>OY829487.1:15000-615000 GCA_963691745.1 Ditula angustiorana | reverse complement strand
CTTTAAGTTTGTAACCTCTAACACTATGGACTTAAAGTCCGAATTAAATTATTTGAATTTGAATTTGAATTTGCCCGCGTGATATACATTTCTGTCCATTTTACGATATTAAACATATCCTATGTTGTAATCTATATATATAAAATTCAAAGTCCTGACTGACTGACTGACTGACTGACTGACTGACTGACTGACTGACTGACTGACTGATATATCAGCGCACAGCCCAAACCGCTGGACCTAGAGACTTGAAATTTTGCACATAGATACCTTATATAGTGTAGGCATCCACTAAGAAAGGATTTTTGGAAATTCCACCCCTAAGGGGGTAAATTAGGGGATGAAAGTTTGTATGCAAGTCCGTTAGTTTTGAAGTTAGGATCTTGAAATTTTGTTGTTAGGCTAACGTAAAAAAATTAATTTATACGGGTCTCAGTGTTTTTGATAATTCCACCCCTGAAGGGGTGAAAAGGAGGATAAAGTTATGTATGGAAAGGCCTACATTTTCACAGCAAAAATCACTACATTTATTATTTAGGCTTATAACGCAACGTGTATATCGAGTGTTATTGGAATTACAACCCTTAAGGGGAAAAAGGGGGATAAAATTTTGTATTTGAGTTGTTCGTTCACAATTTTTTTGTATTGAAGTCAAAATAACGTGCGTGGTAACGTGTTATTACTAAGCCTCTATTGCAACCCGTCTATCCGTCTGTCTGTCTGTCTGCCACACGCAAACATGTCCTGACTGATTTGCGATCATCGTCCAACCGAAACTATTGAATCAAGAAAGCTGAAATTTGGTAAATAGGTTTATTTTATAACGTAGGCATCCGCTAAGAAACCATTTTTGGTATAATTAATAGATTCAGGCGTTACTTTGCGGAGGTCCATATCAACAAACTGGAACAAATTACCTTGCTACTCCGCGAGACCAAAGCGGAGGTTGGTTTCGCGGAGCAAGGTAATTTGTTCCAGTTTGTTCATTTTTGGTATTTTTTACCTTTAGGGGGAAAACGGGAAGTGGGGGTTGAACTTTGTATGAAAGTCTTTGTTGGTTGATGTTATAAACATGAAAATTTGAATTAGAACTACTGATCATAAATAGCTTATAAGTATTATAACGTATTTCAGGATTTTTGCATTTTTACATTTAAAGGGGGAGAAGCGGGGGTAAAAGTTTGATAGGACATTTTTTTTTTTTAATAGGAACTTGTAATTTTGAAATACAGCTACTTATCATAAATAAATAATGACGCGTCACAGGGTATTTGGATTTTCAAATTTGTAGGGGGAAACGGGGAGTAAAAGTTTGTATGGATAGAGGTATCGGGTTTTTAATAGGAACTTGAAATTTTGAATTTAGATACTTATCATAAATAAATAATTATGTGTTTCAGGGTTTTATGACTATCGAATTTTAGAGGTGGGAAACGGGGGTGAAACTTTGTATGGAGGGGAGGTATCGGTTTATTCAAAAATAAGAACTTCAAAGTGATTGTTTGTTTTAGGGTATTTGGATTTTTACATTGGAAGGGGGCAAAACGGACGGTGAAAATATGAGAGGGAGTGAGAGCACTTATAAGTTTTTGATTCTAAAAAAAAGACATTTGTTTTCTGTAGGCCACGCGGGCGCAGCCGCGGGCAGGAGATAGTTATAAATAAATAATGAGATATTTCAGAGATTTTAGATTTTTAATTTGAAGGGGTAACACGGGGAGGGGGGAGTTTGTATGGAGGTATCGGCGTTTTTTAAAGGTAGAAACTTGAAAATTAGAACTATTGAGCATAAATGAATACCGCCGTGTTTAAGGGTATTTGGATTTTCACAATTAAAACGAGAGAAACGGGGTTAAAACTTTATATAGAGGTATGGGGGCTTTTTCGAAGATATAAACTTGGAAGACTTTAAGGGATCACAGTTAATGTTACGGAAACGAAAGTAATGGTGTAAGAGAAGAATGAAGAGGTTTCTGAATGTGTAATAAAGATTGGTAATGAAAGAGTTGAACAAGTGAAAGAGTTTGTGTACTAGGTAGTATGTTTACTAGGGATGGAAAGCACGATGAAGACATTGAAAAGAGAGTGAAAGCGGGAAATTGGGAGCTCTGCGTGCTTTTGTGAGCAGCCAGAATGTCGCATCCAGCAACGTGAACAGCCAAACGTGCCTTTTACGACGTTCGGCTGTTCACGATGCTGTGTTAGTTTCCACGTTGATGTATGGAAAAGAAAGCTGGGTTTGCGAGAAGAAGCATAGGAGTAGAATAAATGCCGTGGCATCTCCACGTTCTCTGCGTAGTATGAGTGGGATCAAGCTGACTGAGAGAGTGAGAAATGGTGTTATAATAAAGAGGTGAGGTCTGAAAGAAGATGTAGTGACTAGAATAGAGAAACGAATGTAACGTTGGTTTGGGCATGTTGAACGAATGGATGAAAGGCAATTATGTTAGCAAATTTATGAAGGTGATGTGACTGACAAATTTGTGATGTCCTGAAGACAGGTCAAACCAGAAGTACACGGAACCGCCGAGCATGCATGAAGAGAGGAATGTGTGTGGAGGGAGCGAGGGAATATGCCAAGACCAGGGCAAGTGACGTTCTTTGGTGTCTGCCTACCCCAAAGGGAAACAGGCGTGAGCTTATAATAATAATAATAAAAATAAACTTGAAAATTAGAATTGTAGCTGCTCATCTAAATAAATAACGATGTTTCGGGGTTTTCGGATTTAGATGTCATTTGTTTTCTGTAGGCCACGCGGGCGAAGCCGCGGGCAGAAGCTAGTCTAGGATATGATCCATCTGTTTGCCAAATTTCATCTAAATCCGTCTAAGCGTTAATTTGTGACTGAGGAACCAACATTGCATTTATAATATTAGAAGAAATAGTAGGGTTTGATTATTTTCTGAACTGATCAGTTTCTATTGGTCTGGTTTCCATGTCACAGAGTTAGAGGGTAATAAACCAGTTTCGCAAAATAATGTAACTAAAGTAGAATAAACTTAATAGATATTTTTCTTCGGAATAAAACAGCTCAGAAGCCCTCATTCATTTTATTCCCTTTTCATGTTGTTCGGTTATAAGCAGTTTGTTGGAACTGCGGCTATAACCGCTGAGCTTATTTCATAGCACTTTATGAGTTCTCAAAACAATGTCACAGTTAAGATTGGGATCTCCCGATTTATCGTTTCACGTGGAGAAGTGGTCGCGTGTGGTCGTTTACATAAATCGATGTCTTAAAGATGCAGTAGACGGCGATTTTTGCAATATTAGTACAATCGCGCGTTTGCTTTCGTTGAAACAGTCGTGATAGACTGGCAGCCTACCAGTGGCATGAGTATTAGAAGCGTCATTTGCTTCGCAAGGAGACGTACGTAAACTGGATGATGACGATAATAAAGAAGTACCACGTTTCTAGATCGTGCGACTGCATTATCTCCAAGATAAAGTTCCAAGCGAGGTTATAAATACGCTAGGTCGAGCTTAAAGCAGTGCTTAACACAATATTACTGTAAATGTGTCAAAAAGAAATCTAATATCGAAATAGCCGCTAATTGATGCCAACACGCGCCTGTACTACGGTGTCCAAAGGTGTCAAGAATAGAGACCGACCGAGAGACTCGCTGAATTTTCCGCGAATTCGCGAAGGTCGGTAACTAAAAAATAAGTCACTTGGGACAATTAACCAGTTGACCTAGTCCCTAATTAAGCAAATGAAACTGCTTGTGCTGTGTATAATAGACAAATGATGTATATACTCATATAGATAGATGCACACTCAAATAGTATAGTAGTGATGTAGCGATATCTAAAGACACAATCAGTTACAGTATTATGATGTTATAGCGACTTTTGTGCGACTGTGTCGCCGCAAAAGTCGCTGTGTCGCGGGTCCTAGGGGTTGCTAACCCGATGTCAAAGCTTATAAGGCTTTAGGATTGCCTACTTTTGCCAGTTACCTTTTAATATCTTAAGCACAGGAGCGAAAATTCCGTGTCATTTATTTGGGGGTAGATGATAGAACGATATCAATATCGACTATTAGCAAACATTTAAGTGTATTTTCAATCTGCTCAGCGCTTAATCTTGCCAAGGTGGTTTAATTCTGATAATGTAGAGAACTATAGTGGTGAATGTATAGTGAATGAAGATATAGTAACAAAAATTGAGAAGGGTATGTTAAGGTGGTTTAAGCATATACGAGTAGAGAGGAAGAAGATTAACAGAATACGGAATAAAATGAAGGGAGAGTGGAAGGAAAAATGGGAAGACCTCGACGAACGTACTCTGATCAATTTGGAAACTTGCTGGAGAAAAGTCAGGTCAGGAGTACCCTAAACTGACGAGCATACGTGAAGAATGTTATAAGAGTAGTTGAAGCAAAGGTTGTATGTCAGGATCATAAGATAAAGAAACTGGCACTTGGCGTGATTGTATATATGGATGATATTTTAAAATAGAAAATCAGGAGATTGTTTAGATTTTAAAACGCTTTTTTACCCATTATCTTTATACATCATCATCATCTCAGCCACAAGAATTCCACTGTTGGACACTGTTGGACTGTTATCTTTACTGAAACAGTAAAACTTGAAGAGAATAACTTTAACATCTAAATTTTCTAGTACGAAATGTGTACTATTTTTATAAGGGGTAATAAATCCGTCAAAATAATTAATTTGGACCCTAATTATGGCTCACTTAAATAACACAAACACACAACATCTGCAAATATCTTTGCATAAGAACCACCCCCGAAATACCATTCAATGTGCCCCTTACTTTTGCCTAACTTGATTTGTATTTGGTTGGAATAGAGCTTAAAATCAAAGAATATTTAGTTACTGAACTGAAAAATATAATTGACGATCGGTTGCTACGGGGTTTATTAACAAAAATACTGTTTTAGAGGCCCGCATTAAAAGAAACCAATACTCTTATTTAAGTATAGACGTTGAGGCTAGACGGAGTGGTTGTCTACGAGACTATTGTGAAAACATCTACAAAACAATACAACAGATAGAAAGAAGGGAACAATATTTATTTCAGACTATTCATAAGCGAATTCCAAAAAGATAGATCACGGAGCACATAGTGCCTTCTGCAGTGATTTTTACCAAAATCACTATCGTCCACGTATATCGTGTACGCGAATAAATGTTGCTAGCAGTGACAACAGGATCATTTGGTATACCACGGGTACCGTGAGAATAATGCTTGTGCCTTCCATAAACGCTAGCAGTACAGACGGCGAAAAGCTATGCTTTTTTCTCTGGCATTTCTGTGCGCTAACTGTGCGCTCCATGCGCTTGATGTTCTTAGACACAAAGTCATTGTTATGTGTAAAACAATGTTCGGCAGCTTGTTTATCAAGAATGTAAATAATTAAGTCGCCTTTAAAATCGCTATAAAGTATAATTGTGAGTGAAAATGCATACGGAACCTGAAGCTTTAACAATTTCTCATACTTAGCGCGGTATTCCTTCAAAATGTGAGGCAGCGCACGCGCTCGCCAGATGCCGCGGGGGCGTTGACTTCTTAAATACGTTTTTTTACCGCGACCCCTAGCGGCTGCGAGCTTTTGTGGTTGCCAATGATTTGAGCTTGAGCTTTATTAATATGCGTGCTGTAAACCGTAAAGGTGGTAGAGAAAAAAAAAATACTTTATAAGATCCAAGACTGAATGCGACTGAATGAGATTTTTTCACCTATCGAAGACAAACGCGAATCACGTATGAGGTTCGATAGGGTGTTTTTAGAAGCTGACAAAGCGCTAAGAGGATGATGATGAAATATGGAACAGAGTGGCCAGGGAGTGTTTTTTTCATCATCATCATCATCATCATCACCATCAGCCTATGTTCGTCCACTGCTGGACATAGGCCTCTCCCATGGCACGCCACTGAGCATGATGCTCGGTCACTCGCATCCAGCTCTTGCCAGCCGCCTTGAGAAGATCATCGCTCCACCGAGTCTGAGGACGTCCCACGCTACGTTTGCCGATCCGTGGTCTCCACTCAAGAATTCGTCTACCCCAACGGTTATTGGTTCTTCGGGTTATATAGCCAGCCCATTGCCACTTCAGCGTGCTAATGCGGTGGGCTATGCGATAACTTTGGTTCTCTTGGTTGCGACCGAGAACCAAAGTTTTTTCATAACCGATTAAAATTGATAGGAGTCGCAAAATGACACATTAAACAGGACTTAAACAGAAAAAGAAAAACCACGAGCTGATCGCGATCACATTTATTATAATGATATAACTACTTCAGATAATTAAGATCAAAACCGCTTTTGCAAAAACCTTTTTAAGCCTGAGATGTGATAGGCTGATTACTCAGAGCAGTTGCCTATTGCTGATACGTCAATTTTAAAAAGTTCAATATTCAAAAATAGAACGCAGCGCGTGCGTTCGGAACGCGTGCAATTGGTAATTGTTGGCTAGGGTTGGCAACTTTGGAATTCCGACACAGAGTTAGGGCAAGGTTTAGTTTTGATTAAGTTCGTCTTCATTATTTTAATATTCTTTAAAAACACACACCAAAACTGTGCAAAATTGGCATCCTGAGGTGCCGTTTGAAATCTTCATTATTTGTCCTAACGGGTTTTATGCTGAAATCGTAAACTTTCCAGGATTTCTTAAAAGATCAATATATAGAATCATTAGTTAGGTTTGATAATATTTCTAAAAAGTTTAGTTATGACTACCATTTATAGTGTTTTTCAAATTATTAATTCTATTTAACTTCAAAGTATGATAAAACTATCTACGAGTATTATTATTCTGCCGCGGCGCAGACTTTTATAAATACAGCATTCTCGTGGCAGCCCTAGCGCCCACCTGCGCGCGCGCATCTCACGCGAAAACTCCTCTTTTTCGTCCTAATAACTTGTTTGCTACTCGTTATGTTTAATTATTTTAATGCTATTTTCGCTAACGTGTCATTTTCGACGGCGTCCAAAGCTGCAATGTATGGGGTTATTGTTCACTCCTTTATTTTTTGCTAGTTTTTATAATGTACCCTGAAGCCATCTTTGAAATTACTCGTAAATAATAAAACCTAATTTTTTTTATGAAATAGGAAGGCAAACAAGCAAGTGGGTCACCTGATGGTTAGTGTACACCACCGCCTATAGACACCCGCATCACCAAATAGATTGCAGATGCGTTGCTAACCTAGAGGGCTAAGATGGAATACCTCTAGTGCCATTAATTACACCGGCCGTCTTGCTCTCCACGCTAGAACACAACAGTGCAAGCACTGCTGCTTAGCGGCAGGATTAGCGAGCAAGACGGTGGTAGCTATCCGGACGGACCTTGCACAAGGTCCGCTACCCCACCACCCGCTAAATTAACATATATTAAATTGACATATTAAGTAAAATAGTGAGAGAGTTCTTACGATTTGATTCATAACACCACTTTGACCTAGTTCCATTGTAGGTCAGGGACATAAGTACTAGGATGACAGCTGTCAGGATCGACTTCTTATCTTGCGGCAACTATAGATCCAGGTAAGGGTAGGTAGGTACCGTTGGAACTCATACACCACAAGTATGCGCATGCGCTACGTACGGTACCTCGGCAGCTGCGCGCGCAGCTGGGGCAGGTCGCCACGGGACAAGTTGGATCGTCGAAAGTAGGCGAAACGCCATAAATTTGTGCCGTTTAGTAGAGTTTAATGGAGATTAAAAGCCTCCGAGAATTCGCAAAGCAAATAATCTACACTAATATAATAAAGAGATGCCAAAAAAAACTGCCAAGCTAAAGTGGGACTGGGCCGGACATGTCTGTCGCATGCACCCACAGAGGTGGGCTCGCACAGCCACGTGGTGGGTGCTGCAGAACGTCCAGCGACGACGAGGCAGACCAAGAAGGAGATGGCGGGATGACTTGGACGGGTTTGAAAAGGACTCGGCTGACATTGCGTCAAATCGGGAGTTTTGGAAGTCTTGTGGTGAGGCCTTTGCCCAGCAGTGGGACACAAATATAGACTATTAAAAAAAAATAGAAAGCTACACTATCCCTGACGGACACAGGCTACTAATATCGCCCGAACGAAGTCGCGGGCGTCCGCTAGTTAAATATAAATTAACACAAATTGGCCTAGTCCCAAATTAAGCAAATATCAGCTTTCTCTAGTACTAGAATCGGGCAATGTTTAATGTGTGTAATCGGGCAACTCGACTATGGCAAAGCCAAAAGGAAGGGTTATGTTTTTCGTACATTTTCGTATCTTCCTGTCAATTATTGGGTAACTGTCAAAGACTGGGACTTTACCGGTGGAATACAGAGTTCGAGCATTAAAATGCCATAAATTCCTTCTAATCAAATTGATTTCAACTTCGACCCGTGATGTCAGCGTGATGCGATTGAAGCGACGAAGCAATTGAGGTGTCAGCGGAGCAAGTGGGAGCAAGTGGTCACGCCAATTTGCATTACAGTTTATCATTTATCATTTTACAAGCCTTTCCCCGTGACTTCGTCCTAGATTACATACTAATCCCCCCGTTTTAACCTCCTTTAAAAGTCAAAAGTCAAAATATATTTATTTAGATTAGGCTTACAAGCAGCACTTATGATATGAATGTCCTAAAATTTACTCCCGGTTCGAAAAAAAAACTCAAATGAGAAGGTCCGGTGTACAGTCAAGGAAATTGAAACACGTACCACCGTAGAACCTAGTCGAAGTGACATACGCATGACATTTGTTTGACAGAGCCTGGCGTTTAACGCGTCGCGTCATTGCGATAGGGTTCTAAGGTGGTACGTGAATATATTTCCCCTACTGTACCTATCAAGAAACTCAACTTTTTGGTGGAATCCCTAAAAATCCTTTCTTGGTGCATTATAGTGCGCTAATCAAAGCCGACTAAAATACACGCTCGCGTATTTTATTGACCCGTGGCCGGCGAATGTCAAGCGCTCGACAGTCAAGTCATCCCGCATATCAACACACCAGAACAAATTACCTTGCTACTCCACGAAACCAAAAGTGTAATATTTAGAAAAAATAAATAAAATTGTTTTTTATTTAAATAAAACTATACTTCACCTAAATTAAATTAAATACCGACACTCATCATCATCATCTTTACTTCCAAGTAGGACTTTCAGATTAAAAAAAATATATACTGAACGCGTAAACTTATTACAACTTTCAATTTCATCAAACAGTGTAACACTCCATTCTTGTAATAAGCCTTGACGATTTAAACTTTGCATTGAACAAAAAACTTCCAAATTCAATTCGCACCTCATATTATTTCCTTCAAGAACCTTGAAAGATTTTGAATACGGATAACCTTTAAATAACACGGTAATTTACAAATTCTATGTAATTTATCGGAGGCAACTAACTCAGTAATCAGGCTCCTAATTTTGTTTTGATTCAGCATCGCGTGCGCATCTCGCTGTCTTGTTTTGGTGCCTCGGGTCGCGGCTCGCGTGTGTTGCGCAAGATTCGCGATCTATATGAATGGAGCTTTTGACGCGATAAATAACTCTCATTATCTGATATCCTTGCATATTATATACTAGTGATTCGTCCCGGCTTCGCATGGGTACAACTCTAATGCATTGTATATGAAAACCTTCCGGAAAAAATATCTAGACAGTCAAAACCGTGTCATAATCCGTTGCGTGGTCTAGAAGGAGAAGGCGGCCGAACTATAATATAGAAATTTAGGACAGACAAAATACTGAAAACCCTGCTTGCGCGTGTTGAAACACTGGAACTCCATTCATACGGAGTCCAGAGTTAAGAGAAGTGTGAACCCAGCGCTCTCCATACAAACGGCGATAACGTTTTCCACCCTCTAAACCTTAACCCATAGCCATGATTTTTTGATATGTTGTCATTATGCCTTAGAACTAGGTTTGTATGTTTTGATTTTTTTAATATTCTTAATAGTTTCAAATATATTGACGATTTTATGTTTTGTATGAAAATCCTAAAATGCAAATACTGTCAAATCTATGAAGAATATTTAAAAAATCAAAACATACAAACCTAGTTTCTAGGCATAATAACAACATACCAAAACATCATTGACATTGGTTAAGGTTTAGAGGGTGGAAAACGTTATCGCCGTTTGTATGGGGAGCGCTTTTTCGGGCTGGGTTCACACTCCTCTTAATATCTATGACATTTTTTTATCTCTGACTTTTACTACAAACATAGCCTGTTAGTATTTTTGTAACTAACACAGCGGACCATATAAATGCTATATGTATAATGAATGACAACACAAAGAAAAATTAGGGTAATGGCATTTTAAATGAAATTTGAATGTATAAAAAAATACAAAAAATAAATCTAAAATTAAAAAAAAATCGGTTAGGAAAACTTTACAACAAATGGCGTCATCTCTCGTCAGCTAACGGGCATTCATAAATGACCAATTTGAATGAGATAACTTGATAAGTTTCTCATAGATGACACCGAGGGTAGTTTTCCCAAACAAACATCAATAATGTAATGACCGTAAAAGACGAAACACATTGAAAAATTCGCAGGGTATGGTAGCGGTAATGTGGCGAAACTGGCAAACGCAATGCTGATGTTGCAGGTTCGAGTCCTGCCGTAACCCTAATTTTTCTCTGTGTTGTTATTCATTATATAGCATTTAAAGTTTAATTTGAGTGTATAAAAAAAACGTAAATTAAGAAAAATCGTTTATAAAAAGAATTATTAAATAATGCTGAGGACTATACATTATGGTAGTAGATTCGGTGGTGCTAATGTGCCTTGTTCTGTTGCCCGGGGAGTCTCGCGTGAGTTGCGCAAGAGCAGATCTGCATCAGTAATGCAGCGCAGCGCGTAATGGGTTAATTGTGAGATTGCGGGCGGCACGAGACCGCGGAAGGGTTAAAAATATGTCCGACGAAGATTCCTTTCAACTGGAACAAATTACCTTGCTACTCCGCGAAACTAGTGCCGCGCTCGTGTAAGTTAGCTGCGTCTGTGCGACATATACATGTTCATGCAAAAACCCACCCTCCTCCGCTTCAACACGAAACAACATAATAATATATCACACAGACTCAACTACACACCCCCACCGATGAAGATTCTGTGTATATGTTTTACAGTGTTTCTAACATGACGTCGAGTTTAGTTTACCTGAGTTTGTCTCTACGAGCGTTTCGTTCTTATGACACTTGTTAGACAGAGACACAGGGAGGGTTATTGAAACCTGAGTCGGCCATGTTAGGGCCACTGGTTTATTTCTACAATCTATGAGTCAAAATCCTCTTAGGGTCGGTTTTAGGTCCCAGATAAGGTTAAGTTATTATTATTATAAGCTCACGCCTGTTTCCCTTTGGGTTAGGCAGAGACCACAGAACGCCATTTGCTCCGGTCCTGGCATACTTCCCTCGCTTCCTCCACACACATTCCTCTCTTCATTCATGCTCGGCGGTTACGGGTACTTCTAATTCTGCCTGTCTTTAGGACGTCGCCAATTTGATCAACGAACGTTAAGTTATCAACCGAAATTGGATATTACATCATGGTGGTCCCGTTCATTAGTAGCGTTGATAGCGACTAATGAGAACAATCAGTCACGACTGATTGAGAACTTTCTTTAATATGACAGGTATGAAATGTCAATACCACCACAATGATCAGTATGTATGCGAGAAAGAAACAGTCGTTTTCATTTTATGTCATGTCGTACAATAGTTTTTTATGCAACTGCTATATAATGAGAGGCCTTAAAACACGAGTGTGGTTTTATGAAACGAGCGTCAGCGAGTTTCATAATAGGATCACACGAGTGTTTTAAGGCCTAATTATATACAGTTGCATACATTACTTTATCTACACACATATCATAACTGCAAAAAACCGTAACAGCAGAAAACCAACAAACTGTCATGGCGGTCATTCGATCTATCCGCCGAGACGAACGTTTTTTTAAAACCATAGACAAACGAATGAAGTCCCTATTGTCATGTCACTCGAGATCAAATGTCGTGCGTTTAAATTAAAAAACATACTGAGTCGACGTTTCGTATCGATAACTGTTTTAGTATCTGTGGGTACTAGAATGGAGACCAACTTGAATTTTGACAGCTGTTCCAAATTTAAATTCATAACGTTACGAGATATCGGTAATGTGATCGTCAATAAACACAGACTACTAAGAGATACTACCCAATAAAGAACTGATTTACCTACTACCACAGACAAAAAAAATCTCATAATCACATTGGTTGTAATTATACTGGTCATTTTCTATGGTTTTTGAACGCGTTATTGAGCACTTATGATATGTGTAGATAAACATATAAAAAAACCTTAATCAAATCGAATTAAGCACATACAAGAAGATTAATTTGTTTATCTACACACATATCATAAAGGCTAAATAACGCGTTCAAAAACCCTAGGAAATGACCAGCATTATTACAACCAATGTTATTATAAGAATTTTCTTATCTGTGGTAGTAGGTAAATCTGTTCTTTATTGGTCATCACATTACCGATATCTCGTGACTGCTCGTGACGTTATGAATTTAAATTTGGAACAGCTGTCAAAATTCAAGTTGGTCTCTATTCTAGTATCCACAGATATTAAAACAGTTATCGATACGAAACGTCAACTCAGTATGTTTTTTTAATTTAAAGGCACGACATTTGATCTCGAGTGACATGAAAATAGCAACTTCATTCGTTCGTCTATGGTTTAAAAAAAATGTTCGTCCTGACAGATAGATCGAATCACAGAGTACTTTTTTAATATATATGGCCGCCATTAGTTGTCATTCTTTTTAGGTTTTTTGCTGTTACGATTTTTTGCAGTTATGATATGTGTGTAGATAAAGTAATGTATGCAACTGTATATAATTAGGCCTTAAAACACTCGTGTGATCCTATTATGAAACTCGCTGACGCTCGTTTCATAAAACCACACTCGTGTTTTAAGGCCTCTCATTATATAGCAGTTGCATAAAATACTATTATGATATTAAGTTTGACTTAATTACATTATTATTTATTGCTAAGCCATTTTTTTATAGCAAACAAAGAAGCAGCAACCGGAGCGCGTGCGACAACGTGCGCGCACGCATCTGCCGCGAAACCTGACACGCTCCTTCTCCTTGCCATGTGAATTTGTGCTACTTCCGAAAAAACTGTGACAAAACCCCCACGAACCAAACGCAGCCGTATCATCAACAAATACAGCTCAAAACAAAACAAGAGGCTTCCAAAACTGTACTTGTTTTCAACAGTCAAATTCCAACCTTGAAAATATATGCTTTTGGGTTTAAGTTGGGGAACGCCCAGTGGTTCGGCAAGGTAAGTCATCTGGACAAAAAGACATATGTATGTTTCGCTAAGGATACGCCAGATGGCTCTGGTTGATATTGAGATGACATGAGGCTGGGTTTTTGTGCACAATGTGTAGCGGTTTGCTGTTTGAAAAAAATTGTAAAGGACTTGTTTGATTACTGTTAGTTGAGTGCGTGTGCGCATTGAATTGGGCTTAGTGAGGCGTTTTGGTTTTGGTGCAAAGTTTGGAGGTTTCATTTTAACAGAAAATTGTTTTTTTTTGGTTTATTGTTAACAGTTGGTGATTGTTTGATGTTAGAGACATAACTCGTAGTAATATCGAAAAATACTAGTCATAGTCATTTGTCTAAATTCCATTGACCTAAATTATACACTAGAACATGTCTTAAATATAAAATTAGGTGCATACATTTTAAAGTGAGTGTGTTATACTCATTAATCGTGACTATTTTATACAATTTAAATCAAATTAGAATTAAATGTCAAAATAATCCTTTATACTATACAGAGCCTTCTCGGTTAGTGTTTTAAGATATAATACTTATTAACGTAAAAGCTTTTTAAATCACGAGTGTCCGTAAATTTGTTTTTTAGTTTAGTCTGTAATTTCAATAGAAATTAAAGTTCAAGCTTATTGTCCAACTGCGATGATTTAATTAAAAAAAAATATGCATTTATTTCAAACCATATTGTCCATAATTTGTTAGTTATACTTCATTGCTGCATCCTAGGAGATTTAATAAACCATGTAGTCCGTTTTCCGTGGTACTGCATCTTCACACGATTTTTAGAAAACCTTTTAACAAATCTAAAAAGAAAAAAGGCTGAATGCATATCAATTCCTTTACCCCTTTCCCAAGTGTCGCGTAATAGAAAGTGCGGCTGTCATTCGTCTTTTCGTGTTGCATCTTGCACATAATTCGCGTGATAAATATTGTGTTTTTTTGTGAAAAGCTCAATATGTTTTCAATTTTTTAGCAAGCATTGCGTAAACAAAGTCGTGAAATGACAAATAAAGAAACAAGCCGAAAAATCGAGCGATCAGAAAAGGAATTAAAAACAAGAAACCGGCAAAATGATACGTACGTAACTGGATTCTTCATACAATGTTACAGGTTGACAATAGAATATAAAACGGGGCACTCTTCTACAAAAGTATATTTTTTTATTGCGTATACGCACTATCTCTTCAATTAAGACGCAAGTTGTCAACACAACATAACCTACATTTTCATGCCGTGATGGTACAAGATACCATCCGAAAATGTGCAACTTTGGGCCTGTAACCCTCTAATTAAAGTCCTGGGACTTTATTTTTCTTATTTCCTAAGTGGTAACACACGATGTTATCCGGAAATAAAATTTTAACTTTCTTCAAGTGGTGGCACGAGATGTCATCTTGAAAGTTAGCTATGGCTTACTCAGCCTTTTTTGCTCAAACAGAAATCGAAGACGACTCTGTTTTTTTTTCGACGACTATTCCTACGACGTCCTATGACGTATGATGAATTGTGAGCCTCTATAGGCCATGTAATTCGAAACTTCCGCCGGCGACCACAGCACAGGGGTATCCCCGACTAACTCGCCTGGTCATTCGCCGAAGATAATGGTGATCACGATCACGAAGAAGGCGACGTCGAATCACTGCGTCAACCGGATCCTAAAGTCCCACTTAATAAGAAAAAATTTCTCTCTGAAATATTAACAATACTCAACTTAAATTTTTTCTCTGGCTTAACAACAACCAACCAGCCGCAATCAATAGCGACCATTGCTCCAATGACTTCTGAAATTAACAATACTCGTCAAGGCAAACATTGCAGACAAAGGCACTGCTACCCAAAATATTGTTCGTTGAGAATTTTTAAAGCATCAAAGGCCCTAAAGGTAAATGCTATCAGCAACATAAATAAGAAGTTGGAAAAGGCAGAACCAGCTAAGGGTTGGTATATTAAACTGGTCAACCTGATATGGTAACTGATAATCAGAAAGATTTTAATAAATTTGGAATTACTAAAAACATTCCAAAAACAAATTAGACTTTATACGACCTACACTAAAAGAAGACCTACACTATAAGAAGACCATGAACTGCAGATTTAATTTCAATGCTGGACAAAAGCTTCATTAACATTATCCAAGCTGTAATGCGGGATAAATTTATTTTTTGAAATAATTTAGGCGATAACATCAAAACTACCAAGTCAATTTCGAAGACAGTCTTCAAATTATGAAACCAGCTCCAAGACTCAGCCTGGAACAGCGCGAACGCGTCCTGCGTCCTCATGCTGCTACCCGCCCTACCCCGCCACCGCGGCAGCCGCCCGCACGCCGGCACCCAACAGCGCAGGCGAACCGCCCTCAGGACCTTCGAGGCTGCCGCTAGAGGTACATACCAGTTGTATACAGTAATACAGGTACATGCTAATTGTATACAGTTTTATCTATATAATTGGTTACATATAACCGTAAATTCTGGAGATAGTTTGAAGGAGGTGAATTACATTTTGCACAAAAATGTAGATGTCTATTAAAAAACTGAAGTGTTTAAGTTGGATCAAGTCATGTAAGGACTGTAGAGGTCAATTTATTTATATTTTTCTAACACCAATAGGTAAAGGAAATTTCCGATTTATTCTTAATTTAAAAGCACTCAACATATTTATTTTGCATACTTATTTTGAAATGGAAGACTGACACTGCTGCTAATTTACTATCCAAAGTTTTTATACATGACAACACTCAATATTAAGGATGCTTATTTTTCTAAAGCCAAGGCATAAATCTTGCAGAAATATCTGTTTCAGATTGGATAATAATTCAATGGAATTCACTTGCATAATAATTATGGTTTGTCTGTGCTCCGCACCATTAAAAATTTACAAAATTGGTAAAACCTGCACTTGCTTTCTTACGTGCAAAAGGGCACAAACTATGGGGCTGTTAAGATGGCACAATGAAATTAACTAGTGACACTAGAAAACATGGAATTTTAAAATCAATTAGGAAAAAAGTATTTTCATACCTAATAGCACTTATATGTTTTTAGGTTTTGTCCTAATTCACAAAACATGGCCTTAGAATTACCAACAAAGGAAAGAAACAAGATTTATGAAAGTATATATATATATATATAGGTCTAGACATATCCATAGGTATAAAAATCCTTAGGAACAATATGTAAATTTAGATAGTTTATAGGAACACTCACTGCTGTTTGTCCAGCTACATTATATAACCATATAATGTAGCTGGAAAAAGTTATGTGAATGGCTAACCAGCCATACATAACTATATATACAATATATACATAACTTTTTGAAAGCAACAAGAACATTGCATTATTAAAAAATCAAAAATGTGACTCGAAGATAAAAGTCAGCCCAGTGATTGCAGATAATTTAATATAGTGGAAAAGAAAAGTTACTCAACAACCCTGTTCGGAAGGATCATTTCTAATTAGAAATCTACTACTCTGACCAGTCTCTTTCGAGACGGGGAAGTTTCTATATCACAATAAATTGTTAGTAAAAATTGAAAATAATAATACTAATAATTTTAAGAAGATAATAATAATAATAAAAAAATAAAAAAAAAAAAAAACCTTTACCTATTTGGAGTTGTTGTAGTACCTTCTATAGCATTAAAGTATTTCCGTCAAAATGTGAACAGCTCAGAAATTTTATTAAGGATTGACGACACCATACTGGTATTAGTTATTCATATAAATAGGATGGGCGGGAGACAATTCCTACATTAATACCATAAATATAGAACAGAATAAATTAGAATCTGGGGGGCACGGTAGTGCCCCCGCCAAGTCGAGCAATTATTTATTTCGACCATCAATATAAAATAATAATAATATATAAATAAAAAAAAAAATATATATATATATATATATTATATAGTAATTTGCGAAGTCATTCATACGATCACAGAAAAAACTAGGAAGCAGCAAGGTTGGCAGTAAGCTCCAGAAGTATTTTTCTTTTAAAAATTGATACATTTAATCCTCAATTTTTTTAACAGGAACAACAGTTTCTTTCTCTTATGTTCTTTTTTTCCATCCCCTATCTTTGTGTATTAAGAAATCATTATGATGAAACAACTGGAGTATAAATAGTTCTTTATTGGCCAGGCCAGCCATGGCTTCTTCATGTCCTTTAAAGTATTTCAAAGGTGTTATTATTATTTTTACTTTTAACACCAAATGAAAATAATAGTTCCCCCACACTTTTAGAACATCACATCCATTCTTTCCCAGCATGACACCTTTTAAAGCAACTAGGCCAGAAATGTAAAATTTCTAATACTGAAGTTTGTTAAAAATGGGGCCAAATGTGTCACATTGAAATCATTTATATTAGATCAGCATCATCGCTCAAATTAGGTACCTGTTAAAGAAATCCGTACCCATAATAGTGTTAACAGATTTGTTTTTTCTAATTAGGCCTAATGTACCAAGATATCAAAGTGGTTGGGATTTTGGCATTGTATTATCTGACCTTTCTAATCATTCAGCGAATGAGTCATTGTCTTTAGAACTAATGACCAAAAAATTTTTGTTATTTGTTTTTTTTTCTGGGCTTATCAACTGAAGGTACAAAGCCTTTGAATACAGACACTGTGGTTTGTTAAAATCAAAAGTTTTGTAACGAACAAGATAAACATTAATCTCACAATAGACGATGTAATCAAAACATCAACTGCTAATAGAGCTAATCCAAAGAAGACTCCTTTACTTTCTAGGAAATCCTAGCATTCGCCCAGTAAAACTCTCTCTGCCTACTTAGACTGAACAAGTCTTTTTTAACAGTCGCTGACCGATTCATTGTCAACCCCTTGTCGAGGTTTTTTGTTCCTCTAACAGCATGCGGCAATGTTGGCGGCTCGCTGCACTAGCATTGCGACAACATATCTATCGATGGTATTGGATTTTAATAACTATCGATGGTACCGATGCTATCGATGGGCCTATCGGTATTGTGATACTTTTTTATTTTTATTTGCAATATATTTTTTTGTTTCGAGTTCAACTATAAATAGTCAAACTGTCGATGGTTCAGCAACGCTGCGCTGCACCGGAGTCTCCATAGACGCCATCAAACACGCAGCTGGCTGGACCAGGTCTTCTGTCTGCTTCACTATATTATATGATTTACCGTTAGTAGACACTACGCGAGGGTGAGTTTTTTTGCTGAGGTTTTAATTAATGGTGTAACGTAGCTATGTTCAGTAAGGGTTACTTTACCTCTTACAACCTGACTGAGTTAAGTACACATGTCTTTCTTTAAAACTGCCTTTAATTCTGCATTGGAGCGCTAAACATCTACATGGTTTATTAAATCTCCTAGGATGCAGCAATGAAGTATAATTTATGGTTAATTGAACTTACCTAAAGTGAACTTCAACCAAAATTATACGAGTTGCTGCATCCGTAGAGATTTAAGGTCCCTACCCTCCCTTAGGTTTGCTAAGTTGCCCCAAAAATAGCAGAATTAAGAAGATATTACTCTAAAACGAATGACAGCCGCACTTTCTATTACGCGACACTTGGGAAAGGGGTAAAGGAATTGATATGCATTCAGCCTTTTTTCTTTTTAGATTTGTTAAAAGGTTTTCTAAAAATCGTGTGAAGATGCAGTACCACGGAAAACGGACTACATGGTTTATTAAATCTCTACGGATGCAGCAACTCGTATAATTTTGGTTGAAGTTCACTTTAGGTAAGTTCAATTAACCATAAATTATAAAGAAAGAAAAGAAAACAAAAGCAAAAATTACTTATAACTAAGGTTAAAACTTAAATAACTATCTTAGGCACTAAACTTAGAATTTTGCATATTATAGTTACGCTAGCCTATTAGCACCTACTTTATTGTCACCTAATGATGTTTAAATGCTAAAAGCATGTTTAAAATTATATTTTTAAAGTAAGAGCAAGAAGCTCCCAAATTATAAATACGGAGTGCGTTTTATTACTGGTTTTCGTTTGTATTGTATTCCATCAGGTGCAATACCAGCCGCCATATATGGAGTAACCTTAATCGTGTGTAGGCAGGCTAACTGTAAAACAATCGCTATAATTCGTGGGCCATATACGACGCGAGCTTTCCGCGGACTCTTGCGCACATTTGAAACGATAGGCAGCTACTTTGACAATTTTTTATTCGAAGTATCACGTCTACTTGATGATAAGTGTCTTTGAGTGTAAATTAACTTTTGATACTAAATGTCCTTTTATACTCATAATCTATTTATAGCATTTATGTTATTCTAAATTCTAAGCAGAATAACACGCATTGTTTCTACAAGAATCTTTTAATGCCTTTTTTGGCGAACACCATGCCGTATTTACCCACAGCTGAAAAAGCCTCCAAATTAAATTTGAACGAAATTGCAGGTTAGAATTAATGTATGCACTCACTCTGACGTTAAAAGTTAGATTTGTAACTCGTTTTTTTATTTTGTATCATTTATGGCTAAATTTGGATTCATAATGATAACTATTTATTAATATTCACACCAATTCACCTAGTCCCAAACTAGGCAAAGCTTATACTAAGGGTACTACAACGGGACAACGGATAAACTTACTTATCTAGATAAATACAAACTTAAATACATATAACATCCAAGACTCGAGTACAAACATTCATATTCATCATACAATCAATCCTCCCGGGAAGCGAGCCTGAAGTTTCATAGTGAGGGTGACTAACCACTGGACTATCTGGTTGTCAATGGTATTATAAAGAATGTCGCATTGATTAGAACATGTCTAAGAGAAAACTAAAAAGTCAGAGGCTGTTTCCGAGTCCCAAGATACAGGCTCAGCCTAGTTTGGGGTCCATAGGATATTACCTACTGTATTTTTTGTATTTTGTTCTCAATAAACAATTTTCATTCATTTTCATTTCATTCTGTCCTATGGTACAGAAAACTACCCTTGTAATATCTTAAAGATTTGAATACGATGGTATTCACTAGTTTGTGGGGTTTCAAACAGGTTAGCCAGGGGGACGGACCCCACGTTCCATTTCTTATTCAGCAAAATTAGGGTCTCAATTTATTGCTCGATGGCAAAAAGGAATAAAAATAGCACTCGAGTCAACGCCTCGTAATTATTTATAGCTCACGTGAAATGATATGAAACATCCATTGACTATCGCAGGCGTCTTGTAGACATAAAACATGTATAATTAACTAAGTGATTAGACCGCCTACGCTTATTTTTGTCTTTTCGCAATTTCCTTAAAAACAGCTTGTAACCTCCCTTTTGTGTGCTTGCCCAGAAATAACTTGGGTTTGTGGTTTAAGTGACAAGAAAATGCGTGAAAGATAGCTTGAATTATATTCATGTTGCGAATATTGCTGATCAGTTTTGGCAGAGGGTAAAATAATTCAAATGCGTTTCGAGTGTTTGTTCCTTTTCCAAGCTTTTATTTAACCTGTGTAAGTTTGTATGTTTGACTAATTGTTTGTACGTTCGGGTAAAATGTTGCAGCCATGGCAGATGAATTTTGATGCATTTCGAGTGCCCGGATAGACTTGGTATTTTGTACTATATGTATGAAAATCCGATTACGATGCAGTTATTATAAAGTATGGCCAATAGTGTAGTTTGTTTTTTTTTTTCACCAAAAACTTAACACAAGTTTTTATTTGCCTTTAAGTGTCAGTTGTCAATACTATGGTGTTTGATTAAGCTGAAACTTTGCAGACGTACCGTCAAAAACACATAAGTGACCATTATAGACGTAACTGAGAGAAAATGACACTTTTTGAAAGGAAGGCATATATTTAGTATATTTTGTTTCGACTTACTTGATTATTTTGACACGCGATTAATTTAATTATGACATTAATTAGATAATGTGAACTTTTAGAACTGTCTTTAATTTAATTTTGGTTTGTGATATCGTTTTTCTTGAAAAAAAAGTGGAGATTTTAAATGTAAGGCAGATGTTTTATTATCAATGTTATAAATTAAACCTTATTGATACGTGTTGACCATATAGTTAAAGAAAAAGATATTAAAATTTTCTATCTAAGCGAATATGTATAATTACACTTACCTTCTATCTAATCTATCTGAGGCGCCTTAAGCTTTTCTGGAATAAAAAGCAAGATATAGTTTTTTGATACAGAAGCGCTTGTATATGACCTACACCGTGGTCTCCGGCTAGTCCTAAATTTGGACAAAAAAATAACGATTAATTTTTGTAGTCGCCTGGCCTATTGTTATCTAGCTAGGGGGTTAACATTTTTTGAATGGTAAGCTATTTTCAGCTTCCTATACAAACAGTTAACTATAAAGTGTGCTTCAATACGTTCTGTATTAGTTTCCTACTTATTTTGTTTGTCTAGAGCGCGTAGGAGTTTCCATTGTCCAGTGTTTGTGTAGAATAAAGAACACTAACGTGGAGAAAAGACCTTTATACCAAAGGTTATAGGTTATCCATCCATTGTCATAAAATATTATCAACAAAGAAATGCCAGAGTTCAAACCTTGGTTGTCATTTTAAAAATACTTTACATCCTAGGTCAGTGTTTGTAGCTTTAATAGTTAATTATTTGAATAACGTTAGTTTTAATTGATTTTATTTATCTATAATATTACATTAAAGGCTGAACAGGATTAGCTAATAAATAGCGTTCTCTGACAATCTGCTTTTTTTCAAATTTGCTTGAGAATAAAAACTATAGTACTTCACTTCGAATCTTAATAGGTCTTAAATAAAATTAAGGGTTAGTCTATTAGTTTTTCTTCAGGTTAACAATAACCACATAATTAGAAGTTGCTTTTTGATATAAATAATTTTATTCACGAACCATCATGCAGGTATCTCTACTCGCATACCGTAACAGCCATTATGATAGCATGATAAATGCTCTACTTAACGCGACACGTACTTGAATGGAGGGTGATTTGTCATCATTTGACATTCTGGCTACACTTAACTGACGGGTTTGTTGACGGAAATGTTAATATTGTGGAGTGTAATAAAACTAACCTATCGTATAAATATCTGTAAACCTTATCATCGGAGTGGAAAAAGCGCCCAAAAGTTTTAGAACGAAACCCTTGTAACTACATATGTTAAGTAGGTGATCGCAAATAGCCTTTTTTACCCAACTGCCACCAAAAGGAGAAATTTATGTTTCTACAAACATTATACCCAGTTGACTTTTATTCTCAAAGCAAAGATAACTGTAAGACAGACGAAAGCCGAAATAGTGAAAGCTCAAAAACCCTTTGAAACATAATTCAGAGTAAATCTAACTAGAGCTAAGAAGTAATTCAATTGTGAAAGATAGAACTATTGATGCACTATAATGAGTTTTTATGACACGTACGTATCTAAACTTTGCACAAGAAAGGAACCAGAAAAAATTAAACTATCGACACAAAATAACTGCACTTAAAATTATAATTAAATAATCGAATCCTAATGCAAATATGCTAGGCGCCACGAAGCTGCGCGTGCGCCACGTAGCGTGACAACTGCACCATTATAGCCACTATTACCGGTGCAACAAGATCAAGATGTGGCGCTTTTAGTGGAGGGGGGAGGGGGTATCGAGACGTCGTCTGCGCATCCCGTCGCTTTGATCTACGCTCGAGCGCATAGCGGGGATTGTAGCGGACCCTAAATCATCTTTTTAAATGTATTTTTTATTTATTTTTTTATTTTGTTTAGTTTGTAATTTCTTTATTTTGGAATTATTTGGAGATTTTATGGGGAAGTTTTTATTATTAAGTTATTCGAGTTTGTATGGGGAGTTTGTTTGATTTAATCGCTTAAAACTAGTACTTAAAATTAACTGAAGATTTAATTGAAGATTGATGATTGAAGATTTGGCCAGTGATTCGTCTAGTGGTGATAACCCTTCGTTGTGATCCGTAAATAACCTCGGTCCTTTTAGTGCGTAAAAATGGTACCTATTAAGCTACAGATGAACATCCTACATCTTAGAATATCTTATGATCTACCTATTTAAGTAACGTCTAAATATTGCTGAGGCTTACGAGCGTTGAACGTGAAATAGATTCAATAATAACATCAGTCGATAGATACGTAGTTAGAGGTTGATTTATAAAGATTATAGAAATAGGCTGATTAGATGTTTGATATCATAATGATGAATTCTAGTGATTTTATTAGCAAATATGTTTTTGTGGTAAAGGAAGTGCCCACTCCCCGCACCTTCCAGTGAGACCGTCACATTACTTCGTCTCTCCTCCACTTTTATTATTATTTAAAGAGAGAGAGACTTGGGTTCTGCCATATTTATGGAACAGTTTTATAACCCAGTATTGATTACAAAGTTATAGAATATTATTATTTCATAGAAATGCATAAAGCAAAAGTATTTCTTTCATAGATTTTATTCTTGATTATTTCAAATAGGATAAGGTAATTTAGCTTCTCTCTCTGTAGTTTAGCAAATATTACCAGCACTTCATAAGGGAGTCTATTGAGAAGAAATGCCGCAAGAAACTCAATAGATTTGACTTTATCAATCTAAAGCAAGTATAATAAGAATCTTTGTTCTTATAGTGAATTAACATTATAATATCAAGTTCTAGGTTAAAGTCAATAGTATTATTGAAACAGTAAGTACGATGAAAGTAAGTATGCTGTTGATACTTCATTTGATTATAAGTACTTTATAATAAAGTTTAGTCCTGTAGACATTAAATAGTTTATGTTATTTAAACCATAATATTACTTTCACTAGGTAAAGTATAAGTTTTCTAGCCAAGGTAGGGTTTTCATCTACCAAAAACAGTATACATCAAGTCTATGTTTTCTATAGCTTGAACAAAGTCATATTTTGACAGTAGTGAAGGATATCTGATTGATAATGAATGTATTTGGTCAGACCTTAATATAGGACTCCCCTCCGTTTGGTAGTAGGAATACTAAGCTTGCTTTGCTTCGCTAGGAAAGAACAAATATATGGGATGGTTTTGTTTTATTTCTTAACAATTCCAACCAAATGTAGTATAAGGTATTTTTACTGTAAAATAGCACATTGTTCATGCTACAGAATCAACCAATAAAATCCCATCTTAGGCTAGAATTGCTCACACAAGATAAAATATATTATGGTAAATAGTTGAAGGTAATTATGGTAAGTAATTACAGTTAAGACCTGAAATAAATGTCTAAAAGAAATTAGGATTTCCATCCGCTTAATGACGAACCTACGCCCTATGCCTACACTTAGAGAAGGTTCCTATTTCCCTAAATTAAGCTAAGGTGTTAACAAATCTAGAGGACTGGCCTCACATTTAAATTTAGTGTGTGTGTGTAATGTTGTTTATTCTCAGTGCAATGAATAAACCCCTAACTCTAACCCATCCTCGATGCAAGGAATGGATTACTATCTATTCTAAAACCCTATAAGATGCGAGGTTCGGGACTACCTCTATAGACCTATACCTAAATCCCGGTGTTACGTCTGGGTTGGGCCCCCACACAACCGAGAGGGTTGGGAGAGAAGAAGGGCCCCTGGATACCCCTACACAAACGAGTGAATATATACATATATAGATCAGTACGGTCCACAGCAAGCTGGACCACATGAGAACCTCACTGTCTAGACATCCTCATAGTGGACCAACATTCCCGTGTGTGGCGAGCTCACACAGGAAATTAAACATGATAATCAATAAAGTTTATCATGAATGAAAACCCATGCCCAAAAGAGGCCACATTTTGGGGCATCCAACCGTTTGGATTCTAAATCCAGAGGACTTCGTTGTCACCATGTTAGGTATCCGTCCAAAGGATCGCTCCGGTCGAGCCATGAAGTTAATCACTAATGCAACAGCAAAATGCAAGTTTCATCTTGCCAAGACATTTACTTTAACACTAATTGAAGTTAAATTCAAACAAGTGAAACAAATTGTAGGATCGCTGAAATACACACAATACACTTTAGTTTTAGCAAATAATACAGTTAAATAGGAAAGATCTCACCAATACCGTAGCGCAGTTTCGTTCGATTCGGGTATGAATATAATAATGGTACTTCAATATGGTATATAACGTAACACACGTCCACACGGCTTGAATGCCAAATAATGAATAATCAATCAAAGATCCTCTGCACGTCTACTCAGTACGCCAGACAACAGTAAAAAGCCCCGATTCTCGCTTCTGTGGTCTATTTATAGTCTCAGAAGAGCGTTTTAGCTTCATTGGCTACTTTAGCATCAGCGTTTTGGCTTCTTTAGCTACTTCAGGGACATTAGCGTCTGCGTTTTGGCTTCTCTCGCTACTTTAGGGACATTAGCGTCTGCGTTTTGGCTTCTTTAGGGACATTAGCGTCTGCGTTTTGGCTTCTTTAGCTACTTCAGGGACATTAGCGTCTGCGTTTTGGCTTCTCTAGCTACTTTAGGGACATTAGCGTCTGCGTTTTGGCTTCTTTAGGGACATTAGCGTCAGCGTTTTGGCTTCTTTAGCTACTTCAGGGACATTAGCGTCTGCGTTTTGGCTTCTTTAACTTCTTTTGCGTCAGCGTTTTGGCTTCTTTAACTTCTTTAGCGTCTACGTTTTGGCTTCTTTAGCTATTTTAGCGTCTGCGTTTTGGCTTCTTTAACTTCTTTAGCGTCTGCGTTTTGGCTTCTTTAGCTACTTTAGCGTCTGCGTTTTGGCTTCTTTAACTTCTTTAGCGTCAGCATTTTGGCTTCTTTAGCTATTTTAGCGTCTGCGTTTTGGCTTCTTTAGCTACTTTAGGGACATTAGCGTCTGCGTTTTGGCTTCTTTAACTTCTTTAGCGTCTGCGTTTTGGCTTCTTTAACTTCTTTAGCGTCTGCGTTTTGGCTTCTTTAGGGACATTAGCGTCTGCGTTTTGGCTTCTTTAGCTACTTCAGGGACATTAGCTTCGTAGGCGCCAGCAAGTCTGACTCCTTATATGGTCATATTTTCAGGTTTGTTTACCTCCTTATATGGTCATGCCTACAGACTTTTGTTCGTACTGAAATGACCGCGCCGGACTAATTGCCTAATGTTTATTTAGCCACTCAGCGACAAATTGTTAACGTTATAAATAGCATTTAAGTAGTTAAATATCTTAAGGTAGATGCCTTATAGGTGCTTACTGTGCGAGTAGATCATACATCTATTAAAGATTTCCCTACAAAGGGGATTCTAAGTAGCATTACTGGTGCATATATTGTGGCGGGCCATATCTCAAGAAATAATATAATTGATTTATTAATACTTTAGTATAAAATATATTTGTGAACGTGACGGGCTGCTGAACCCAAAGCCAGACCGTTACAGCCAACCCCCAAAATGTTACGCAGGTGTCTAGAATATTATTCAACCGGAGTACATTTTTTAAATCTCAATGTTCACAAATATACATAAAGAATTCTTCATCTGTTTGTTAGAATTTCTCTACATATGTATAACTTCAATTTATTGACATTTTACCCCAAGATTTACATGTAGTGTGTTTTTATACCAAGTCCATAGTGATCACAAAACGAATTGCAATACCAAAATATGATAGATCAGCCATGAATAACCATCAGTCTTCACAAGGAGATTCTAGCTCAAGTGTGGGACACTGGTTCTCAAGCAGCGCAACCCTAATGGTAATGCATCAGTTTATCCAACCCGATCCTGCATTGCTTTTATGGATTATAGATTGGATCCCCCAATACATCCCTTTCTCAAACTAGCTTAACGTTTCTAGCTCGAAAGATACCTATCCGGTGGCCATATATCTATTCGATATTGTTTTCCAAAATCATAACCACTACTTTCTTGGAGAATGTGCGCAAATGAAAATCTTTAAAGAAAAGAGCTGTTGCATTTGGTAAAATACAGATTTAATATAAAATCTGAAATGTGTTACACACCTCTAATGCTGAGTATTCTGGTACCGTTCGAACAACTCCCTCTTATAGATTTCTATTTACGGAGTAGATATTTAGTCAGGGGTCTATGATCATGTGGAGTAGGAATTCTCTGTGGGCAGCCTAAAATGCTGACAATGTCAAAGTTGACCTGATCCTAACACCAATTCCCACAAAGAATTCAGATGTGGTGCCTCGGAGTCAAATGCCAATAAACCGTCTTCACCTCTTTCAGAGCTATAAAAAATGCGAGAGCCCTCGTAAAATTATCTAATGCCATCCATTAATTACTTCACACACTCCCATTTATTTCTATCTTAAGCAAGTATCACATAACCGCATTCAAATATCTTTCTTCACGCCACGCAAGCAAGTCAACAGCTCAACAAGAAATGAAAACTATTATTTTCTGAAATAATTAACTACTATTAGGTAATTTTTAATGCCCTCCGGTCGAACAACTATCCCAACACACCAACAATTCAACTGAGTACAACTTAGACATATAATGCAGAAACCCGTCACATTGACACAACCCCCCTTTTATAGAACCCAATTGCTTTATATGCACCGTCACACTATATGCTATCTTGCCTATGTACTGATTTAAAATATTTTATTTTAATTTAACATTATGTTTACATGACAAAGCTAAAAGAGAAACTCGCATAATGGAAATTTTTATTTTTAATTTTACTTTATTCTGTTCCTGATTTCGCATAGAAATAGTTTTATGTTATGGCGTCAATGTGATGACACAATCCTTCAGTATATTTTGTATGAAAATCACCAGTAATTATATTTATGAAGACGATCAATTACCTACTCACAAAATCGTTGGCTTTGGCTATCGTTATTTAATTCAATAACTCCAGTGGTTTATAATAAGTAGGTACCTCTTATTTATAAATATTGATTGCATGTCTATTTCGAGTATGCTTAAATCTATTCAAAGTTTATATTGTCAATCGTACAAATTGGCTAGTTCTTAACCTATCTTTCTCTGAAGGTTGTCTGAAAGAAAATGGCACCTCGAGACAAGACCACCTATTGACCACTTTGTAAACTACTATGTATCAGTCTACTGTCCCCTTCTTCGAGCTATGTTCACACGTGTGAATTACGACGAAGCACTTGCTGTTATTGTACCTGTTTCGTAATTTACGAATGAAGTCATCACAGATTCACTCCCCGCTCCTTATATTACTTAATTAATTACCCTAAACATTGTTCTCTCTTACGTTCCAGATCATATATTATGTTTCGCACCTTTAGATTTTCTTTAACGTACTGTCGTTTAATCAATAGATCTATATTATAAATATCATGTCTTTATTGACCTTTGTAGTAAGATAGTACCCTTTCTCAGAGCGAAATAAATAAGATATAGGTAATGCTTTCGGTCCAGTACCGAAATAGTCTCTAACACCAACTTAATTACTTAAAAAAAAGTTTAATTAACTTAAAAGTTATAAGAGGTTTATGTTTCGAAAGTAGTGTTATTGGAGTCGAACCAATACTTCATACATAAATAGCACGTATAAACTAAAACTTGGGTCGAACTGATACCTAACACAAATCATTCACCATGAACTAAAAATTGGATTCGAACCAATCACTTGCTATCGCTGCATAATAGCAGCATGAGAATTAAAACCCGGGACCAAATCAATCATTAAGTAAGTACTTTTTACAAATAACACAACATGATTTATAAACTGGGATCGAACCAATTCGAAAGTAGGTACTTATCACAAATAACACAACATAAAATATAAATTGGGATCGAACCAATTCACTGTAGGTGCGTATCACAAAACACAACATGAATTATAAATTGGGGTCGAACCAATTCTTAAATAGGTACTTATCACAAATAACACAACATGATTTATAAATTGGGCTCGAATCAATTCGAATGTAAGTACTTATCACAAATAACACAAAATAAATTAGAAATTGGGATCGAACCAATTCACTGTAGGTGCTAATCACAAATAACAACATGAATTATAAATTGGGGTCGAACCAATTCGTAAATACGTTACGTACGTTTCGTATATATTATCCTCTGTCTCTTACTCAAAGGTCAGCTAGAAGACATCCTTTTGAACTGATAAGTTGCCTTTCTATCACTATTTCTGTTTGCCTACGTATTTGTAATCGATTTTGTAGCATAAGCATAACTAGTTTACATACAACAGACATAAATGCAGCAAGAATCTAAAATTGGGATCGAACCAATTTACACAGTCCAGTTACTAAACAATGTAAAACTTAGTGCATTAAAACTTAAAAGGCAAAGATCTATTATTACTTATGATAAAATTGGGATCAACCCAATTTGCACAGTCCAGTTACTAAAACGTATATATTATCCTCTGACTTTTACTCAAAGGTTAGCAAGTAGATATCTTTTTAATTAATAAGTTCGCCTTTCCACCACCATCTGTATTTGCTATGTATTTGTAATCGATTTTGTAGCATAACGAGTTTGCATACAACATACATAACGCAGCAAGAATTTAACATTGGGATCGAACCAATCCAGTTATTAGTGACTATGTAAAACCTAGAAAACAAAACCTTAAATTGTTAAGATCTATCATTACTTATGATAACATTGGAATCGAAACAATTAGCACAATTCAGTTACTAAAACTTTGTAACTAACACTAGTTTTAGAACCTAAGATATTAATATCTATCTTTACTTATGACTATGACAATACCTATAAAACTAATCATCCTATTTCTTATCGCAAAACCGTCTGCTTCCAGTGGAAGCCTTCCACCCAACTTCAGACCATGGTGACCTTAAACCCCGACCTTGACTTTGATTGGTTAGGTACAATTAATTAACATGTAAAAGAACGAATGCAACACTCGGACCGCGTTATTTTTTTTTCCGCTTAAATACCATAGTAGCGTACAATCCTATAGACGGCACTAGCAACAGCGTCGGATATACCCAAAAAGTTCAAACCCAGATACTAATGGTTGTTACCTTACATGCCAATAAAAGGGGCGTTTACCTTATTTTAATCTTAATAGACAACTTCTCGTCCATCATAACGCTTTCTGGCTTTAGCCTAGCATAGCATATGCATTTCGTTCCTAACCTATGCGTATTGTTTCTACTAAACAATAAAACATATCACCTCTTTTTTTTTCAACTAAAGCTTAATAGGTGCACATAAAACAAAACCCTACCTTGTGCCGGCAGTCGGGCAAAATTTATTTCGAAACGGTACGAGGCTTAATAAAATTTACTACTAGTAATACGATTCGATAGCTTTTGTATTTTATTTATTTATTTATATATCACAGGTAATTGCGAGGTCAAGGTAAAATTTTCCTACTTATCAAAAAAGCTCAGTCTCGGTAGGAGACTTGGCTAAAAGACCTAGTATCCAGGCTAAAACTTAAAATAAGAATTAGAAAATTTTAATTAAATAACATAGCAAACGTGGCTGTATGGTTAGAAATCCCTTTGCCTTCCTAGGAGAACAAAAATCGAAAACCTATAATAAATTTGTCAAAAATGTCAAAATGACAAGCGTCCTAGTCCTAAACGCTTTGTTGATTTCGATTTCATTTGATATTATTAGTTATCGCCATTAAAGAAGGTGAAGAAGTCATTAATTACTTTTACGATGTGTCGTAGCATAATTACGCCGTAATGCTAAATTTGTTTATCCGAATACCTACTTACAACCACACATTGAAGATGGACGTGCTATAACAAGCCGCTTATGCAGTTTAATCATCATCAAACATGTACGGAAATGGATACGTTATGTATAAAACCCCGTGAGAAAACCAAAGTATCCCTACAAGTCTAGGTACCTTAATATTTGTAAGTATTTTACCATTCACTTATTTCTTAAATATGCAATATCAATAGTGATTGTGAACCTTAACCTATACTCACTAAACAAATCATATGCAATACACACTCTTCGATAATGTAGCCTACTTAACCTAAGTTAATCATGCCCCTTACTTGTTTCAGGAGTTTGAAGATCATTCTACCTAATGACAAAGGAATGATTATGAACCTATTTCTACTACTACTGGAGGCACAAAAGCTTTGCAACATCTAAAACTGCTGCCAAAATGTGATATCTATGAAATAAAACGGAACCTAATAATATATCAGTGATTGCTACAAATGCTACCGAGATGTCTCTTCAAAGCTATGGGAGAAGTTTGATGCTTTGCACTCGATGTTTTATATTACACTACGCACTAACCTAAAGTGATCTGTCTAAAGTATAAGTATTGCCTTCGGATTTTATGGCTATGAATGTTACTAATTTGATAGACATAATTTGACATAGGTGCGTAACTCATACTTGCTATTCCATTACTTGACGAATGTAACCCGTTAATTAATATCTTCGCTTTATACCTACTACTCCTATTCTATATTGATTTGTGAAAACTATCACTGTACATGAGCTAATGGAAAACCTTCTGCAATAAGTTATAAAAGTATTTTTTCATACATGAGTGTATGAGGGAGTGCGCAGCCAAGTATTTTCAACTTGCTTGAGACCCTGTACTTTCTTGCTTAACTTACTGATTTGGGAAGTTATGCAATACCTTTCCTTTCTTTTTGTTTAAACTGGTGAAATTAGCTTACTAAGGGTAACTTATACAATAAATGCTTTACTTTTCTATGTTTCCTTATTCATTTTAACTGAACCCTACAACATTGTATATACATTGCTTGTGTATCTTATTATAATACTGACATGAAAGATACCAGGAACCACTTTATGATAGTAAAACATCGTGAGGAAACCTCCAACACATCGGTGAAGTAAACTATAATTATGAGCAAAGTACCATTCCACTCAAAGACCTCACAAGACTCTTCCAAGTCTAGTTTTCTGTTCCTACTTGAACTACTTTTATCAAAATAAAAGGTAAGTTTTCTTTTTCCTACTTATTATGCTCGGAGGTTTTTAATCATGCTCATCTTGAAATGAACCACTGCTCACAATAACAACACCTACCTATTTGCAATTCTAAAACCTCCCATTGCTTACATCTCAAACTTTAACCTATGACTTATGTTATCATATATTGCACATATTGTAAAGAATATGTTGGTAATCTTAGAATGGAGCTTAGAATATCTTAGTAGTCATTATAGTAGTCGTATAATACTTATCTTAAGATTCCCTAATTTTAAAATAAAGTATTATTCTGTAGTTACTAGTTTGATGAACAGACAGATCCCGCAACCTTAGGTATTCTTATTTTAAGTAAAATTGCAACCCCCCTTTTTCTCAATTTTACTTACCCTATTTTAATGAAACCGATAACAATTTACCAGTTTGACAAGCTAACAGAAACTTAAATTTTCATTCTACATAGCACTACATACATACAACCCCCCTTTTCTTCAACTTTACTTGTCCTATTTTGATGAAGTTAAATTTTATTCAATTTTAGATAATGCTTATGTACAATGAAGAGTTTAATTACTTACCTTTAAATTCCTAGCTAACTTAGTCTATTTGCTTAATTAAATCTTGAAACTTTCTACCAAGTTCACTAGGTGTTATACATATACCTATTCTTGTGAATGTAATCTAGTTAATAGACTCCACATACAACATACTTTTCTTCTTTTACTACGACTACTCCTGTACCAGTAGGTTGTTATATTTTCGTTTTCTTGGTTTTGCTGACTTTTAACCAAGCATACTTAAATTAGATTTACCTAGCCTTTTTACTTTGTTGATTCGATACTTTCTGTTAATAACAACTAGATAAAAGTTACCGAACGACCAGTCAAATAATTGTCAGGCTAGTTTTGATATTGTCCCTGGGTCTTAGTTGCACCTATAGTAATTCTACTCTTAGGCAATCGATTGATAAGTATAAATAACTATACTAAGTAGGTAAACGCAATCGCTGGATGCGAGCAGCATAAGGCCGGTTGCTACAACGATCCCTGAGGAAAGCTCATGACCAGCAGCGGGCTTGCCCTAACCGATATGATGGTGATGATGATGAACACAATGATGCATTTCCCACATAATTACACGCCTTATATAATACAGCCTACACTTTAGTGCAATTAATTAATTAGCAGCTGTGCTTTGGAACTGATATAGAATCTGTGCATGTTACTAAATTACAAAGCAACCCCCCGTTGATAAAACTTTATAACTGTTGCTTTGTCTAAGACTGCGCCCCACTCGTCTAAACAAACCTATTTCATAAAAAATTACAAATTCAAATTACAAACACATAACTGTCCTGTTCATTAACATGATAATAGATTCCAATGAGCTGAACCTGAGAACGATCGATCTCTGTTGTTAGTTCAGATTGATGCAACAACCAATACAATACCTACAACATACAAACATTACAATCTTACTTTCCTACAACCATCTTACTCCTACCTACAACTTTCTATGCATGAATAAAGGTCCCTACATAAAGTAAAGACTCCCACAAACGACCAGATGTATCGAGAAACCCAGCGTTGTTGATACGTTTACGTCAACTAAGACTTCAGCCACACGTACGAACATACTACCTATTTAACAAACGCTTGTTAAATTCGCATTATTAAATAAAACTAAACCATTAGATACGCAATTTGTTTGACAAACATGAATAAAACGAAACAACTTGTCGAGTCCAACACGCAAGACCCGACAATCACGTCTGACCGTCTAGTTCAGTCGTCTGTACCGGCCCTTACAAAACATAAAATTAATTTTTAAGTTTGCTTAAATACCGATACATACTATAATTTCTATACACGACACGAACTTCAATGAGTGCAATACTGTCGGCAAACATTGAAAACTTGAAATACATTGATTTTGCTTACGTTCGTTTTAAATACGGAATGAAGCGTCTATACACGGCTGATTAAATGAATGCTTATTGGTTTACCCGCTATCTTATCTATGCCTTATTTGTATCTTGTTGATAGCCTACCTGCATTCAGTTTTCTATGGAGAAAAATCTTATTAATGTAATTAATTTTAGTGAAATTACTAACAGAAGTAAATACAGTGCTTTTCTGAAGCAAAGCTACGTGAATGGAAGAAACATAGCTATAACATCCTGACAAATGATGTTAATTTGTAGAACAAGAGTTCTGCTGTATAAAATGCTTGCTTCAGGTGACCCAAGCATGACCCACAAGATGACCCACGGATGTCCCACGGAACTTTACGCAAACAAGATGCCTAATAATTGTGATTGTAACGCAAAGGATGAAAAATGAAAGTGAAAATTTAATTTGAAGTGTTGCGTGACCCAGTACAACTTCATAAATACCTGTGACGTGTCTAAATTTATAATGAAATTTGGTTTCTGTGAAAAGTTTAAAGAATAAATTCCTACTTTGAATTTACTCATTTCTCTCCCTAATATTCTACCTAGAAATACCATTTTCATGCACTTTCCATTTCACAAACAACAAATTGTGGCCGAATAAATCGACCACTAGATTAAATCAAACAAACTTAATAAAAGCTATCCTAAATATTATAAACACTAAATATCCTAGTCACGGCAACCCACATTGTACCGGACTAGTAAATCATCTTTTTAAATGTATTTTTTATTTATTTTTTTATTTTGTTTAGTTTGTAATTTCTTTATTTTGGAATTATTTGGAGATTTTATGGGGAAGTTTTTATTATTAAGTTATTCGAGTTTGTATGGGGAGTTTGTTTGATTTAATCGCTTAAAACTAGTACTTAAAATTAACTGAAGATTTAATTGAAGATTGATGATTGAAGATTTGGCCAGTGATTCGTCTAGTGGTGATAACCCTTCGTTGTGATCCGTAAATAACCTCGGTCCTTTTAGTGCGTAAAAATGGTACCTATTAAGCTACAGATGAACATCCTACATCTTAGAATATCTTATGATCTACCTATTTAAGTAACGTCTAAATATTGCTGAGGCTTACGAGCGTTGAACGTGAAATAGATTCAATAATAACATCAGTCGATAGATACGTAGTTAGAGGTTGATTTATAAAGATTATAGAAATAGGCTGATTAGATGTTTGATATCATAATGATGAATTCTAGTGATTTTATTAGCAAATATGTTTTTGTGGTAAAGGAAGTGCCCACTCCCCGCACCTTCCAGTGAGACCGTCACATTACTTCGTCTCTCCTCCACTTTTATTATTATTTAAAGAGAGAGAGACTTGGGTTCTGCCATATTTATGGAACAGTTTTATAACCCAGTATTGATTACAAAGTTATAGAATATTATTATTTCATAGAAATGCATAAAGCAAAAGTATTTCTTTCATAGATTTTATTCTTGATTATTTCAAATAGGATAAGGTAATTTAGCTTCTCTCTCTGTAGTTTAGCAAATATTACCAGCACTTCATAAGGGAGTCTATTGAGAAGAAATGCCGCAAGAAACTCAATAGATTTGACTTTATCAATCTAAAGCAAGTATAATAAGAATCTTTGTTCTTATAGTGAATTAACATTATAATATCAAGTTCTAGGTTAAAGTCAATAGTATTATTGAAACAGTAAGTACGATGAAAGTAAGTATGCTGTTGATACTTCATTTGATTATAAGTACTTTATAATAAAGTTTAGTCCTGTAGACATTAAATAGTTTATGTTATTTAAACCATAATATTACTTTCACTAGGTAAAGTATAAGTTTTCTAGCCAAGGTAGGGTTTTCATCTACCAAAAACAGTATACATCAAGTCTATGTTTTCTATAGCTTGAACAAAGTCATATTTTGACAGTAGTGAAGGATATCTGATTGATAATGAATGTATTTGGTCAGACCTTAATATAGGACTCCCCTCCGTTTGGTAGTAGGAATACTAAGCTTGCTTTGCTTCGCTAGGAAAGAACAAATATATGGGATGGTTTTGTTTTATTTCTTAACAATTCCAACCAAATGTAGTATAAGGTATTTTTACTGTAAAATAGCACATTGTTCATGCTACAGAATCAACCAATAAAATCCCATCTTAGGCTAGAATTGCTCACACAAGATAAAATATATTATGGTAAATAGTTGAAGGTAATTATGGTAAGTAATTACAGTTAAGACCTGAAATAAATGTCTAAAAGAAATTAGGATTTCCATCCGCTTAATGACGAACCTACGCCCTATGCCTACACTTAGAGAAGGTTCCTATTTCCCTAAATTAAGCTAAGGTGTTAACAAATCTAGAGGACTGGCCTCACATTTAAATTTAGTGTGTGTGTGTAATGTTGTTTATTCTCAGTGCAATGAATAAACCCCTAACTCTAACCCATCCTCGATGCAAGGAATGGATTACTATCTATTCTAAAACCCTATAAGATGCGAGGTTCGGGACTACCTCTATAGACCTATACCTAAATCCCGGTGTTACGTCTGGGTTGGGCCCCCACACAACCGAGAGGGTTGGGAGAGAAGAAGGGCCCCTGGATACCCCTACACAAACGAGTGAATATATACATATATAGATCAGTACGGTCCACAGCAAGCTGGACCACATGAGAACCTCACTGTCTAGACATCCTCATAGTGGACCAACATTCCCGTGTGTGGCGAGCTCACACAGGAAATTAAACATGATAATCAATAAAGTTTATCATGAATGAAAACCCATGCCCAAAAGAGGCCACATTTTGGGGCATCCAACCGTTTGGATTCTAAATCCAGAGGACTTCGTTGTCACCATGTTAGGTATCCGTCCAAAGGATCGCTCCGGTCGAGCCATGAAGTTAATCACTAATGCAACAGCAAAATGCAAGTTTCATCTTGCCAAGACATTTACTTTAACACTAATTGAAGTTAAATTCAAACAAGTGAAACAAATTGTAGGATCGCTGAAATACACACAATACACTTTAGTTTTAGCAAATAATACAGTTAAATAGGAAAGATCTCACCAATACCGTAGCGCAGTTTCGTTCGATTCGGGTATGAATATAATAATGGTACTTCAATATGGTATATAACGTAACACACGTCCACACGGCTTGAATGCCAAATAATGAATAATCAATCAAAGATCCTCTGCACGTCTACTCAGTACGCCAGACAACAGTAAAAAGCCCCGATTCTCGCTTCTGTGGTCTATTTATAGTCTCAGAAGAGCGTTTTAGCTTCATTGGCTACTTTAGCATCAGCGTTTTGGCTTCTTTAGCTACTTCAGGGACATTAGCGTCTGCGTTTTGGCTTCTCTCGCTACTTTAGGGACATTAGCGTCTGCGTTTTGGCTTCTTTAGGGACATTAGCGTCTGCGTTTTGGCTTCTTTAGCTACTTCAGGGACATTAGCGTCTGCGTTTTGGCTTCTCTAGCTACTTTAGGGACATTAGCGTCTGCGTTTTGGCTTCTTTAGGGACATTAGCGTCAGCGTTTTGGCTTCTTTAGCTACTTCAGGGACATTAGCGTCTGCGTTTTGGCTTCTTTAACTTCTTTTGCGTCAGCGTTTTGGCTTCTTTAACTTCTTTAGCGTCTGCGTTTTGGCTTCTTTAGCTATTTTAGCGTCTGCGTTTTGGCTTCTTTAACTTCTTTAGCGTCTGCGTTTTGGCTTCTTTAGCTACTTTAGCGTCTGCGTTTTGGCTTCTTTAACTTCTTTAGCGTCAGCATTTTGGCTTCTTTAGCTATTTTAGCGTCTGCGTTTTGGCTTCTTTAGCTACTTTAGGGACATTAGCGTCTGCGTTTTGGCTTCTTTAACTTCTTTAGCGTCTGCGTTTTGGCTTCTTTAACTTCTTTAGCGTCTGCGTTTTGGCTTCTTTAGGGACATTAGCGTCTGCGTTTTGGCTTCTTTAGCTACTTCAGGGACATTAGCTTCGTAGGCGCCAGCAAGTCTGACTCCTTATATGGTCATATTTTCAGGTTTGTTTACCTCCTTATATGGTCATGCCTACAGACTTTTGTTCGTACTGAAATGACCGCGCCGGACTAATTGCCTAATGTTTATTTAGCCACTCAGCGACAAATTGTTAACGTTATAAATAGCATTTAAGTAGTTAAATATCTTAAGGTAGATGCCTTATAGGTGCTTACTGTGCGAGTAGATCATACATCTATTAAAGATTTCCCTACAAAGGGGATTCTAAGTAGCATTACTGGTGCATATATTGTGGCGGGCCATATCTCAAGAAATAATATAATTGATTTATTAATACTTTAGTATAAAATATATTTGTGAACGTGACGGGCTGCTGAACCCAAAGCCAGACCGTTACAGGATGCGCCCAGGAATAGGGTTTATGGAGACGCGGGTATAGTGTATGTTGCTGTTTGAGAGATTTGGTAGAACGCGTGAATAATAGTATTTTATGCAACTGCTATATAATGAGAGGCCTTAAAACACGAGTGTGGTTTTATGAAACGAGCGTCAGCGAGTTTCATAATAGGATCACACGAGTGTTTTAAGGCGTAATTATATACAGTTGCATACATTACTTTATCTACACACATATTATAACTGTAAAAAACCAACAAACAGTCATGGCGGCCATTTGATCTATCCGCCAAGATGAACGTTTTTTTTTTAAACCATAGGCAAACGAATGAAATCCCTATTATCATGTCACTCGAGATCAAATGTCGTGCTTTTAAATTAAAACACATACTGAGTAGACGTTTCGTATCGATAACTATTTTAATATCTGTGGATACTAGAATAGAGACCAACTTGAATTTTGACAGCTGTTCCAAATTTAAATTCATAACGTCAGAGATATCGATAATGTGATCACCAATAAACACAGACTACTAAGAGATAGTACCCAATAAGGAACAGATTTACCTACTACCACAGACAAGAAAATTCTTATAATAACATTGGTTGTAATAATGCTGGTCATTTTCTATGGTTTTTAAACCCGTTATTGAGCACTTATGATATGTGTGGAGATAAAAAATAGATAGCTGTATCAAATAGTCTGTGATATTTCATGAAGATTTTTACTAACTCCAGTTTTCATTCGCTATTATTAAATAATAAAAAAATGCTTCAAACAATAAACGGTGTTCTTTAAATTAACAAGCCTCATTAGGTTTCAATAGATCTGAAACATATTTCTACTGGAATTTCTCAAGACTAGCATACATTTACGTTGATATTAAAATTATTATTTGTAAACTTAGGCTAATAGCATGCCATTATTGTAATTTAGTGTAAGATTTTGCATGCCACACTGTGGCGGAACATACATCCATGTAATTTTCTTATCAACTGACATGTTTAATGTACTAACTGTGTATATTTTTGCAAAATAAAATGATTTGATTTAATATAACACTTTCGATGTATTCCTTTGAAAATTTAAAATATTATGGGCCATAGAATACTCATAAGTCATAAAACATTCAAAGTGGTAATTTTTATAGGATAGAATAAGTTGATGATTATCATCTAAATTGTAAAACCTTCTTCTTAAGGGCAGTCGAGTAAAAATATTACATAGCATGTTGTAGCAAAGCCATTGCATTAATTTTCAGCTGTACTCTGTTGGAACTCTTTCGTAAACCTAGTTATAAACTATGCCTATTTAATTTACTTTTCCGTCTGACATAGCCGTCGCTTGCTTCTAACTGATTGTCCTGTCATGTGTGTGCTTGAAGAATAAATCTTGTTAATTCCACTGTTTACCTGTCTTTAAATCCCATTCCTATCATACTCTTCAACTTTACACTATGCTAAACTGAGGCCTATTGCTATTTTGTTAATATGTCAGTCTGTCCAGTCGTTTCGTAGCTCCTCGCCCAGTTTGTAGGGGGCCGTGGTTATTTGCGCTTCAAGCGATTACGGGTGATATCAGAGGCGAGAAGCGAGTTGCAAGAAACGGGCCCAATTCAGAATGATCCAGCTATTGTCATCGCCTTGTGAGGTATTTGCATTATAACTTATTTATTTATTTCCTTATTGGTTACAGGGACCAAGTCAATCATTTTTGTATAAGCTGTAATGACTTTATTCCCCTTTTTCTAACCCATCGAAAAGTACAGCATAATGGCAAGTAAGGTTATCATCAGTTAGAATTGGTTTTTAAGATTCTATTATATTTTTTTAAATTGAGCGAACTTTATTCATCAAAATAAATCCACTCTGCAAGAATACATTTAATGAAGGTTCACAATCTATCCCCAGTGGCCTTAACATGACTGACTAAGTTTAGTTTATCTGAGTTTTCTCTATGTGCGTCCCTTTCTTATGACACTATTTTAACAGAGACAGCGAGGGACAAGTTAAATCTGGGCCGGTCATGTTAGAGCCACTGGACGAAACATTCGGAAATCTATTTCTGCCATAGATGATTTATTCTTTTTGATGTTTGTTTCAATTGATTTTCAATCAAAACTATATTTTTTGCTTGCAAAATGTGTAGCCAGTCAGTTTTTCCAACGAGATAAAGCATAGGGATCTTGCGGTGACGGTGCTTCCATAGGCGGTTGCAATTGCTTATCATCAGGCTAGCTACTGGCATGTTTGTCATCGGCATAATATAAAAAAAATGTTGAGAAAGTATTCGCAGTACATTGCAAAAAAAAGTAAAAACGAAATTAAAACATTGTATGCATAATTATTTGACTTTTTGATCCTGTACTGCTTGAGGCTTAAAATTCAAAGATATTTTTACTTATATTATCGGCAGAACAAAAATCGACGTCAAGTTCTTATTTTAAAATGCCCGTGCAATTGTCCAAGTAATTCCCCCTTAGAACAAAAATGCTTAGCACCGCGTATCTAAATCATCGCTTAACGTCTTAGATGCACGATAAACTTTCTTGTCGCGTTCAAATTAAACATGAAAACTTATATCAATTAACTCGGGCTGGTATAAAAATAATTTCGCCGTAATCGTGGGAACGTAGCTATCGCAGATCCGAGTTGCCCATACAAAATGTGTTGCAAAGCGGAATTTTAATTATTTTTTTCCACAATGAGCGCGGCGCGCACCACAGTGCGGCATTTAATTGCAAATTTGATTTTAATGTCTTTTTTGCAGGTTTTGGTGTAAATAAATTGTTTGTTTTAATAAGATCGCGATAAGGGTTAAAGGGGGTGTAATTGGGTGTAATTTATTAGTTTAATCGATGGAACATTTCCCTTTGGTTGAAAATAATTATGGAGAATAATTAAATGTAATTATTTTTATTTTATGCAGGCACTTGTAGTATCATTGGCTACAATGGCTAAATTATTAACGAAATCATGTGTAAAATTGATTATCTGTACCTTAAATAACAATAAAAGATTAAGAAGAGAGGAGAAGTTAGTATGCTTAGTTAAATTGTCTGTTCGTTATGTTCGAGGGGGATTGTGGGGGAGGTGAAAGTAGAAATTAAAATTTATGTTACCCTATGTCAAAAATGATTACACAGTGCAGTGCTCTGTGGTATTTACAAAAATCCTTTCATAAGGAACATGTTTCAATTTTCATGGTTCTATCTGCAGTTAATTGTTTTAAACTTTCGCGATTTTCACACATTTTTATAGCGCTATCGGGGCTTTAACGCGATAAAAGTATCTTGTTGATTTACCTCGACGTTTCGGCCATGTTTCAAAGGCCGTGGTCACGAGTAGACTGAAGTGGAGGGTATTACTTCTGTTTAGCTGTTTATACTTCTATCTGCAGTGGTGGTTTAACAGCGCGCGCGTTGTCTGTCGGTCACTCATTTAATAATTAATTAATTAATATCCTAATCTAATAATGTCTTACGTAATTTTAATGAAAGGTGAATGGGCATTTTTGTATGGGCGCTGTCCCAACCCTTGTATACAATAGTGAGTAGTATGGACGTGTAGTACTCGGTGTAAGGATCATCATAGGCTATGTTTCGAAGACCAGGTGTCTGCAGCATTAATCATTGTTTTGTATGAAAAAAAAAAAAAACAGCAAATTAGACCTATGCTCCCATTACGTTTTTTACTTCTAGTGGCCTCAGTAATGCGTGGTTAAAATCTTTCGGCTATATCTCGAAAATGATTTTACAGATACTTTTCATACAACTGCTAGTACAAAGTGAGGTATAAAATGGGCTGTAGCTTTTTCCCTGCAAACATCTCGGTTTTGCTGTCATATAAAAAAATTAAGCTCTTATTGAGAGCTTTCTAATAAGATATAGCACAACTGTATACAGCACTTGGGACAATTTGCCCATTCTCCTTTATGTCTCAAGAAATAACTATTGTATGGAAGACTCATACAGATGAAACAGAAGATGAGACAGAATAAAATTTCAGTTTCATTTTTTCAAAATTTATTTATTAACATCACACATAAAGTGTTTCAGAGACAGACAGCCTAATGGAAAACAGCTCCTATAAAACACTCGGAACACCTACATTAAAAGATGTCACTGCGCATGTCCTCCAATGATTTAGCGCCAAAAAAACCGCTGAAGGATTAATGCCTGAAGTCTAGACAGACGCACAGACGGGAATGCACGCGATTGTCACATATTTAGACGTCTGCGTATATTTAGAATCGAGAGCGAATTATTTTTGGTGTCAATGGAATATCGCGATATTCGCGATTGGACTTTGTACTTAAAAGGGATTTAGTTTAATGAATCTATCTCCTTGGCCCATAGAGCAGGTTATCTATGACTAGAGAAGGTTATCTATGACTAGAGGAGGTTATCTATGACTAGAGGAGGTTATCTATGCCTTCGCCGTTTGTGCTGCGTACTGCGGAAGTTAGCCCAGCGGATTTGCAAGTTGAAGTGGCAGTGGGCAGGGCACATAGCACGGAGAACTGATGGCCGATGGGGTCGAAAAGTTCTCGAATGGCGGCCGCGTATTGGCAAGCGCAGCGTAGGACGACCAGCCACAAGATGGTCCGATGACCTCATACAGGTGGCAGGAAGGCGTTGGTTGCATGCTGCTTCCAACCGGTCACTTTGGAAATCCATGGAGGAGGCCTATGTCCAACAGTGGACTTCTTGTGGCTGAGATGATGATGATGATGATGACTGCGGAAGTTCATATTAACGGATTTGGTTTCGTAATTAATGCTTTTTAATGGAAAAGGGGGAAAAACCATGCGGTCACCTGAGGAGGTAATCACCGCCGTCCATGGGGGCCCCCTTAAACATTTATTTTATTCTGTTTTTTAGTATTTGTTGTTATAGCGGCAACAGAAGTACTATCATCTGTGAAAATTTCAACAGCCTGCAGATACAGCCTGGTGACAGACGGACGGACAGCGGAGTCGTAGTAATAGGGTCCCGTTTTACCCCTTGGGTACGGAACCCTAAAAAAGTAGCGATGTGTTTTGCCGATGTAACAGTTTCCTTGTGACGGTTATGAGCCCAGTTTTCTTCGCGAAAAGCTCTCAGGCCTCTGAAAGTCACGGCCAAAAGCTATCACGAGCTTATAAGTTACTGGCTTCGTAAGCACATAATGTATGTATGTATTTACATAAGATATTGTACAAGTTGCTATGCAATACGATGGCCTTGAGATGTTGGGAGATGTCCAAGTCTAGGGATATACTTGAGGCTTGTTTCTGGTAGTGTTGGGTTAACAATCGATAAAAAAATATAGTTAAATTTCTTGTAAGTAACCGATTTAATCTTCCATTTTTTTTTATGATATAGGAAGGCAAACAAGCAAGTGGGTCACCTGATGGTAAGTGATCGCCTCCGCCTGTAGACACCGTAACACCGAAGAGATTGCAGATGCGTTGCCAACACAGAGGGCTAAGATGGAATACCTCTTGTGCCAGTATATGCAGCGGCTCTCTTGCCGGTGGAGGCGTGGAGACACGCCGCCACGCTTTTTTAATATTATGTAGAAAATTCAAATTATTGAATTTAAATTATATGTGTACAGATGTGTATCTGTGTTGGCCGTGCCACGTTCTTTCCAACCATGCCATTTAAACGTTCGAGTCCTACCAGACGATCAAGAATTTTCTTTGCGTTGTCATATAACTGTACTATAAGAGAATTTCTTTGTTGGAAACTGGTTGTGTATTGAGGTAAAATGTGATGCTTTCACAACTAGTTGCCAACACCCCACTGCAGCACAATGCTGAGTCACGCCCCTTTTCGATATCACCACTCTGTTAATTAATTAATTTTTAGTTTTACTACATTTTTGTTTCTGTATTATTTTGCTGTCAAATAAAAACTTGTGTCTATGCCTAATAAAAGAGAAAAAAAAACTACAGAAATTGGTTACGAAACAAACTTAGCCCACTGGGTCGGCAACGAATCTGCAATCTCCTTAGTTTTGGGAGTATATGAGCGGTGCTGAATCAGGTACCCTACTTGCTTATTTGCCTTCCTGTTTCATAAAAAAAATTGTATAATCGACCAACAAATTGCTTGACCACTTTTGAACTATTCCTTTGTAATACGGTCGAAAAGTGATCAAGGAATTTCTTGATCGTTTATTCTTCATACAAAACGGGGTTTAGCTCAATAAGAAGTGTCCTATACACTGCATCTCAGTCTATCATATAACTCGTATTCACGCACGCGCGGAAACTCAACAGCGCCGGCCCCATTGCAGTGGTCCGCCATTCTTGTACCTCCGCAAAATAAGCCACGTCTGTCATTGGTAACAAAAAACTTTACCGAATCGGAAAACCGGTTTTATCGTTTCACACTTGCTCCTCTCTATTACTACTTGAAGCTAGCATTTCCCTAACAACTCGTAAAGGCAGCCTGGCGCCCACCCTGTATAGTTGCGTAACGGCGGTCAACGACCCCGAATTGCGTAGTTCTTTATACAGGGTGTACTATGTCGAGTGCGAGGAGTTGGGATTGCGTAGTTTGGCAGAGTGAGTAATTTTTGGATAAACATGTATCAATTTATTAATGAACCTAAGCTAATATGCTGTATTATAAATCTTAGACATGAGTTATTTCGCAGTTGAAACGATTTTGTATTTCAGCTTCATATGTGATGCCTTTAATATGTAGGGATCGCTTCTTGATACTAAAACAAAAATTTTGCGGGTGATAGGACCTTTTGCAAGGTCCGTCCGGACTGCTACCACCATCTTGCTCGCTAATCCCGCCGCTAAGCAGCAGTGCTTAAACTGTTGTGTTCCGGCGTGTCCGGTGTAATTACTGGCACAAGAGGTATTCCATCTTAGCCCTCTGGGTTGGCAATGCATCTGCAATCTCTTTGATGTTGCGGGTGTCTATAGGCGGTGGTCATCACTTACCATCAGGTGACCCACTTGCTTGTTTGCCTTCCTAATTCATAAAAAAATTTAAATAAATAAGATAACCATACCAGTGCTGACATGCGTAAAAAAACGACATACAATTATGTCAACTACTGGTAAAAACAATGCCCTTCTTGTGTCAGTCACTGGTACACCTACCTTATATTGAAATTAGTTTTTAATTTAACAAAGACATTATTAATCGTATTACAGTATACATAAGCTTGATCTAAACTTTAAAGTCTAAATCTTTGTATCGGTAACATAAAACGAAGTCAATTTCTATTTTAGTTTGTAATTTATTCAAAACTTATAAGCTTTTATAAATTATTCATGTGTTAAATTGATTATGAGTATCATAACAGGAACTATCATTTTGTGACAGTGGACAAAAAGTAGGGTAAGCGTGCCTGTAGCGGGACAAATTGAATTTTAATAATCGGAAAATAATTTTGTCGATGGCTATCTTAATTTCCTTTCATTATTTGTTTTTGGTTTTTAATAAAATAATTAGTATAATTTGAAAAAGTTCATGTTTACGGTTAATAGTATTACAGGGTATATTAACAAATCATTACTTTTCAGGAGGAAATAAAATTAAAAGTGTATCTCTTTTCTTATATTATAATTATATATTTATCAAAATAGATTGTGAAAGAAAAATAAACAGAGTTTTTATTATACATCAACATTTCCAGTTTTTAATTTTGTATGGTTTCTATAATAATAATGTATAGTAATTCTAAATACCGATTTATTTTTTAAAAACGGTCTAAAAAATATTTATTTAAAACGTCTTTTTCATGGCTCTCTAAATATAGATCAACCACAAGTACTCAAATAGTAATTCAGTTTCTATTGAAACTTATTGTAAAATAAAATAAATTTTAGTACAAAAATGTGACAAAGTTGCAGAGCTACGGTTTAAGCGATAGATTAACAAATTTCAAACTGACAGATGTCCTAAGGCGCGTGCGCAGGCTTCATAGCTTCTAGGGTTACCACTTCACATTTTAATATAAAAACAAAAAGCATAATTACCGTTTAAAAAAATTAACGTGCATATATTTCTAGACATTTGAGTGTGTTAAAAAATAAAAATACAATCAAATTTATTATTCATTTAAAAACAAAACACAAAAGGTTGACCAAAGCGTATTTATGAGACTATTTTCTTTTACATTAGGCATAAATACCGGACCATTAGTTAAAAGTATGCCCATTTACTTAAAATACAAAATTTAATTTTTCAACTTAATTATTTTTGTCTTTTAGCAATAGTACGCGCGACGATCTTCAAATTCTTTACTAGTTAAAGCCTTTACAGTTTATTTAAAATTAAGATAATTACTATAATTTATAAAATCAAAGAGTAAAAGATATGCATCTTATTGTCTGGTGTTGTGGCTACCAACTCTTTCGTATTAATGAATTTGAAAAAAAAGTCTAAAAATTTGACTGTATTAAAAATATGACAATACGTGCCACCCCTGAGAGCCATATAACATCCTCTATTTAACCTCAGGCGGGAACTTTTTGCCCCCCTTTTTATTTAACTTACTGCTACTAATATTATGCTTATGCTTTTTTCACTTATCTCTCGGGCCTTGATGACTAAAAAAAAGTTTTTTCCTCCAACATATGGCGCCGCGCGTGCGCACATTGCGTATGATTTTTTTCGCATCCGATTTGAATTCAAATATGGCGGCATGTGCCGGCGCAGATATGGTTTTTATCTTTTTTTTTGACAAGACGCCGTCTGGCGTTTATATGGAAAGGTAATAATCAAATAAAAACTTGAATTTGATAGCTAAGCCAGTCTTATTAGAATGTTGTTTGTAAAGCGAGTTTACGTATGCAGTTGCGTTACATTGCGCGGCTCGTTCAATCGATCGATCACGTCATACCTCGGTAGCCCGCAGTGTAAAGCTTCTCCCATGCGAGAGTTCGCCGCATGAAAATAGACGTCTAGTGCTTGTATTAGTAAAGATAATCTACCAACTCTACAGCTGTATTTACATAAATATTTTATGGAAAATGAAAAGTCCATATAATACCATTTTTAACGATATTAGTATGCGAGATTATAAGCTTAGAAAAAAATAATTGTGCATTAAAAATCTGTCTACAGGCAAGATGTTATATTACATGTTAGTAATTTAATGGTCAAAGAAGTTTTTTAATTAATGAGTAAAACTCGCGAAAGGTTCTTTAACTATATTTTCCGTCAACCGGTGGTAGTAGGAAATGTTCGTATGATGAAACACCTTTTTTTGTTTTTTTTTCTGCCACCGTCTGTTACTGATGTATGCACGTCAGTCGGCGAGGGTACTTTATAGTCACCGCAAGAGGGTGTCGATTATTTTTAAACACGAAGAAGAAGAAATTCAAGGATTTTAATTAATGCGCCCAGAAGATTAGCACCTTTTTAATTATTATAATAATATGTATAAAAAACCCCGTTGAAAACGTTGTTAGTGGCGATATTTATTAGCTATTTATGAGCTTGTATTAGTTAGTAGCCAGGTAATTAATCTTCTTTGTTTTATTTTAATTACACTGAAGGGGAAAAGCACGAGTCTAGAATTTTTTTAAATCCATTTCAACATTTTGAAAAATATTTTATTAAGTATAACAAAGCGTGACTTGTTTAATTGAATCAAGCAAACGTGCACCCAACACACAATCTGCAATATTTCCTGGACAAATTCATGAGAATTAGTTGCTTTGCTGCTCATGACGTCACGGCGGCGTATAACTCACTTATCGCTATCCCGTGAGAACTATGCATTTTTACGGGATAAAAAGTATCCTATGTGTTAATCCAGATTATGAACTATGTGTGTGCCAAATTTCATCCAAATCCATTCAGTAGTTTTTACTCGAAAGAGTAACAAACATCCATCCATACTTACAAACTTTTTCGTTTATAATATTAGTAGGATATTGAGATAGAAAAAAAATCTTATACTACTCAAACAACACTTGACTTTTCTCAGTAAAACAAAAATATTAAAATATATATCGCACCCTTAGAATTAAAGCGACTCAATTCTGAATATGATATTTCCCAAAATTAAACCCTATGTCTTTTAATTAAGGTGATATTTTGGGACGTGTATTATTCAGAAATGGGTCACTTTAATTCTAAGCGTGCGATATGTCCCAAACATGATTTTAAAGTAGGATTTTATTCATTATTTATACATGAAATAAGTAAAATAAAACCCTACTTTCAAGACTTGTATTAGTAGAAATTCATATTTATTTTTATATTTTAATTTTTCCGAGAAAGGTTCAGTGGTATTTTGTTTTGAGTAGTATAAATAACTCATTGTATTGTAGTAAATCGAAAGCTTATTATTAATCTTCAATCGATAATTCACTTTACCCGGTTTTACTTCTGACAAAAACACTTTGTAATAATTCGCGTACTTAAAGAAAGTTCTTGTTTTTGCCAAACCCCGATCCACTAAGTATTCAAAAAAGAAGCAAAAGAGGTCTTGGAAGGAACTCGCACGTGGATCAAAGGGGCCGCGAAGGTAAATTAAGGCCCATTTATGTAAGTAGAGCGACTTGTGATCGTTTTTCGGGTTCAATTACGCCATTACATTTACTTTTTGTAATTTTTTACTCTCAAATATTTAGAAGAAGCTACATCGATTTATTTTGAATTTAAAAACCAGGCCATTTATTTTTATATCTATACTAGCATTTGCCCGTGACTTCGTGTTTATAATTTGGAAGTAGGTCTGTATCTATGTTTTATTTTTTTGTTAACAACAACTATTTTATAAGTTAGACCTGCAGCTAATACAAGTGTGAAAACGTTTATTCCTGGAGCAGTTTTTCATGTAGTAGTTTTTCTGCGACGAACATAAAGACAAACAAAAAGACAAAAAAATGTATACTAACTTAGATTAATTTTACACGAAACTGTTGTAGATCCGTACATTTGTATGTAAATTATATTGACGATGCAATAAAAAGGCATTAGGACATTTATTGTGAGACGGTTCTACGGTGGCTTAAATTCAGTTAGGTTGACTGTACTTAGCCAACCTTTTTTTAAACAGACGGCAGGTGTGGCAACTCTCCCTCACGATTTGAATACGTTTTTTTTAAACTACAAGAGCTTTTTTTGTGGGTCCATTGTGATTATTTTATTAAGCTCATGTTAAAAGTCATCGTTTTTATTTTAGGGACGTGAAATTTCTTATTTGGTTATAGTTTTTAGGAGCCTTGTGCAGTAGGTTTTGAAACCCCAAAAAGAGGGGTGGCATAATTTTTTTTTATTTATTTATTCAACAATATACAAGACACACATCTTTTAAAGTAATTATAGCCGGCGAAAATCGCTAACAATTTATCTGTGAGTTGAACTGTGTGCGTGTAAATGTGGCAGATTTCAGCTCTCAAAGATAAGATAAGATAAGATAAGATTCATTTATTTCTCAGCTACAAATGTGTCAAATATACAAAAATACAGATAATGAGATCGTCCAGGTTTGATTCACAATTTGCTATAGTACCTTACATTTAAGTATTTACATTTTTATGTTGTATAATAATAAGGCACAACCGAATGCGTTTTTAGGGTTCCGTACCTCAAAAGGAAAAACGGAACCCTTATATTTTTAGGCAGGTTTTATGAGGCTGCTTTTACTGTGATGCAAAAGACACACGCACAGATACAAAGGCATAATTATGAGCTTCCAAATCATCCTCTTTTTGCGTCGGGGGATTGAAAAAAAAACTAGGTTTCCCGCGTCGTTTATTTTTAGCAATGCTTGTTTTTAAACGCTGCCCCCCCCCCCCGATTCTCGCGTTAATCGAGATTCGTTTATTCGAGATACTTAGGTATGTCAAAAAATTACAGATAACATTTCAGATGACAGCCAAAGTCACTTCTTGAAATAATTGTATGTTTTTTTAAATAAAACATAGGAAGGTAAACAAGCAAGAGGGTCACCTGATGGTAAGTTATCACCGCCGCCTATAGACACCTGCAACAACAAAGAGAGTGCAGATGCGTTGCCAACCCAGAGGGCTAAGATGGAATATCTCTTGTGCCAGTAATTACACCGGCTGTCTTGCTCTCCACGCCGGAACACAACAGTGCAAGGATTAGCGAGCAAGATGGTGGTAGCGATCCGGACGGACCTTGCATGTATGTGTACAATACAAGAATACAATACAACACAGTACAAATATGCTTTATTGAGTACCACATTAACATTACCGAGTGTGTGTGTGTGTGCTGTGCCCGTCTATCGTCAGCTTTTCGTCAAACGGGGCATGGCAGGGGGGCTGCGGTAAATGAATGGTGAGGGGAGGTGAGTGGCCCTTCTGTGTAGTACTTACAACGGGCAGGTAAAGCAGCCTGTTCGTGGCTTTTGCCTAATAAACATTTTAGTAAAAATTTTAAAATAGAATTTCACGCGACCCCTCACAAATACTACGACGCCCGATCAAAATATGCCAACATTTTATGAATGAGCGACGGCCATATTTATATTTCCGCGAATCGCACAAAGCGCGTAAAGCGAGGAATGCGCGTGCGCTCATTCATACGCCGGCTAACAATAGATCCTTGTGCGTTTCAAATAGATCACGTTATGTTGGTACAAGTGAGTTTTTGTTGGGGATATAGTTTTGCACGTCTGTCCGTAAAACAGGTATAAGACTGAGACTAAATATTATGTAGCCTTTAAAGGTAGGTCAATGTGAAGATCGCGCAATACCCGGACCCCAATTCTCGGTTCATGCGAGATGCATCTCACGTGTGAGATCCGTCAAAAAGTGACAGATTTCCAAGGGAATTGACAGTTGTTTTCGTGCACCCCGTATGAACCGAGAATACTTTGTATTTGACAGTGTAACATTGCCACATTTAAGTAACATAGTTTTTGGATTTATTTAAGATAAAAATTAATAAGGGGTATTTTTAAAACAATGATTTTTAGCATTAAACTAACATGAGATTTAAACATATTGAAATAAACGGATCAGCCACGTATTTATAACCGAGTTATTGCTCTATATGTTTCGGACCAGACCCCCATTCTGGCACTCATTTTGAAGGGATTTGACAGCTCTTTTTGGCTTATCTCGAGTGTGACTTCATCTCTACTGACGCGAGAATTGTCTCGCAGTTCGTGGTCCTTAGTCGAACCATCATCATCACGTTGTCGTCATGTTACTTGTGTAAAGACCATGGAATGGTCCTGAACATGTCGAGCAATAACTTTATTATCAAACCGACATTGGAATATAATCGGAGAGTAACGTCAGCACCCTGTCATTTCATAGACTTGCGTCAAGCTTCATTCCTATATATATGAAATGACAGTGGGCTGACGTTACTCTCCAATTATATTCTAATCGCGGTTTTTAAAAATACATACGCTTTCAATACCTACAACAATTTATTTTAAAAGTGTTTTTGCTTAATTGTGTAGTTATTTTTTAGAAATATTCGGAACAAAATTCAAGCATTATGCGTGATGTTTTCAGATGTGTCTACATATGGGTGTTTGTTCAAGATTAAAGACCAATTAACGATGAATTGAAAATGCTCGTTATTGTCATCAAAACAAAATAGATTTTTATTTACCTACTGCATAAAAATGTAATTAACTAAAAGACTATTACTGGGTGTCTGACCCTATTTATTTTATACGGTGCAGTGTTCACGTCTTTTCGCCGAGAATTGTTTGGCAGATTGTGTAAATTTGCCGATTTTCATTTTATTAATGTCTCCGACTAGGTGACGTTTCAAGAAAAAACTATTGTCGGTGAAAAGAAAATTCTGTGAAATGACATTCGATCAAAATTATGTTGGTACATACCTTTATAAACAAGCTACTTTTGTTTTTTTTGGTTGTCAAAATATTAATCAACTAAAAAATACCTCAAAGAATAAAACCACCCAGAATGCATCAGCAGCACTTCTTTGTACAAATTTTCCTTTCTTTTTTAAATTTCATTACCAATTCATTCATTGATCGAAATCTCAAACCTGAATACGGGTTTAAGAGCCCCACAAAGCATCCCAAAACGTGACGCAAGCGCAGTCCCTAACAATACCGCAGTAGTTTTACAACGCTATAACACCTCAATGAATAGATAAAACTATTCACTACCTGTTCCCATGGCCATATAAAAAAACGGACAAAAATCATTTTCACACCTTCGCGGAAACATTTTAAAACTTTTATTACGAATGCTGTAAAATAATAATGAACTTTCTTGGGGTAACAGGTTACTAGCGCCCTCTGTGAGTTTTTATTCGCAACAGTAAGAACAGCGACATCTGTGATTAGAAGCTTTAACTACTAACTTCACTTAATTTGTGGAAACTGTAGCTCGTGAGAGCGCCATCTATGTTTCGCTTTTTGGAGAGAGAAAATTTATACCAAGCCGCTAAGCGACATCTTGAGGCAAAAGTTGGAAGTATTTGGAGATACTTTCTTGCATCACTGTTAAATAGAGGGCAGCACAGTAAAGTAAAATTTTGATAAGTTTACATTAAAAACATTTCATTCAATAGTTTTGTTTCCTTCACATAGTTCAGAGTTTAACACCAGTTTATTATAGTCTATTGCTTAAAAAAAGTTATATATTTAAGAATACAGTTTAAAAAATATAATTATCATACCATACCTTAACAGTTCTCTTATTTGTTGTCATGTTTTTTATATGGATGGCGGACGAATGTACACAAACACATTTATTGTTTTTTAGTTATATAAATTAGAAATACTGAGTTGAGTACCTAGGTAGGTGCCTATTAAGCAAGTCTCTGTTGCAAAGTTCCAGAGTCAAATGAATAATAAAATGGTAAGAAAGTGAAATTTATTATAAATCAATTTACAACTTTGTAAATGTTATCATTATTGCGGTTATTTTTGCGGTAGTATTTGATGATTTTGCTGGTACTTAAATTATGTGAAAGTTATCATAAATAACCAAACACGATGCAGATGGTTTAAACAATATGCAATTTGCTGTTCGTGGAGGCAAAAGGTTATCAAAGTTCAAAGTTAACTAACACGACAAGATGTTCGATATTCACGACCGTAATTTAAACAGCTTATAAAAAACAGAAAAAAATTAAAAACAGACCCGATAATCTAAACCAATTTTATTTAAGCAATGTAGCAAATTTTGTGACATATAAAAAGTATTGCAGATGTAAACAAACAAATAATTAAACTATGTCTGATGGTGGTCAAATATGTTTTGTAGTTTTTGAACGTAGAACATGCTCTTTCGAATTTTGATGAAAAGTTTACACATAGAGAAAAATAATATGCAATGCAATGAATATGCAATGAAATTTACTTATTGATACGTAAGTACTATACCTAATTTAACAACAACACACCGTGTGTGTTTTTAAATATCCGCGATCCATAATAATGGAAATAGGTTTCCAAACGTCCCCTAATGATTTACGTGAAACAATTAAAGCGACTCACTTAAATCGTTACCCTGTTCGACATCCCCCTACAACCAATAAATCTCTCCCTTAATAAACAACTCGAATGCCAGCGCCATCTGCCGGCCGCGTTCATTACTTACAACTCGTAAATCATACAACAGAGGGCGTTAAGTTAAACAATATATCAAAAAGATTGGTAATCTACACAAGCTCGTATGCTATCGAGGTGCCTTGCTGGAAAAATAACTTAAACAGTTTCCTGTAAAGTACAAGTTCCTTTGTAGCTCAAATAAATAGACGCAGTTTTTCAAAATTATCAGAAACTGATGCTGCAAAGAACAAGAGAGGCAAAAGTAAACACAGCATTGTTTGTATTGTAGATTTTACTGTGTAACATTAAGATTGAAATTGGAAACATTTGTTATGCGACTTAGTGCAGTTTGACAGTGGTAAGAAGTTGTCGAAAGTGAGAATTATTGTGTTTATTGCAGTAGTTTGGTTCTTTGGTTGTCAGGTGGAAGTGAAAAGTATGCTAGATAGATAGTCCTTCGAAAGTACGGTCGTTTGCGGAAGTAATGGGGGAAATTCACAATTTTCTTAATAAAAGCTGGGTTATCAAGGTTTAAAAATGCGAGGCAGTATACTATAACGTTGTTTTGAGCAGTAACGAAGCGTTTTGCCCCCTTTACCGCCTAAATCTAAGCCCAAACCGCCTTTGAAGACCTATTTTTAAAATTTATCTGTAATTCTGTAAAATTGTTAATGTGGTATTCAATAAAGCATATTGTATTGTGTTTCCGGCCTTTAATCCATCTGTCTTAACTTTAAAGTACTTTTATCGTTTGAAGCGTAGCTAAAAATACAGAAAATATTACTATGGAGGTGATCATATAAACACAAATTATTCTAATAAACGTGATTTTGTTGCGGACTCCACATTTTCACTAACAAAAGCTAAGCTTGTACTTCGAATTATTACTAGACAACTGATATACATACTTACACAGACAAATACCTACATTCTTATTCATCATATACACAAACACTGAACTCGCAGCCTCTCTCTATCTTTACAATTTGTTTATCAAAAGGCCGTGGGTTGAAAACCAATAATTAATCTGTATCACCACCAGTCAGCCCGTGTTTGCAAGCCCTGTGAATAGTTTCTAGAGAAAGTTTACGACATCAAAGCCTAAATAAGCAAACTTCCACAATCTCCCACATCGTGATCACAGCAGGGCGGTATTTAATGGCACATTAACGTCGCCACATGCCGACACACTGCCTTTGTCACGCTGATCTACGGCCGGCGAGAACAATACGTCTTAATTGGTTTAATTAGAATTAACTGGGTACCTTAACGAAGTTATGTCACCTAGCTGTTGGCCGCGACTTTCCTCTGCGGAGAATTCATTTATTTTTTTTATTTACTTGATGCAATGTGCCTACTTTCATATCTATGGAGCGCCCGCCTGTCTCTGACTACGTATTATTCCTTCTTCTCCTTCCTACAACATATATTATTGTACACTGCAGTATACTTTCGCTTTCGTACCATAAATTCGTAGCCTTCCTGTTCTTTGACATCCTCCCTAATTTAGTTTACTTTATAGTACACCAGTTTCGCGTATACCATCACCATAGGGGTGCAATTTTTGAATCTCACCAGGTGACTAGAGCTCACCAAAATGGCCTAATCTCTACGTAAAACGGCTATTTCAATGAGCTTTACCCGGTGAGATTCAAATGCAATTCTTGAATCTCATCAGGTGACTAAAGCTCACCAAAATGGCCGCATTTCTATGAAAAACGGCCATTTTGGTGAGCTGTCTCAAGTAATTGTAATTCGAATTGATGCCGACTAACATAGTTTTGTAAGCAACAATTGTCACTAACATATTATGGGACCAGCTCCTGAATTAAATGATTTGAATTTGAATTTGAAAACGGTTCTGACGGAATACCAGCGCTGCGAACCTCGCATTTCCTGGCCTCCTGAATGCAGGGAATAGAGGAACATGGGGATTGCTCAGATAAAAGAGTATAACTCTAAGATGTAGTAAAGAGCCTGGCAGGACAAAAACTCCTGCATTCTACAATTTCAAATAATAATTTAAATTTAGACGCTGGATTTGTTTATTCACCATAAGCATAACTTCGTGAAGTTTACGGTATATGGTGTATGAATTAATAAATAATATTAATGTATATTAATAAATAATCCTAATCCCATTACACACGCAACGCATTAAAATAATTGGCTCTTACGAACCGAAACACCTCGCGTTGTAAACATTGATTCCAGCGCCATCTGTTTTTAGCTACCGAACTAACGTGCCGTGAATATCGTAAAGTTCGGAATTCACCGAAAATAACAGTAAGAAAATAAACGATCGTAATAAATATTTGAAAAACATTGGATTAGAATTTTGTTGAGTATCGCGTATTTCTGTTCAATTTAAGAAACCGGTCAGCGGGGCGTGTCTCGGTTTATGCGAGATTCATCTCGCACGAAAACAACTGTCAAATCCCTTGCAAATCTGTCATTTTTTGACGTATCTCGCACGTGAGATGCACCTCGCGTGTCCCGAGAATTGGGGTCCAGGGGTGCAATTTTTGAATCTCACCAGGTGACTAAAACTGACCGAAATGGCCGAATCTCTATGGAAAACGGACATTTTGGTGAGCTTTAAGTACCTGGTGAGATTCAAAAATCGCACTCCAGGAGTTAGTAGTGTTCGCGCACCTAGGGTTGCCAGGTCTTAACCCCGACTAGCCGGACAGACCAGCCAGTTTAGCCGAACACTTGGGTAAAAAGGTTGGACATGTTTCGCTATTAAGGATTTTTGTATTCTATGTCCGGCTTTATCCGGACGCCTGGCTACGCTACGCGCACAGAGTAGCGGGTGGTAGGACCTTGTGCAAGGTCCGTCCGGATCGCTACCACCATCTTGCTCGCTAATTCTGCCGCTAAACAGCAGTGCTTGCACTGTTGTGTTCCGGCGCGGAGAGCAAGACAGCCGGTGTAATTACTGGCACAAGAGGTATTCTATCTTAGCCCTCTGGGTTGGCAACGCATCTGCAATCTTCTTGGTGTTGCGTTTGTCTACAGGCGGTGGAGATCACTTACCATCAGGTGACCCACTTGCTTGTTTGCCTTCCTATGTTGTATAAAAAAAAAACGTACCATGGCACAGATGGCACTCCCTTAGCTAGGTAACGCAACGATAGATGAAGTCACGCACACTCATGCATGTTATGTGTATACCGCAGATTCATTCGAATTTAAAAAAAATGTTTTGTTCTTTATTGCGCTGTGTAGGAGTGTGTGTAAAATAAAAAAAGTTGAGGAGAATAAGTTTAGGTATAGACGATGTATAAACTTCGAGTAATTTGCGCAAGTTCCCTATTGGGTGCGGGGGGACAAACTGGATTACATCAAAGGCTGTAAACTAAAACAGCTATCACTTTGAAATTGTTGCGCGGGAGTTTCTTAGAGCCCTCTTGTCGTAAAAACCGGGAGAAGAGGTACTTACACCTCTGAGTGTGTGTCCATTGTAGGACGACAATTTCTTTTATAATTTAAAATAAATTGCAATATCTTCCAATCCCTTAAATTAAATTTGTTAAAATGTGACGAATTTTCTTCTTAACTCTTTAAAGTAACATAAATTAATTTTTCTATTCGACATCCAAAGTAAAGATAATCAACATTTTAATTTTAATTTAAAAATTTTATTTATATTTTGCACTAACATAGTTTTGTAAGTAATTATTGTTACTAACACATTATGGGATCAGATCCTGCAATAAATGATTTTGATTTGGTAAAGGGTTGGAACATACTCTGCTTGTCTGTGTGTCCTTTTCATTCATGTAGAAGATATGAAAACGAGCAGGTCACCTGATGAGAAGCGATTGCCACCGCCTATAGACCCGCAACACCAAACAGATTGCAGATGCGTTGCCAACCCAGAGTAGGGATGGGTTATACTTGCTAAATCGCGTACCAGGGCTTAAAAGTACGTCCACCTTCTCATACCAGGTGCAGAAACCAGGTATCAAAATACTTTCAAAGTATTTTCGGTCCAACGCAACGAGTCGAATACTTGCTTCCTTGCAAGTTTAAACCTTGTTGTTATACAGAGAAGATTCAAAATATATATTCCAATCAAGACGTAAAATACTTTAAAAGTATTTTATTTCACGTATAAGCACAATCTGAACCTTATGTGTATGATTATAAGACATAATTTTGTACTACTTTAAGTAGTACTTACTTTGAAGGGACAGTATACTTTAATGGAAAAATACTTTCAAGTCTTGCAAGTATATCGGGTCGGTACCTGGTTGGTATACTTGCAAGGAAATACCAGGTATCAAAACCTGGTAACGTAAATACGCACCATCTCTAACCCAGAGGGCTAAGATGAAAACCTTTTGTGTCAGTAATGGCACTGGCCGGAACACAACAGTACATACATGCAAGCACCACAAACCACCACTACAAATTTGTAAAATATATTCGACTAGCGGACGCCCGCGACTTCGTTCGCGCGGTATTGTAGCCTTTACCCGCAAGGGATAGGATAGTCAGTGTAGCTTCCTATTAGTGAAAGAATTTTTGAAATCGGTTTAGTTGTTCTGGAACTACTAAACCGATAACCGATGGGGGTAATCTCTAAAGATTTCCCCCTGCAAACAAACAAAGTTCACCTCTTTATTATGTTAGTGATGATTAGTGATGAAGTCATGATAATGATATGATAGCGATGAAGATAAAGATTAGTGTAGATAAAGACGTAGAATAACGGACACGTGTCAGAAATCAAAGAGTGTCGCCACAGCGCACAATTATACAGAAAGCATTTCCAGTACATTAATCACTAATTGGCGGGCGGCGAGGGGACCGCGAGGCTGAGTGGTGCCGCTGTATTAATAAACGTTATGATTTTACGCTACAATGGGTTTCATATTGGTGATAAAAGATAATTTTGGTTAAACTTAGAAATATCATTATGCAAGTCATTCGTTCAAGCAGGGAACGGTCGTACTATTTAAGATTCTGATGATGCCTCGTATAGAGGTGAGACGCGCGTAGATCGTGAAGTTTCAGTGTTTAATGGCGGTGGTTAATAGTTGAGTCGGTGTAATTTATATTGTTTCAAGTGTAGCGGAGGAGGGTGGGCTTTTGCACGAAAACATACTAAATAACTTGCAGCTGTATGGCATGTGCAAAGCGCCGGTTTCATACCTATCAAAATACCCAAGTTCCAACCCCTCTGTTTCTTTCGAGAGTTAAAAAGAAAATTCATCAACTTTAAACAAACTCAATTTAAGGGCACCAATTAGAAGAAATCGCCAAATTTATTTAAAACTTCAGTCATTAGTGAATAAAGTCGTTAGGGCGGGGAACGAACCCGCACTCTTAATCCTGGAACTTTGATTGCAACTCTTAATTTGAGGGGCAAGGTAATGAAATTAATAATAACTCCGTCGTTACTAATTATTGGGGAAACAATTCAAAATACCCTCAGAACTGAGTTTATTGCGGCGCTTCTTCTCAGAAGAATTTATTTACTTTTCTGAAGCGCTGGTTGACTATAAAATAGAAAGGCAAACAAGCAAGTGCGTCTCCTGATGGTAAGTGATCACCATCGCCTATACCCGCCACACCGAGGAGATTGCAGATGCGTTGCCAACCCAGAGGGCTAAGATGGCTTCTTGTGCCAGTAATTACACCGGCTGTCTTGCTCTCCTTGCCGGAACACAACAGTGCAGGCACTGCTGCTTAGCGGCAGGAGGAGGACTTAGACATAGGGTTTTTTTATAAAATAGAAAGTCAAACAAGCAAGTGGGTCATCGGGATTTTAAATGGTAGTTCATTAGCTTTTCAGAACGAATGGAATAGGTATTCAAATACGATACATGATATTTGAGTATGTCATACTAAATGTAAGAAAAATCTGGTCAGCAATTTATTCGTTTAATAATACGAGCGGAGACAAAATAAAAATAAAACGTGACCACATTATTTATTCGTAAACAAACCAGACGAAACATGCACGCCAGGAAAAAGGGGGCCTAAAAACACGTATCAATTGCAGACGAAGGGGCCGTATGATTTACGAGCCGCGGGATTAAAATGTTACCTCCCGGGAACCGAACCTGGGATCGCGCCGGGGACGAGCGGAGCGTGCAGCGGGCTACTTAATACAGTTTTTTTTTATGAAATAGGAAGGCAAACAAGCTAGTGGGTCACCTGATAGTATGTAATCACCACCGCCTATAGACACCCGCAACAACAAGAAGATTGCAGATGCATTGCCAACAAAGAGGGCTACGATGATATACCTCTTTTGTCAGCAATTTCACCGGCTTTCTGGCTCTCCACGCTAGAACACAACAGTGCAAGCACTGCTGCTTAGCGGCAGGATTAGCGAGCAAGATGGTGGTAGCGATCCGGACGGACCTTGCACAAAGTCCTACCACCCGCACCCGTACAGTATTCCGTACTTTGGTAGTTTTCTACTAATTTAGTAGTATTTGTGATACAGATATTAATTTAGTGTACTAACCGCAAAGTTTATCCGACGTTCAAAAGTTGTAATTTTAAAAAGGACTGAACCAATTTTTGCAAGCAATTTTTGCAAGCTTGAAGTTTGTTTGTGCTACGGTAATTGACAACTTTCAAATACATTTCGAAGTTAAAGTCAGGATTTTTCATTTAATATCTATGCCTTGAAATAAAACAATTTAAACGGTTTATCTACTGCGATTAACCTATGCCATAGGTAATGCGGCGAGCGCACCTACAGTGCGGAGTGGAACCCCCCTGGTGAGACAGAGCGAGATAGAACGCTACCTTAACATCGAGCTCTTTACTGTTGACCTTAGACTGTCAGGAACGGAACGCTGTCGCTCGCCGCTCTCGTTTGTTACAAGACTCCAGCCTTATCGACTGAAGATAGAACGGCTGCCAGCGTTAATGCAGCCTGCATTCAAACTAATTGTCTAGCTTTTCTCGCGTTTAATAAATTAACTCTAGAGTGAAATTAATTCGCACATTTGCATATTGTTTTACCGAATATAACTGTAGGACGTACCTATTGCTGTAACTTCGTGTTTATAGGAATTTATTCATGTGAAGGAAAAAAAGTATCCTACTATTTCTTCTTTTCTGGTTTATGAGCTAGATTCAAACAAAATTCTAACCTAAAATTTAACTTTTGTCACCTGACTATGAAGCTTGAGGTACCTGGTTCGATTCCCGGGAGGGGAAAAAGTTTTTATGATGAATATGAATATTTAAATTGAACTCGAGTCACAGATTATAAATAAATAAGTTCTTTATTTCAGACCCATGATCCGTAGTGTTTGTAACAATTGACTTAAATTTAAATTAGTAAGTCTTATTTTAATTAAGGTGATATTTTGGGACGTGTATTATTCAGAAATGGGTCACTTTAATTCTTAGCGTGCGATGTATTTCAGTTCAGTTCTCTAGCTCAAACGAAGTTAATCACTAAATTTGCGATAGAAGGTCCAATAGTGTACATCCTAGTTGCATCCAAGCGTTGCTAGATTTATTATATGTATATTTTGCGGGTGGTAGGACCTTGTGCAAGATCCGTCCGGATCGCTACCACCTTCGCTACCAGCAGTGCTTGCACTGTTGTGTTCCGGCGTGAAGAGCAAGACAGCCGGTGTAATTACTGGCACAAGAGGTATTCCATCTTAGCCCTCTGGGTTGGCAACGCATCTGCACTCTCTTTGTTGTTGCAGGTGGTGGTGATCACTTACCACCAGGTGACCCACTTGCTTGTTTGTTTTCCTATTTCATAAAAAAAAATACAAATTCCAAGATAAGCCTTATAGTTTTGCTGCAAAAGACGAAAACAAATGTAAACAAAAGCTATTTTTATTAAAACTTCCTTTATATTCTCTGCAGCCGACCGCCTCCCAGAGGGATAAACATACAAATGTAACAGACGTGGTCAGGGTAGTAAGGAGGCAGTTTAATTATAGCCAGGGTTAGGGGTAGACGCGAGGATTTGTCTACCTTGGATATAATCCTACTTATAATCTTATAATCTACATCTACACATCTACACTAATATTATAAAGAGGAAAGATTTGTACCTATTTTTGTATGTTTGTATGTTTGTAATGAATAGGCTCAAAAAGTACTGGGCCGATTTAAAAAATTCTTTCACCAATAGAATGCTACATTCTTCCAATTTGACATAGGCTACATTTCATTTTGAAAAAAATTAGGGATCCTTGGTAAAATTTGAACAATGTAACCGAAGGTGTAGAAAAATGAGTCTTAAAATTGATTGTACCCGTGCGAAGCCGGGGCGGGTCGCTAGTAATATTATAAATGTGAAAGTTTGTATGTTTGGATGTTTGTTACTCAATCACGCAAAAACAACTGAATGGATTTGGATGAAATTTGGCACTCATATAGTTTATAACCTGGATTAACACATAGGATACTTTTTATCCCGTAAAAATGTATAGTTCCCACGGGATAGCGATAAGTGAGTTATACGCCGCCGTGACGTCATGAGCAGCAAAGCAACTAATTCTTATTAATTTGTCCAGGGATTATTGCAGATTGTTGATGTTGGGTGAACGTCTACTTGATTCAATTAACCTCGTAAGGCCCCAAGTCCTAAATATAGGACAAATGTCAAACTGACTTTGAACTCACTGTCTCAAACGATATGGTTCAAAATTCATAGAATGAAATTTGATGTGGGCCTTACGAGGACAAGTCTACGCGGACGAAGTCGCGGGTAAAAGCTAGTATTGTATATAATTCGATATGTAAACTAGCTAAGACAACGGTAAGTCATAGGCAGTGACCAATAATTTGACGACTATTTTTGATAGTGACCGACCGAAACATGTTATTTTGCCGAAACCGAAACCGAAACCGAAGGTTCGGTTTCATTGTAGTTTCGGCCGAAACCGAAACCGAAACAGAACCTTTTATAAAAAAAAGTCCTTAAAAAAAAGTCGAAAAAATGTTAGTAAGCCCGTTTTTTTTCTAAAATTAATACCTCGCCGACCTATAATTACAGGTTTCTACTTTCAAAGATTTATCACAATGAAATTTCAGCACAGTTACAGAGGTTCTGTTTGAAAATTTAACTACCCTACAAAGTGAAAAAAATACATTATTTATTTGTAACACAAAGTTAGCGATTTTTTAATGGTGGTATAAAAATAAAAGTTTAAAAACTGTTACCCGACTACGGAAAAAACTAAAAAGTAAAAATAAGTTATAATTGATCACTATAATTGTCCTATAGATTAAGGCATGTCTTATGATGTGTTAGACATTACTGTTAATTAACTTTTGTTTAAGTCTTCTGGCAGTGTCCCATTAATAGCGTAATAATTCAAATCCAATGCCTTGGTCGTGCGTCAACTACAACTACAAGTACAGCAAATACGCACGACCACGGCATTTGATTTGTATTATTACGCTATTAATGGGACACTGCCAGAAGACTTAAACAAAAGTTAATTGACAGTAATGTCTAACACATCATAAGACATGCCTTAATCTATAGGACAATTATAGTGATCAATTATAACTTATTTTTTACTTTTTAGTTTTTTCCGTAGTCGGGTAACAGTTTTGAAACTTTTATTTTTATTTTAACATTTTCCGTTTTAACTAAACTCATCATCATCTCCAAAGGAACCCTTACAGAATAGTCCGTTTGTCAAGACCCTTTTGCTCAGGAAACCCGAAATCAGGAAATTCATAAAACTAAACTTAAAACCTAGTGTTGCCTCCCCTAGGCCTAATTACAGCCTCCATGCGATACTTCATTGACCTCACTAATGTCACGACACGTTCTTGAGGGATGTCATTCCACTCCTCGATGACGGCGTCCCGAAGCTGTTCAATGGTGGCAGGGGCAGTATCACGAGATCTCACCCGCCGTTTCAGGTCATCCCAAAGGTGCTCTATGGGATTCAGGTCAGGATTTCTCGCTGGCCACTGCATCACAGAGATTCCAATAGTCCCGAACGATCAACGCCGTGTGGCAGCGGGCGTTGTCGTGCATAAATGTGAATTCAGGCCCGATAAAACCAGCATATGGGACCACATGGTCGTCCAGGATCTCTGTGATGTAGCGATGAGCATTCAGGGACCCCTGGCCACGTCCACCTCCAGTGCGGGAGACGCACACAAGGTCGGTTTTGCCCTGGGTTGAAATACCGCCCCAAAACATGCAGGATCCTCCTCCGTAACTGACGGTCTCTTCAATGCAGACTTGTGAGAACCGTTCCCCCTGCCTCCTGTACACTCTTCTACGCCTATCATTGCAGAAAAGGCACATTCTCGTCTCGTCGGAGAAGAGGACAGACTTCCATTGGTCAAACGTCCAATCCACGTGGTCTCGGGCAAACTGAAGTCTGATTCGCCTATGCTCTGCTGTCAATTGCGGGCCCGTAGCAGCCCTACGGGGCAGCATTTTTTTCTCTCGTAGCCTTCTCCTGATTGTAGAGACGCTCACCGACGTCCTCCGAGCTGTTCGGAGCTGCTGTTGCAGTTCAACAGCATTGGAGAATCGATTCCGCTATGACGTCGACACAAAATAGCGGTCGTCCCTGACGGAAGTGCAACGTCGTCTCCCGGATCCATGCTTTCTGATGTAGCCTCCAGTCTCCTGGAACCGCTGGTATACTCGAGCCACCCGAAAACGGCTTAAGTTGAGTTGCCGAGCAACATCAGCCTGCCGTAGTCCTGATTGCAGTAGTGCTATCACTTGAGCTGCTTCTTCTGCCGTGGTATCCATTTTTCAAAGTTTTTTCTTACTGGAGCTGTTCAGGTGTGACCTCTGTGATGTCTGGATAGTAAATGACCCATAATTCATCGTTACCCACACTTTTATACGTATCCAGGGTGGCACAATTAGTGATCCCACTAATGAGTATTTCAGCACTTTTTTTTAAGACGCCAACATTTCGTGGTCATTGTTATTATGGCAAAGACCAATCCTTGTTTTTAAAGGTCATTAATTGTGCTTTCAAATGATACTAATACTGATAGGGTACAATAAATAAGTTAAGAGATATATTCCCTTAAAGTCAAAATTACAAAAGGTGCGATTTTTTTGACGCCGAGTGTAGTTGCCGGCGGAGTCAGGCGAGCGACGCCATATTGCCAGCCGTGCCGAGCGCGCCCGACGTTAGCCGAGCGTGACCCGAAGGTACGATGTTGTAAGTTTCGGCGCGGCCGAAAGGTTCGGCCGTTTTTGGCCGAAACCGAAACTCGGGCCGAAACTTGATTTTTTGGCCGAAACTGGCCGAAACCGAAACCGAAACCGAAATTTCGGTCGGACACTAATTTTTGACTTTATTGTTTTTTTTTATACCACGTCGGTGACAAACAAACATGCGGCTTCCCTGATGTTAAGCAATTATTAACAATTAAGTGAATCACGTGCGCGTTGCCGACCCTGCAAGAACCTTATTATAATACCCCTCCACCTCCCCCCTAATTGACGAGAAGATACGGAAGCATACAGTTAATATAGCCTATGTCACCCAGACTACAATTACGAACCGCTTGACACCTCATTCATCAAAATCGGCTCAGTCGTTTAGGCACTACAGTGGAACATACGTAAATACAAACATACATACATAGGCTGCTAAAAACATAACCCTTCCTTTTGGCTTTGCCGTAGTCGGGTAAAAAGGAGACACAGTAAAGCACTGACCTATAAGTAATGGACGTCTAGTCAGCGTTTAAAATACAGCCCCATCAAAAGTCGAACTAAAGTACAACAAATCGATGACTGCTCGCGTTGTCAGTCCGTCGGACCGACGGCGTTGCTGTCAATATTTTGTAAAAAAAACCTACTTATTTGTAAAGAAACTTAATAAATTTTTGTAACCGAAATTTCTTTCGATTTTTATTTTTTAATGTTTAACATTCAAATTATTAAATTTAAATGCTATGTAATGTAAACAACACAAAGAAAAATTAGAGTAATGGCAGAACTTGAACCTGCAACATCAGCATTCCGTGCCTTGCGTTTTCCAGTTTCGCCACATTACCGCTTGCATTACATTAGCGGTAATGTGGCGAAATTAATGTAGATTAGTGTAGGTGGGTTCAGGACAACGAATATCCATCCATTAGCTTGCATAGCTCCTGATGTACCTGTAGAAACAGTAAAACTATGGTACGCACCCTTTCGCAGGGCGCAGGCGCGTGCAGCTGTCTCGCTTGCCCGCGGCCCAGTGCCTCTCGCTTCCTCTGCGCGCTGAACAGCCGAAGTTCCTTGCGCTCCTCGTCGGACAGGGCGTGGCAGTATCGGACCTGGAAAGTGAAGAGTTTGGGTTTGAGTTCGGAAGTACCATCTTAATGTGACTGTAATGTGATATGCAATTAACAATTCTGATTGTGAGAAGCCCAAATTTGAGCCTACATGGCGACACCTAAAATGAATGTTATCACATAGTTTGATAGAAAGACCAGGCCTGTAATTCTTTAAGAGGCAGCTACGAATCATGAATATAAGTATTCAACACAAACGCTTCCATTTAAGGCGTTTTAACGAGCACTCGATAATAGTAATATACAGAATTTGTGCCAATTTTATAACAAAGTTAATGATAGAGCCCCTCTGTAGCTAATTGCGAATAGGCCAGCTAAACTGGCGTTGTACCTACTAGTGATGTAACGAATATTCGCATTCGCATTCGCATTCGCCAAAATTTATGCGAATGTTTTGCGAATATGAATAGCAGAAAAAAACCAATTTGAAGACAATGTTTTTTAATGCAAGAAAAAGTAACTAACATCGTAATCACAATATCAGTTTTCACTTTATCATTTGGTATAATTTATGTACTTGCTTGATTTTTTTTGCAATGAAGCTTAACAATTACAGCTTCATTGAAACTTATAAATACAAATTGAACGCATCTCCTTCGAACGAGACTGCCTTCAAACCATAGACAATTGGCGCCAAATTTGAACAAAAACTGAATATTCGCATTCGCATTCGCGAATGTTCAAAAAATGACATTCGTTACATCACTAGTACCTACTACTGTCACGAAAAACGGCGTAGAGCTTGCCTTCCGTACTATATGTCAGTGCGCGATCCGGAGCCCACGGCGAGAGGGGACATGAGAATCGGTAACGGATCAGCCGTTTTCTTGGGGTCGCTGATTCCTACAAGCGGCGTTGATCACTTCAGAAGAGGTTTGACACACACTCGGTGAAAATTTCACTATTCCTATTCCGGTTCAAGAAGGACAACCTTGTAACGAAAGAATAGACAGACGGACGGATGAACGAAAGCAATAAGATACCGTATGGATATTTAGAGTACAGAATATTAAAACTGTTGGTCCTCAACTCCTGGATGCAAGCAGCACAAGACCGGTCGTTGTGGCGATCCTTGGGAGAGGCCTATGTCCAGCAGTGGACGTCTTTCGGCTGAAATGATGATGATGATGATGATGGTCCTCACCTCATTGTCCTGGGGGGGCAGCTGCTGCAACAACTGCTTCAGCCGGTACCGCTCCCCGACACTGTTGACGTACGGCACCTTGTCTTCTGGCAGCGCGGAGAAGTACAGGTGGACCTGGAACATGGTGAAATGCTCATGAGATCATTTAGAATACCTCTGGAAGCCCTGAAACTATGGTATACTGAATGTCAGTTATCTTAGTAAAACGTAAGAACAAGATGGTTGCCACTTTGCCAGTTAAATGGTTGTTTTTGGATATGTGAAAAAATCTAGGTAGTAGTATATTTAAGTAAGTTAAGAGGAAACCTATTACAGCTAAGTAGGCTTTATAAGTTTGCGAGTAATCAGGGCCCAATTTCATAAACGCGACAGGCGACAGTTGACAGTGACAATTCGGTATACATTGCTTGCCCACTATGATGTCTGTAAGTCTGTAACGTTACTTGTCGACACAGTAATGTACGGCGAATTGCACTGTCACCTGTCGTCTGTCGCGTTTATGAAATTGGGCCCAGGCGACCATAGAACCCTACCCTGTGCGAGTCCAACTAGCACTTTGCTAGTTTTTTTGATATACAATGGAAAATTATGTAGTCCGTAAATGTCAGTATCTATATAGATATATATTGGGTGTTGGGGTGTGCTGAAAATCAGCGCTGAGGCAGTCAGACTCCAACGGAGCTCGAGCGCACAGCACACGCTGAGCACACTCCCGTTGTCACAGCATGTGCCACAGACACTTTTTCTGGTAATTGTAGATTATATATAAGTATTATTGTTAAAAATTAGGAATAATGTAGTTATATAAGTCTGGTTTTTTATTTTGTCTGTACAATATGTGTGTGACAATAAATAACTATTCTATTCTATTCTATTGCTTGGCGTCGATAACCTAAACCATCATATACAACTTTATGAGCTATAACATTAACATCGCCATGGGATCTAATTTAATAAACAGCGAGTAATATCGTCAGTGTGATATATATATGGCGAGCACGTCCCGGGTTCATTAGAGGGCACGTCCCGTCTTTATTAAATATATTTATTAAGGGACAAATAAAGCCTGTATTAAGAGATCTTAGTAACTGAAACAGTTTCATATCATATACTGAGTTGGCGCTTATTTTCAGCAGAATCTTCCATTTTTGCAGATTCGATAGGTTACAAGGGCGCTGATTTCAATGCGAATAGTGCCGAATGGCACCGATTGCCGGCGGGTGGTAGGACCTTGTGCAAGGTCCGTCCGGATCGCTACCACCATCTTGCTCGCTAATCCCGCCGCTAAGCAGCAGTGCTTGCACTGTTGTGTTCCGGCGTGGAGAGCAAGACAGCTGGTGTAATTACTGGCACAAGAGGTATTCCATCTTAGCCCTCTGGGTTGGCAACGCATTTGCAATCTTCTTGGTGTTGCGGGTGTCTATAGGCGGTGGTGATCACTTACCATCAGGTGACCCACTTGCTTGTTTGCCTTCCTATTTCATAAAAAAAATCTTAGGTTACTGAGCAACAAGCGAACGTGTACTATTTTGGGTTTCCAGTTAGGTATAAAATCCGTAGAAGTGTGAAAAAATTGGTCAATCTGTCGATAAACTGTCGATAGTAGCCGAGTTACAACACTATTTGTAATACAGTGATAAACTGCGCGTTTGCGTGCGTAAGCGCAGGCATTGTGGGTTTGAGAGAAATGCAATGCAGTTTGAAAGATTGATATCGCGAGAACGTCGGTGGACGCGGGCTTTATTTATGAGCTGAATTCCAACTTGAAATTAAGTTTTGGTTGATCAAGGCCCAAAGTAACTGGAGAAATGGCGTTAAAGTCAGGTATACAATTAAAAAAAAGGATTAGTGAGGTTACAAAAATAAGTACCTAATAACTTTGCTTGCGGGTGGTAAGACCTTGTGCAAGGTCCGTCCAGATTGTTACCACCATCTTGCTCGCTAATCCAGCCGCTAAGCAGCAGTTTGCACTGTTGTGTTCCGGCGTGGAGAGCAAGACAGCCGGTGACATTACTGACACAAAAGCTATTCCATCCTAACTCTCTGGGTTGGCAACGCATCTGCAGTTAGTTTCCTTGGTGTTCTATTCATCATGGGTGGTGGTGATCACTTACCATTAGGTGACCACTTGCTCGTTTGCCTTTCTATTTTATAAAAAAACCGCTTTTTTATGCTTCAATTGATTAAAATGATAACAATTTGTTACACAAGGAAATAAAAAATAAGTTTATCGCGTAAACATAAGAAAATCGCGAAAAAAAGTAACAAAAACTTAATTAAAATGCTATATAATTAATGACAACACAAAGAAAAATTAGGGTAATGGCGGGGTTCGAACCTGCAACATCAGCATTCCGTGCCTTACGTATTCCAGTTTCCGCCACATTACCGCTAAATGTATTGATTTGAATGTAAAAAAATACAAAAAGAAAAATCGAAAAAAAAAAAAAAATAATTTGAATGTAAAAAAATACGAAAAGAAAAATCGAAAAAATTTAAAAATAAATAATTTCGATTACAATAAAACTTAATTAATTGCTAGAGACCGTTGTTAAGCATCAAATCCTAGTTAGTGTGCAATAAAGTAAAATTAAATAAGAAAATACTCATATCAATTTGAAAGTAAACAAGAATGCCGCGTCTTAATCCCGTCGTCCATTAATAAGGCTCGGCAAATGCCTTTTCCACCCCTCGGGAGACATTTTAATTTTTTGGTTCGCTGCCCCTTGATTCTATTTCTCTATTTTTATACCAATTATAAATACTCTGGATGCGGTATTTGAGGAATCCTAGCCATTAAAGGTGGCAGAAATAACCACCCCTTTTAATTATACGAAGTAAGGTATTTGGAATTATTGTTTGGCGATGATTTTAGTTTTTAAGGGTAGAGTTGAAATATGGTTAAAATCTAAGTAGAAAAAAACGTCAAATTACGGCTGTTTTTTGAACTATCATCGTTTCACTGAATACGTTTCACACACTGTTTATTTGGCAAAATGCTTTTATTTCCGTCGTTGTAAATATTTCAGGATGTCTATAGAATAAACCTAATTTAACCTACAGGGTTTACTATAAAATATAGTCCTGAAATAAATCTTGAATAGTTTACAGTTAAAAAAAAAATTGTCTAATGACCGGTTTGTTAAACAAATCAGTTTGTTGATCGTATTTTGTGGAATGATTGGTCACGATAGGGGAGCAAACGAGCAGGGGGTCAAGTAATCACCGCTGCCCATGGGAAGCAGCGAACCCAAGAAAATCACTGATCCGTTGCCCACCTTTGGGTGCCCCGCGTGAGCCTATCGTACGAAACGCAGAAGCGAGCTACACTCACTGGTCTTAAAAGGTATACATTGGGTACTAATAGTTTCTTGGTTAGTTCTGCCAATCTTTGACCCCAGGCCCCTCATTTCCATTTGGAACCCTGAGTAAGTGCGCGGGGCCCCGCGTTGCATGGGACCCCCTAGTTCCTGTCAGACCATCAAGTTACGCATTTTTTTAATTTTACCCGACTACGGCAAAGCCAAAAGGAAGGGTTATGTTTTTAGCAGTCTATGTATATTTGTATTTAATAAAATAGTCTTCTGTGTATCATTGCCACAGCGGGTCCATTATCCTGAAGCCCCAGGGGCTCCAGTAGGTTAAAGACGTCCCTGTTCGTCTCGGTCAACTCAGACAGACAAGTTTATAGGTTATATAAGTGTTTAATTTTTGTATATATTTATAACGTTATCGGGACTTTAAAGCGATAAAAGTATATTCTTAATTAACCTCGACGTTTCGGCCATGTTTCAACGGCCGTGGTCACGAGTAGTACTTTTATCGCGTTAAAGTCCCGATTACGTTATAAACATGTGTGACAATAGCGAAAGTTTACAACAGTGATTCCCAAAGTGGTCCTGGTGGACCCCAAGGGGTCCACGGGAGACTTGCTGGGGGTAGAAATGTAGTAGCAGGGGGTCCACCGAAACCAGTAAAATTTTGAAAGTGGTCCACGAGAAAAATAAGTTTGGGAACTACTGGTTTACAACAATTTAACTTTTGTATGTTTTGCAGTATCCTTACAGGGTTTCGAAATATCTTGATGTGGCCCTAACATGCCAGGCCAAGTTTAGTTTATCTGTGTTTATCTCTATCTGCGTCCCTTTTTTATGACACTTGTTTAACAAAGACGCAGGAAGGGATAAATTAATTCTGGGCCGGTCACTTTAGGGACTAATGAAAGCAAATAAATATTTTGACTTCTAGTATAAAAGGTTGTAAAAACCCCTGAATGTCCTAAATTCAATGTTTTAAGGAACATCTTGCATTCCAATATTTCACATCCCAATATACTAAAGTACCCAGAAACCGGCAGACACGAAAAAGAGCAAACTCAGGTGAAACAATAGGTGTTTCTCATGCACAAAAGCATACGGACAATGGCCAGGACATCTGAACGGTAACAATGGACGTTTGGAGATTTACAATAGTTAACAAACAGACATACAGCCCGTTATTCTCTATGCGCGCTTGCGTCGAGCTCAGCGTCGAGGCATCGCTCTGTCACGCTCAGTCGTGCTAACGCGATAGAGCAAGACAGGATGCTGCCTCAGCGTCGAAGTCGTAGCTGTCCTGCTTAGAAAGTCACCCTATAGCACAGCATTTTCTATGTCAATGGTTTTAATTTTGCATCGTACGGAAACATAACCTTTTTTAAATACAACATAGGAGGGCAAACGACCAAGTGGGTCACCTGATGTTAAGTATTCACCACTGACCATAGACACCCGCAACACCAAGGAGATTGTAGATGCTTTGCCAACCCAGAGGGTTAAGATGTACCTCTTGTGCTAGTAATTGCACCGACTGTCTTGGTCTCCACGCCGAAACACAACAGTGCAAGCACACTGCTGCTTAGCGACAGAGCGAGCAAGATGGTAGTGGCGATCCGGACGGACCTTGCACAAGATCCTACCACCCACATAATAACCTACTTAATTTAGGCGTTATTCTTTCTACCCATTACTCAAGAATAATAAAATGTTTCACAATGTCAACCGACTCGCTGGGTCCCAAGATACAGGCTCAGCCTAGTTTGGGGTCCATAGGATATTACCTACTGTATTTTTCGTATTTTGTTCTCAATAAACAATTTTCATTTTTCATTTTCATTTCATTAAGTACGTTTCAAAAGATACAGCCCTGTGACAGACAGACGGATAGGCAAGAATTTTCGTAAGCAAGTTGCATTCATTGCGGGCTACCGAGGTATGACGCGATCAATCAATCGATCGAGCCCCGTAATGCAACACGCATGCGAGCACTTGCTCAAGAACACGCTTAGTCCAGCGGTTATCGGTTCTACGGCATATGTGACCGGCCCACTGCCACTGACCACCACCAAACCACCGGGCCGAAGGTAACTCCTGGTTTAAAAATCTTAGGTACTGGTTTGGAATGAGCACCAGATCTCTCTTCCGAGCCGCAGCTTCTGAAGTAACAAGACCTCCGATAGGGAGGGCACTAGAAGAAGAATAAAGTTCAAGTTATTTACCTGTTCCGGTCTTAATCCAGGAGGCACCCATGTATACTCCTCAAGGGCGCATCCGGAGTCGTCATCGCTCTGGGAGTGCCTGTGAGGGTCTCCTGGCTTCATCAGCCTCTCAGCGTGTTCCAGCAGCCCCCTTAACTTCCCCTGGGGCACCGGATGGGGTGATAGCGACATCGCGGATTGGGGAGATTGCGGAGACTGATAGTTCAGCTGGGACATAGAGTGACTGTGGTACTCTGGGTTGTACTGCGGTCTTCGGAAGTTGGGGTAGGAGTATGGATGAGGGGAATTTGATTGGCTGGTTGAGCTGTGGCTCGGTTGGGGGGACGGTAAAGGGTGGGGGGATGTCGGAGATGAAGGGGCGGGCGGAGGGGGGGTTGTCTCGTGCAGTGGTGGCGGTGAAGAGCCCGTGGGAGATATCACGCAGTTGCGGCAGACTGGCCTGGAAAGAAGAAAGGGTTTTGGTTTAAAAAAAAAGGAATATGGCGAATTAGAATAGACAGGTTGTAACCATAGGTACAAAAATGTTCCAAATGCCTGCTTAGGTCAAAGTCAAAATATGTTTATTTAGATTTGGCTTACAGGAAGCACTTATGAATATCAGAAAACTTATCAACGGTTTGTAAAACTGGAGAAAATACAGGTAAGAAACTCAACGAGGTGTAATTTTTTTAATAAATCAAAATTACAATGTTTTTTTTTTATATCTCAAATAATTGTGTACACTGAATTGAACACAGAATTTGAAGCCAGGGATCGCCAATGTAAGTCGAGATCATTTCCAAACATCCCTGTCCAAGATACAGTCATTGATTTTATAATACGCCCGAGAAATTAATATCTTTTTGACAATAGCTTTGATTTTTGTATCATTTTATTCCAGTGTTGTTTTTTGGAATTTAGTTGTAAAATCTGTAAGTTAAATGATTATTATTAAAATGATTTAACCGCTTGAATTCTAAAATGCTAAAAACATTCAAAATGCACTTATCAACTGCCTAAAAAAATGAAACTAATAACGCACTCGTAAAAACTGGGCCAAGTCCGATCAGATTCCGAATCCGTTCATTCAAAAAAGAACAATGATTTGTATCTGCTACTTAATCTAACTACTCGTCATAGCTATCACCGGCATCTACAAGGGTCAGAATGATTCGTCATTCCACTGACCATCATCAATATCTGGCATTATGCTGCACGACTGCTCACTATTAAAAATATATACTATGCCAAAAAGAAGTTCCGTTCGAATCTTACTCTTACCCTCAAACGAATACAGTTGAACGAGTAAATACGATATTTTTACTAAAGTCATTTGTGTTTTCGCTGTCAGTGGAGCTTGGATGACGAATGAGAGTCACGGTTGCTTACGACAACGATTTATAGTCATGATGATTTTATACGCTACTTCTGTATAATTAATTAGTTATGGCTAAAAGTTAAAAAATAAAGCTTTTTTTAAATGTCAGGTATAAAATTAAAGGTCTGCCATTAACTGTTTTTTTTTTGCTTATTGCTTGTGTGAGAAAAGCTTAAGCCGTTTTGTTTTTCATGATGGAGGCCGAAGCCGATGGTAAGTGATCACCGTCACCCATAAACACCCGCAAAACCAAGGAGATTGCAGATGCATTGCCAACCCAGAGGGCTAAGATGAAATACCTCTTTTGCCAGTAATTGCAACGGCTGTCTTGCTCTCCACGCTGGAACACAACAATGCAAGAACTGCTGCTTAGCGGCAGGATTAGTGAACAAGATGGTGGTAGCGATCCGGACGAACCTTGCACAAGGTCCTACCACCCGCAAAAGGTGACACACTTGCTCGTTTGCCTTCCTATCTTGTATGAAAAAAAAACGTTCTTTACTACTTGACAGACAGATAGAAGACAGCAGGGATGAATATAGTTTATATGACTTTTTATTTGCGGGTGGTAGGACCTTGTGCATGGTCCGTCCGGATCGCTACCACCATCTTGCTCGCTAATCCTGCCGCTAAGCAGCAGTGCTTGCACTGTTGTGTTACGGCATGGAGAGCATGACAGCCGGTGTAATTACTGGCACAAGAGGTATTCCATCTTAGCCCTCTGGGTTGGCAACGCATCTGCAATCTCTTCGATATTGCGGGTGTCTATAGTCGGTGGTGTACACTTACCATCAGGTGACCCACTTGCTTGTTTGCCATCCTATTTCATAAAAAAACTATAGTTTTGCTGCGGACAAAATCGCAGGCATCAGCTAGTTAGTAAAAAGTGCGACGTAAATACGAGAATTTGGCGATCCCGCTTCCGTAGCCTCGTTAAAATATCTGAGTATGCGCAGGCGCCTCATACCTTGTACGGGGTTGGCTGCTGACAGTAAAGAGTTGCTATGTCATTGCCAGTATGTATTTTTAATAAGCCGCCTTACGGCATAACTATAGTTATTGATTGAATGAGCAAAATATAAAAAAAAACATTTTTTTTAACTCAATTTTGTAACAACAGTACAATAGGCTGTTCGACTATTATTAGGGAATTCATTTAACATTATTCTTTTTTTTTAATATTTTTGGGACAATTAACACCAATTGACCTAGTCCCAAAGTAAGCAACTAAAGCTGCTTGTGTTATGGGTACTGGACAACGGATATACGTACTTATATAAATAAATATAAACTTAAATACATATAACATCCAAGACCCGGGTACAAACATTCGTATTCATTATACAAACATTTGCCCCTCCCGGGAATTGAACCCAGAACCTCAAGCTTTGTAGTCAGGGTCACTAACCACTAGGCTATCCGGTCGTCAGAAATTAACTAGCGGCGCTAGCGTATAATAATAATGTGATGTACATTACATAAAAACCTTCCATATTTTTTCTCTAAACAACTGTAAAAATTAAAATTGTAATGACAACACAAAGAAGATTAGGGCAATGGCATTACTTGAACCTGCAACATCAGCATTCCGTGCCTTGCGTTTGCCAGTTTCGCCACAATGCTGATGTTGCAGGTTCAAGTCCTGCCATTGCCCTAATTTTTCTTTGTGTTGTCATTACAATTTTAATTTAATAATTTGAATGTTAAAACATTTAAAAATAAAATCGAAAGAAATTTCGGTTACAAAATTTTAACTGTAAAAATGGTATCAAAATCCGTTGTGCGGTTTAGAAGGAGTAAACCGCCGATGATTCGGACAGACAGGAACGGATAGTGACTTAGTTTTATACTTTGTAAAGAAGATATAATAACTATTAGAGATGCGCCGAGTAACACTTTTGCCGAGTAACGAGTACCGAGTTTTACTCGGTTAATTTTTTTTTCAACCGAGTACTCGGCCGAGTAACTCGGGTCAATCAAATTCCCATTTCGCGCGCGTAAACAAGTACAAACAGGTTCGCGTTGATACACCCCTCACCCCGCCCGCGCCTTTTAACTACCAGTCACTTGACAGTTTGCAAACAAATACTTCACGTTGCGCGCCATAATAGATAAATAATTGAAAAAGTTAGTTAATTAACGATTGACTGCGTGTAGTACCTAATCAGTGATGACCTGATTTTGATTAGCACTGTTGTTTTAATTATATCTACCTAAATAAATTGCTTTTCTTAAACCGAGTATACTCGGCATTCAAACCGAGTTATTCGGCCGAGTACGAGTATCAAAAAACCCACCGAGTACGCCGAGTACCGAATATCAACCGAGTACTCGGCCCATCTCTAGTTATTTTGGGAATTAGATTAATTATAGTTAATAACTATAATTAATCTAATTCCCAAAATAACGTTTAGAGCCCTGAACGTTACACCTACGTCTCATGTTCGCAGGCAGACTTTTTTTATAAAACATAGGAAGGCAAACGAGCAAGTGGGTCACCTGATGGTAAGTGATCACCACCGTCCATAGACACCCGCAATACCAAAGGGAATGCAGATGCGTTGCCATCCCAGAGGGCTAAGATGGAATACCTCTTGTGTCAGTAATTACACCGGCTGTCTTGCTTTCCACGCCGGTACACAACAGTGCAGCACTGCTGCTTAGCGGCAGGATAAGCGAGCAAGATGGTGGTAGCGATCCGGACGGACCTTGCACAAGGTCCTATCACCCGCAAAACTAGCTTATATTGTAAAAAAAGTAAAACCATAATTTATTTTTAAAGTCATATCTTTTCTGGGAATTATGCTATTTTTTAACGACTCGGTCACTTTATGTATTCATATACAGGTGTTTATGTATGTATATATTTATAACCCTTTCGGCCACCATAAACCGAAAAACCCATGAATGCTATTACAACAGTTTTATTATGTTCATCATGTTCAGTTAGCCGGACTCTCCCAAATGCGCGCGCGCAGGGACGAGTGTGTCTCGCATACCAACTTATAACTTACTGGCACCAACTTATGATATGCTTGTGGCCAAAGTAGGACGATCTTTTTTATGTATAGTCAACCAATTAATTGATTGACTGCTTTTGAATCTTATCCCCGTTGTAATACGATCAAAAAATGGGTCAGCAATTTCTTGGTAGACTTACTCTTTAAAAAATCTCTATATTCCTAAGTGTACGATTATTAGGGAATTACAATTATAATCTTATTAAGCCTGCAAAGCTAACCAAAGAGAATTTCTATAAGTTATTATTCATATGCCGAACTTATAAACAAGTTTACTTAATTGCGACTGCATGCAGTTTTATAATGAGTTCTAATTCATAAACCAATAAAAAGAAACGAAATTTCTAATACTTTCAATGGTAAAATTTAAAAAAGTGGCTTTTTCGATGAAATATAGCAAGTTTTATTCATGACCTTCATTTGACTTTGCTCTTTTTAGTAAAAAAGACATCAACGCGTTGCTACGACAATCATATAGATCCATTTTAAAACTTTACGAAGGTAAAGACAACTTTTAACCGATCTAAAAAAAGGGATGTTATTTCTTTCATGAATCGTAAATTCCCGTTTATTGAGGATTAATATCAATTACTGGTATTAATTTAACAATTGTTACTGTTATAACGGCAGCGACGCCGTCGGTAAATTTAAGTTGGTAAAATGATATAATGCACGTTTTATTACATTTTTACTGTTTTACATTGTTCAGTGTGCCCCTGAATTCGTTAGAAGTTTTCCGCTAAATATGCAAATATACGCGATGTAAATATAAGTTTTAAAAAATGTCCACAGATTTAATACAAGGTACTCTTTAAGAATTCCAAAAGAGAGAGAACCCTTTTCTTTCGGTCTATCTACTTATGATTGTAATTTGGAAAGCGATTAACTAAGTCACACTATGCTCACACACACACTATCCTATGATCGGGAAGTAATACCTTGGCATGTTATGTACATACTCTATAATAATTTCAAGTACCTATTAGGGATCATCCATAAATTGCGCCACATGATTTTGAAGATCTGAAAACCCCCTCCTCCCCTTTGTCACGCTTTTCATCATCACTTTTTAACAGGAGCTGTCACGTTTGGCTAGCTCCCCCCTCCCCTTTAGCGTTATGGATGCCTCCACGGTTCAAAAGCTACGGACGGACAGCGGAGGCTTAGCAATAGTCTCATTATAAGGTACACGTTGGGTACGAAATCCAAAAACGACCTTTTGTATCAGTGATTCGGTTGTTATTTCAAGTACCAAACTTACTTATAAAGTTATAAAAAACCGAACTAGTGAGTCGAAAAGAAAAATGATTGTATACAGTGGGCAGGCCACATATCGACACTAGAAATCTGAAATGTAAAGGACATGTCCCTTACGACATTTGAGATTTCCACTGTCGAAATGCCTACGGCAGGACAGCAGGTGGGGCGTAAAGGTACTCGAGTGGAGACCCAGGGCTGATCGGTGGAATGTAGGCAGACAACCAATGAGATGGTCAGACGGTCTGGTTGTTGTAGCCGGTAAAGGACGAGGAAAGCTCAATACCGGAAGGAATGGTGAGAAATGGGAGAAGTCAACCAGCGTTGAGTGGATACGGGCTGATGAAGAGATACAGCTGTATGTTAATCTTGAAAAAGCGTGTTAACAGCTAACCCTTCACATCAACCTATCATCGCACTAAAACTAATTTCACACTGATTCCACAAAACAGCAGTTTCTGTTTGAGCCGTCATTCCCATACTTTCCCACGCCATTGTTTAACTATTGCTTTCGTTACAACCGTTCTATTAAAGCTAACCGCTCGTTAATTGTTGGTTAACTAATGAGAGCTAATAACTTGAGATAAGATAGCCAATTTACCTGTTTTCTATTATTTTTTACGAGAGCAAACATTTTTTAACCATTGTTTTAGGCTGCTTTCCACATCGCTTTCCAAAGCATCGCCTTCGCTTGCTTAGCAATACCAGCAATACTGACATCTGTTGAATTTGTTTTTAAATTTCTCGCTCCATATGTTTTACCTTTTGTTTATTCTACATGAATGAATCAATAAAGAATATTTGCTGTGCATCACCTGATGGTAAGTGATCACCACCGCCCATAGACCGCAAAACCAGGGAGATTGCAGATGCGTTACTAACCCAAAATGCTTAGGTGTGATAAATACCTAGTTGACTGTATTAGGAATAAGATGGAAAACTGTAAAATACTAATTTAATGAAATAAAGGTTATAAATATACAAAATGAATCAACGGGTGAACCTCGTGGCAGCAGCCTCAGCGGACGGCGGACGACTAACTCCTGATAACTGTTCGAGCTGGGCTGCTGTCACGCGGTTTCACAATGGCCAGTAATATAAATATACATAAAGGAGGCCTGTGGCCCGTTTCACTAAGCTACAAGTTACAATTTTACAAGTCTAAACCGGCAACATTGGTCAATTATGACCAATGGCAATGGGCATAATGACCAATGTTGCCGGTTTAGACATGTAAAATTGTAACTTGTAGCTTCGTGAAACGGGCCACTGCTTGTCCTTTACAGAAGGTATGGATTCAAATCATGTTTTTTTGTCAATTTATATAATTTTATTGTAGATCAATTTATTGTAGAAAATACGTTACTAGACTGACTAGTATAAGAAAAGCTCCCTAGTAGTAAAAACTGAAATAAACAATTTAAACAGTTTTTTATCGCGTATATTGCAAAGAATCTAACTCTCGACATTTCTGGTCCTTTTCAAGTCATAGCAATTCTTTACGACAAAATCAGTTTTTCCAGCAAAAAAATACCGACAATTTCGCTACATTATCCCAGTGGCCCGTTTCACGAAGCTACAAGTTACAATTTTACAAGTTTAAACCGGCAACATTGGTCATTATGCCCAATGCGATTGGTCATTATTGACCAATGTTGCTGGTTTAGACTTGTAAAATTGTAACTTGTAGCTTCGTGAAACGGGCCACAGAGGTTCATGACAAATGTCCTACATCGTTGACATGGCTACGATATCTCCCGGCAATTACTGCGGAGGATTCTCTAAGCAACACTACCGTCGATGTGGAAGCAACTCTCTGTGAAGCAAAATAAAAATTATTCTATTCTATTCTGTGTCGCTCTAGCGCGAGCACGAGTGAGTAAGCCAGAGCGACGCCTCAGCGACGAGCTTGTCCCTTTTAAGAATAACGGGCAAGTATGCTATGTTCTAATGCCCAAGTAGCGGTATTTTTTGATAACAGCGGAAGCCGCGATAATTACCGTATTAACCAATTATTAACTATTACCCCATTATTAACGCGGTTTCTGAGGTATGCTGCAACGTGGGGCGGAAGTCGCTAGGTGAGCGCGAAGGTGCGTCTCACGTTTAGCCAATCACAGAAGGCTTCAACTATACAGAGTGAGGTTTTCTTTTCGTAGTGAAATTTCTCTTATTATATTTAGTCACGTGTTTTTAGTTAAGTTTCCAGATTCATTTTATTGTATTGTTTTTCCGTCTTTCATTCTTTTTGATTTACTGCTTCTTAACTAATTATTTTTTCGCTTTTCTTATACTCGTAGTCATTCATTTTGTGCAGGGTTCTAAGTTAGTAGAAAGTTGCCACAAACTGGTACGTTAAGCCGTTCCTAAGTAAAAGGAACGGTGACGGACAGACAAAAGGACAAAAAGTCAATTTAGGGTTCAATTCTGTACGTAACCTAAAAAACATGTCATGCGGAAAGCTAACGATTGGAAACCAGCTATGAATATAATAATAATAAATATCTTGGGACAATTAACACCAATTGACCTAGTCCCAAAGTAAGCAACAGAAGCTGCTTGTGTTATGGGTACTAGACAACGGATATACATACTTATATAGATAAATATATACTTAAATACATATAACATCCACGACTCGGGCACAAACATTCGTATTCATCATACAAACATTTGCCCCTCCCGGGAATCGAACCCGGTACCTCAAGCTTCATAGTCAGGGTCACTAACTACTAGGCTATCCGGCCGTCAAAAATGAATATAGCGGAAATGAATGCAGAAGCAAATCATTTCCGCTATAGTCAAACTACGTTTAATTAATGCATTTCTTCTCATTATTAATTAAGTCTCACCTAAGCGTTCACCGTGGTCGTAAAAATATCTTTACCCTGTTTCGAATAAAATAGTCTTTAAGGTCGGAAATGTCATTTCCTAAGAAACTTAAAGTCCCTTCCTGTTAATTTTGTTCGTGTTTATTTGAATTTTATAGCCAGCAGTCAATATATCTACAAAGTAGAAAAGATCAAATTCTCGCAATACCTTTCGCAGGTGGTAGGATCGCTACCACCATCTTGCTCTCTAATCCTGCCGATAAGCTGTGTTTGCACTGTTGTGTTCCGGCGTGGAGAGCAAGACAGCCGGTGACATTACTGGTACAAGAGATATTCAATCTTAGTTTTCGGGATAGGCAAAACTTCTGCAGTCTCCTTGGTATTAGTGTCTATGGGCGAATGATCCCTTATCATCAGGTGACTCGGCTGCTCGTTTGCCTTCGTATTATATATATAGATTAAAAAAAAGTTTTTTTTTATAATAAGTGCGATATTATTACACCGATGACAGTGTGCTAGAGTTCTAAGTGGTTCTACTTCGATTTCGTTGACCGTACTTTACAGAAGATTTTGTAATTTATAGCATCGTGGTATAAATCATTTAACCCGGATTGAACCGGTTCGCGGCGGTTATTTCTAGAAAGCAGTTATAAATGATTGGTTAAATTGTTCCATAGAACTCTAATTTTAATAACATTCCTGCTATAAAAACTTAAATGGCAGACAGTAAGAAAGGTAACACTAAAGCATGACATTTCGTGCAAGTATCAAGACTTTCAAGCTGTGATGTGAAAGGTACAGAGAACCGTAACATGTTAATGCTTGTATAGTCTACCAAGAAATTGCTAAACCACTTTTCGATCGTATTACAAAACGAGATAAGGTTCAGAAGTGGCTACGCAATTACTTGGTCGACAATACAGTTTCTGCAACAAAGTTGAATGAGGTAACTCGAAAAAGTATCTTAGAACACAACTTTAAAGAAATCAAGAATGCAATGATCGTTAAAACGAAGAAAATTGAAAAATTCGCAGTAATCCTAAAAAATATTTCTTTACAGATATGATAATATTTTCGTAGCAATAAAAAGTTCTTGTAGGGTCGGCACTTCGCGCATAATTCCCTAGAATTGCAAGCGTCAATAAGCAGCGGTTATTGCTTGTCATCAGGCGAGCCGCCTGCCTGTTTTTCGTAGAATTCCTTAATATTAAAAATATGGGAAATTTGTAAAAATTTGATGTTTGGTAAGTAAACGATCAATCGTTTGAATATACGGACGTGGCAATTATGTGTCATTGTGACGTTTAAATGCAATTAAAAAGAGCGAAACCTATTTTAATTGAAAGAGGTTTTATTAAATTAAAGCACTTTCGATCATACTTCGAAATAATAACAAAAACCTACGGATATCTACCTAAAACTATAACATCTCAGGCGCAACGAATTTATAAGCTGCTATTTATACTGCTGCTGTCGTAAATTGGCCTTTTATTGCTCTCAGTACCGTACCGAGCCCAGTCCGTTAACGAAGGCAATTCACAACAAGCCTGCTACACTATTCCAATATAGCTTCACACTTGATTGTATACAGCGGTAAGGCATTTACAGGTCTTTCTCGAATGGTCGTAATGTAGTTCTAATTGTTGTTTATAAACCTTTTTCAAGTTTGATTTAATGGGAAGCCGGTGTTTATGAGTTGAGCGGGTTTCTATGATTGTGAGAGTTAAATTGTATGGGTTTCATACAATTATGTGGGATGTAATATTGTTTGAAAAGCTTTTAGGTGTAGTACAGTCGTGATTTGTAGCAACCACTGTCGTCAATGCTGTATACTAGGACAGCGAGATCATACAAACATAATGTGACCAAGCTAGTCAAATAAAGGCAGAAGGCTATTCTGTAACAATTATAATGGAACCATTTATTTCGGGTAGACTAACATACATATACAACTGTAGCACACAAGCATCAGTGTCGTATCTGTTTACGGCAGTTAAGTCGGTATAAGAATGACTAAATCGCAAAATTGGTTAGGTTGGACCTTAGAAAGTCAAAATTTCAGAATGACGAAATTTCAGAATGACCAAATCTTAGAATGGCGAAATCTTAGAATGACCAAGTCGTAAATAGACTAGTGGTATTAAAAGTATGTAAGTTACCTCGCTACCACCGCAAAGCGGGAAGCCGATCGAGCGAAATAAACGTGCCGCGGCAGCGGCCGGCGAGCGCCTTATGGTGGCTTTATTTTTATACAACATAGGTAGGTAAACGAGCAAATAGGTTACCCGATGGTAAGTGATCACTACTGCCCATAGACACCAAAATATGTCATGGCATATCGGAGGTTTTCAAAATTGCCATTTTGAGATATTAGACCTTTTAATATACCTAGTCATTTTGCGATTGTGTTTTTCAGCGATATATTTATATAATCTTTTATTGCACAAAATTAACAAAATATAAATGTTGACTTAATGCTTTAATGGATTACCAAATCAATATCAAATAATTTTTTCTTTTTCTTTTTAATAATTTCATCTATCAGTGAACCGGTGTTATTTTACAATATGCTATTCCGTAGATAATTTTCAATTTCTAATCCTTACATAACTCAGTGATAGATGTCGTCCTATAATATCAAGCGATACTAAATAAATTATTCGTATTCTTAATCTGTGAATCCCAAACAAACTTTTGTGCCGTTGGTAAAATAAACGGCGTTCCAAATGCCTTTTACAACTCGTAATCTCAACTGCAAATTTAACTTGGTTTTTTCATATAGAAATAATGCTGTATAATATATTAAATTATTCAAACTGTCCATTAATATGACAGCTTTGGCACTAATATTAACATAGCTTTTTGGTTCGTTAGTTAAGAACAAGTGTTGTTTTTCAAATTGGCAATTAATCCTGACTAATATGTGAAATGATGAGAAATATGATTTTTATTGAAAATGCTAGGCCCATTAAGTTGAAATTAATAAACTTCATTTTCTAATCTTGTCAGACATATTTTTTTGTTTTTACTTTTTTATTGTCAGTATTATGTTTTAATGTATTTATGCATTTAGGTATATTTCGAAACCAAAAATAAATTCTATAACATAAATTAAATTATAAAAGTCAAATAAAATTAAATAAAATTAAAGACAACATTAAAGATTATTGTAATATAATAATTAAAAATAATTGAATTTAATCCGAAATGTCTCAAATTTAAATTAAATAACTGCTAAAAATTATCTATTAACCATTCAAAATCACTTAGAATTTTTATTTAATTTTGATTGATTTAGATTTTTTTAATGATTCTGACTAGGGAAAAAAAAATTATGTACAATGGACTACAAAAAGATACTCCAGTACTTATTTATTTATTTAAACTTTATTTCACAAAAAATACAGAATGTATAAAAGGCGGAATAAATGTACCTATGTTCGGCCGTCTTCTTCTAAAACACGCAACGGCTTTTATGCAGTTTTCACTGTCATTAAAAGATTTTTTACCGAAGGTTTTTTGTACGTTACTGACCGATTGCACCGCGAATAGTCGGGGTTGCTAGTTTAGAATAACTATCAAGACATACAAACCTAGTTCTAAAGCATAATAGCAACATAAAAGTCAAAGTCAAAATGTTTTTTTTTTCTTATACAACATAGGAAGGCAAACAAGCAAGTGGGTCACCTGATGGTAAGTGATCACCACCGCCTATAGACACCTGCAACAACAAAGAGAGTGCAGATGCGTTGCCAACCCAGAGGGCTAAGATGGAATACCTCTTGTGTCAGTAATTACACCGGCTGTCTTGCTCTCCACGCCGGAACACAACAGTGCAAGCACTGCTGCTTAGCGGCAGGATTAGCGAGCAAGATGGTGGTAGCGATCCGGACGGACCTTGCACAAGGTCCTACCACCCGCAAAATTCAGATTAGGCTTACAGGTAGCACTTATGAATGTCAAAAAATTTACCACAATTTGAATCATATTAAAGAAACATGGCTGTTGGTAACTTAGAGCAGCAAGGAGAAAAAATTAAATCTATAAGTTAGGGTTTAGAGCGTAGGGTTTGTTTGTAGAGCGGTTTTTGAGACTCAGTACACAATTCTCTTAAGACTATTGTGCACCCAGCGCTCTCCTACAAACGTCAATTACCTCTTTCACCCTCTGGACCTTAACCTAACGCCATGGTTTTTTTGCATGTCGTCATTATGCCTTAGGTTTGTATGTTTTGTTTTTTGTAATGATAATATGTATTTATAATTTAAAAATATTTACCATTTTTATTTTGTATGAAACTATTAAAACGCAGATATGGTGAAATCTATAAAGAATATTTAAAAAATCAAAACATACAAACCTAGTTCTTCTAAGGTATAATGACATCAAAAAGTCATTGCTAAACGTTAAGGTTTAGAGGGTGGAAAACGTTATCGCCGTTTGTATAGAGAGCGCTTTTTTTGAGGTTCGATACACAATTCTCTTAATAAAAAAGTTGTTTACATTTATGTTAATACTTGAATAATATAATCGCTAGTCAATCAGAAAGACAGATAGAACTGTTAATTTGCGAAGGCTAAAGGTCGTGTCGTAAAAATTTTACGACCACTATACGACATCTATACGACAGTTTCCTTTAATAGTGTTTGTTTATATAGTTATAAAGCTATAAGTCGGTTGTGAAATTAAACAGGTATGAGAAAGCGAACTTTTGAAAGCGGTGGACATTTTAACGTGGATATATGAAGTGCTGTCAGTATGAAGTATAAATATTAACATTAAATAGTTCGTAGGTTACAAGGACTCTGGAAACATCTGAATTAAATTTAAAATGCATAAATAATTTATGCCGAGGTTGCAGGTTCGAGTCCTGCCATTACCCTAATTTTGTTGTTGTCATTATAATGCGTTTTAAATTTAATATGAATGTATAAAAAATAAAATCGAAAGTAAAAATGTTGATTACAAAAATTTTACATCTGAATTGATAATTAATTTATCGAATTTTAAAGTTGGCGATTCTAGGTCAGCCGAAGTAAGCCCGCTATAGTATGAACTTCTTTCGAACGAGATGTTTGTACGTCCATTTAGTCTACTAGCGACCCGCCCCGGCTTCGTATGGTTACAATCGGGATCTAAAGTACATAAAAACCTTAATTAAAAAATCTCTAAATAACAATGAAAACTGTATCAAAATCCGTTGCGTGGTTTAGAAGGAGAAGGCGGCCGAATACTAAAGAATACTAAAGAATACTAAAGAATACTAAAGAATACTAAAGAATACTAAAGAATACTAAAGAATACTAAAGAATACTAAAGAATACTAAAGAATACTAAAGAATACTAAAGAATACTAAAGAATACTAAAGAATACTAAAGAATACTAAAGAATACTAAAGAATACTAAAGAATTTAGTACAGAAAAAATAGCGACTTTATATACTTCTACTATACTACTACTTTATATACTTTTTATAAAGATAAAGATACGCTTGAATATACTCTTGGAAATATGTCTATAATTAACACTATTTTAAGGTGATTTATACTAAGTATAAAATTTCCCGTGGCCGAGGATCGTTAAAAAGTACAAAAATTTCAACCGGGAAGACGGATATAAACTCTCTTCATCATGGAATCCTGTAATCAGCAAGTGTAAGCGTCGAGATATATCTTCGGATAAATCGTCGGACATTGTGAGCATTGTGTGTCGGTGTAGTGATATGCCGGTGGAAAATAAACAAGACAAAGTGCGGGTAGTTCGTAAAACTCGCGCGGCTAAACAGAAGTAATACCCTCCACTTCAGTCTACTCGTGACCACGGCCATTAAAACATGGCCGAAACGTCGAGGTAAATCAACTATATTTTTTTATCGCGCTAAAGTCCCGATAATGTTATAAATATGCCGAGGATCGTGCTCAGTGGCGTGCCATGGGAGAGGCCTATGTCCAGCAGTGGACGAACATAGGCTGATGATGATAAAATTTCCAATAATTATGGACGAATCTTATTCGCAATAAAGCTAAAACTTAATCGAATGAACTTCAAATTATTTCGTAATGGAGTTCACGTGATTAATGGTGCATTAATAACAGATTTAATGTATATTTCCTACACAACGTTGTAAATAGATCGTAAATATGTCACCTGGAGCCGTGTAATTATTTATGGAGTTATCAATTCGCTATGGTGTTATTCGATTTAATTCTGATTATGTGATGTGAGTGGGTGTCATTATGCCATAGGAGAAAATCATTAACTAATCCTGAATGCTTTAAATGTCAAATAAACTTGGCCAAAACAAAATGGCAACTGGCGTAAATTTAGAGTCACCGGATAAAAATGATAATTCGTCGAGTTTCTTATCTTCTTATTTTTAAGTTTTTCTATTTATTTTATTTTATAACGATTTATTTATGTAATTAAATGAGAAATTACACAAACTATATCATATTAGTTTTTCTTGAGGACGCCTGTTTTGAACAAGGCGATATATTATTTTTTGACTTTGTAACAATATCGTTAGGTACAGCCACACTGAAGGAATGTAAGCTTTCACAGCAAATAACTGAAAAGAATCCGGGTTTTTTAAAAGGCTTTTAAAAATAGATAAATTCTCAATTGGTCGCGTATGTGTTTCATTTGTTACCCTAGAACTCTGGCATCAGTTCACCGATTTCGTGTTCTTTACCGATTTGGGGAAGTCCCGTTTTTTTTATAAAACATGAAGACAAACGAGCAATCACTTGATGGTAAGTGATCACAACCGCCCATACCCTCGCTATTTAAACCAAGATGGTAAATGAGAAGTCCCCAGGTTAAGATGGAATACCTCTTGTGCCAGTAATTGCACCGGCTGTCTTGCTCTCCACGCCGGAACACAACAGTGCAAGCATAGCTGCTAAGCGGCTATCCAGCGAGCAAGATGGTGGTAGCGACCCGGGTAAAGTCGAGGTGAGGTGGACGAATTCGCGTGGTAAAGCTAGTCAACAAATATAAATATAGTAAGTGTGGCATGCAGTAGCTAGTAGCAAGTTGCATTGGTTGTGAAAGTGCGGAAGTGTGGGTTCGGTTTCCGGCGAGACGATCTGTGTCAATCACCCTTTCTGGTTTACCATCGTTTGTCATCAGTGTGTCATTTGAGCGACATCTTTACATTATGCATGCTTCATTTTTGCGGGTGGTAGGACCTTGTGCAAGGTCCGTCCGGATCGCTACCACCATCTTGCTCGCTATTCCTGCCGCTAAGCAGCAGTGCTTGCACTGGTGTGTTCCGGCGTGGAGAGCAAGACAGCCGGTGTAATTACTGGCACAAGAGGTATTCCATCGTAGCCCTCTGGGTTGGCAACGCATCTGCACTGTCTTTGTTGTTGCAGGTGTCTATAGGCGGTGGTGATCACTTACCATCAGGTGACCCACTTGCTTGTTTGCCTTCCTATGTTGTAAAAAAAAAAAAAATATAAAACAATGTCGCTATCCATTCCCTTCTGTCCTCATATTAATTAATAGATTCAGGCGTTACTTTGCGGAGGTCCATATCAACGAACTGGAACAAATTACCTTGCTACTCCGCGAAACCAGGGCCGGGCTCGTGCAAAATAGCTGCGTCTGTGCGACACATATATGTTTGTATGTAGGGTGGGTTTTTGCATGAACATATATGTGTCGCGCAGACGGGTCACGTGATGGTAAGCAATCACCCGCCGCCCATAGGCACCTGTAATATCAAGAGAATCGCAAGCGCGTTACTGGCTTTTAAGAATGGAATAGGCTCGTTTCTTCAAAGTACATATTAATAAAACGGATCACTCACGTATTTTTAAGTCGCGATTTGCATGACATGTTTCGGACCAGTCCGTGGTCCTTAATCATGAGCCCCCGCGGCGGTGGCGCGACGATGACACACCGCCGCCCAAAAACCCACCCTCCTCCGCTTCCACACACAACAACATATCACACAGACTCGCGACAAGATCGACGCGCGTTTCGCCTCTGTACGAGGCATCTAACAGACGCAACTTGCACGAGCACGGCACTGGTTTCGCGGAGTAGCAAGGTAATTTGTTCCAGTTTGTTGTCCTCATATTTTCGGCCGCTGACTTCTTTTAAACCACGCAATGGATTTTGATACGGTTTTCAATTTCATTGACATTTTGATTTTTTTTAAGGAAGGTTGTTTTACTATAGATTACATACTGATGGTAGAGTCACAAGCGCCAACTCTATACAGTCAATCTTCCATAAATATGTATACACAGACCTTATGCCTCTAACAATAAGGTTGATGTTTACATAATTTTGACAGGTTGGGAAGGATTGGCTGTATATGTTGGTGCTCGTGACTGTACCCGTGCAAAACCGGGAAGTATTGCTAGTTTGATATAAATGGTAAACGGTACTTAATAACACTAATTTAATAGTACATTACACCCTGAGGGTCATGAAATAAAGAATGTCTCAGATCGCAGGAACTTGTCGCACGAGCCAAAGGCGAGGGCGATAAACATGGTTTATACACAATTTTACGTCTTCCCCTGGCCAGGAAGTGGAAATTTTCGCCCGCATAGGCGGTAAATTGCTACTTACAGCCCGGGGTGCTGTGAAACAATTTAAACTGTTTACTTACATCACTATTATCACGTATTTTGCAATTTCCGACATTTTCAGGTCTCATGTTTACGTGCAGACTGAGATTACAACAGTCTAGGTAGTAAGTTAAACTAGCAAGTGGGTCAACTGATGGTAAGTGATCACCCACAGTCCCCACAGACACAAAATTACGATGCCCATCTAACGCTCGGCCATTAAGTCTTGTATTTTTTATCTGAGGAGCCACAGGGGTAGGTCGCGGTCTCCCAAGAGTCCCCAGACCCCAGCTTGGGAAACCCTGCTTTTGAAAATTCCAGAGTAAACGCTTTAGAAGTCATCAAACTTAAGTATGTACTTAATAGTAATCTAATAAACGAACAGTTATTCAAAATGACCTATAAATTAAATTATCCATTATTAACTGCATTACATTGATGTTCATACTTGAGTTTAAACTCAAATTCCAACCCTATCAACAAAGTTTTAAGATCCATTTTACTTTCCAACAGAACTTAGCATAAGGAAGGAGTCTTAGGTCATTTAATAGCGCATACGCAAACGATCAGGCGGCAAAATTAAACGCGAGCTATGTCATTGGATTTTGAACCCTGTGTGTATGTAGATACAATGGCAAGGGACGGCGTTTGATTGTAGTAGAAAGCTTGGTACTGTTATAAGCTGATTATGTCACAGATTATGACAACTACGTTATTATATACACGACATGTTATGTCAGAATGGTCTTCATTGAAACTTCGGTATAGTTTTATGTAAAGTATGTCGTCTATACTTGTCGTATCTTGTAAACAAAATTCTTACCTAAAATTTCACCTTTTGTCACTTAAACATCATTTTAAGGTATTAAATTTTTTGTAACCGATGTTGCAGGTTCAAGTCCTGCCATTGCCCTAATTTTTCTTTGTGTTGTCATTACAATTTTAATCATTTTTAGGGTTCCGTACCTCAAAAGGAAAAACGGAACCCTAATAGGATCATTTCGTTGTCCGTCTGTCTGTCTGTCTGTCAAGATTATTTTTCTCAAAACGCGTGGAGGTATTGAGTTGAAATTAATATCAAATTTGTACTCAGGTCTGCAGTTCCTTAGAGTCGTGAAAAAAACAAACTTCTAAGTCAACGCAATCAAAAGATACGGCCGTTTATGCCGCATGTTTCATACATTCGAAAGACACTCAAAAACCTATGGGGTAGTTCCCGTTGACCTAGAACTATGAAATTTAGCAAAGCAAGGTCTCACAGCACAAATCTTGTATATATAAAAATGAATCCCTATTTCCCTTGGTCACGACATCACGCCTGAACGGCTGGACCGATTTCGCTAATTGTTTTTTTGTTCTGTTCGTTATTATCAGGAGAAGGTTCTTATGAAAGAAAAAATGAAAAATCTGCTCATTTATGGCGTCTAAGGCGGAACAAAGTTCGCCGGGTCAGCTAGTAAAATAATAAATCCGAAAACCGTAAATTTGTAGTTAATAAACATAAAGAAAATTTTTTGGTCTCGCGAAGCAAAAATGCGACACTTGATGTTCTTGATGACGGAAACCTCGGTGCGCGAGTCCAACTCGCACTTGGCCGGTTTTTCCTTAAAAAAACAATTGAGATTGTAAACAGAAGATATGATTTATTCATTACATTAGAATATTTAGAATGTTGTTTACTTCTCAACACAAGTTGAGTCCGATGACTATTGTTTAGGGAGTTACATCTTTAATTTAAACATACAATAAACGTCATAAAGGTCGACTATACATACATTTATCATACAAATATTTGCCCTTACTGCAATCGAACCCACAACCTCTAGCTTCGTAGTCTCCGCCGCTAAGCTAATCATATAGCTTAACAAAACAAACCCAACCCGCGGAACCCACCAAACGGCAAAAGAACGCAACCGCCGTATTCAAATAAATTGCGTAATAAATAATTGGCCAGTCATCTTTCAATATGGCCGCCGAAGCGAGCCCCGGGCGCAAAGTTACATTACAGCTCTGGTGCTTCAATCATTGTATTAATTGTATTGTAATGTATTGAAACGGAATTAATTACAACTTTTAGATTAACTCCACTTGTATGTATAGTACAGTCAAGGAATTTAATTCCCTACCCATTTCGTTGAAATGTCGTCTGACATTCGCAATGCATTAAGGTCGATATGTCAAACTAACGTCTTGCTCTATAGCTCTTATATGGTGACAGTTTGCTATATTCTATTGAACCTTAGGTGGGTTGGAAATTTAATTCCTTGACTGTACATATCTTGCGAATTAGTTTTGACTTACTTCCAGTGGTCAGATTGTTTCCAAAATTAACTCTATGTAGGTCTGATGACAATGCAATAATAAAATGCTTTTTTTGGCTTTGACCGTGCTCACGTTTTGAGTTTTTTAACCAGTTATTTAGTTAAAAGCTATCTACATTCATTTATGTTTATTGAAACCCGTTTACTAATTATTCCGTAAAGATAAACCAACAAACAGTATACACTTTAGTTTAACATTAAAAAAAGATTCCGACGAATTGAGAACCTCCTTTTTATGAAGTCGGTTAATAAAATGAATGCTGATGCTCAAAATCAAACAAATAATAATTAAAAAAAGATATTTTATTCTTCAACACAAAACTTAAAATAGCAAACAAATGAAGAGATTATACTCGTAACCCCAAAATGTCAAAACCGGTTAAGTATTAATTTTATAGTTTCTGCGATAGAAACTTTTGGCAAAGTACTTTGACTCCATGATCCTAAAACCTTTTTGACATTAATTAATTTTATTATTATTGAAATGTCATTTTATATGTAAGATATTAGTTAACGCATCCGCTAAATTAGTTAATTTTATTCTGGGTGTTTCTACCAACTACAAATTGTTTCCGGTTTGATTATGGACACACATTTTGCGGGTGGTAGGACCTTGTGCAAGGTCCATCCGGATCGCTACCACCATCTTGCTCGCTAATCCTGCCGCTAAGCAGCAGTGCTTGCACTGTTGTGTCCCGGCGTGGAGAGCAAGACAGCCGGTGTAATTACTGGCACAAGAGGTATTCTATCTTAGCCTTCTGGGTTGGCAACGCATCTGCACTCTCTTTGTTGTTGCAGGTGTCTATAGGCGGTGGTGATCAGTTACCATCAGGTGACCCACTTGCTTGTTTGCCTTCCTATGTTGTATAAAAAAAAAACACATTCACAGGAGTTGGCTCATGATTTCCAAAAATCAGTTTATTTTGGTGTCATTTGTTCAAGTATACTAAGACGCTTTTTGGTTAGGTTATGTTCTCCCTTCCCCCCCTCTCCACCGAAGGGGCCTAGAGGCTAAGAGGTCAACATTAAGCGTATACTACCTGTTATAATATTAACATGCTATGTAATGATAACACAAAGAAAAAACGCAAGGCACGGAATACTGATGTTGCAGGTTGGAGTCCTGCCATTACCTTAGTTTTACTTTGAGTTGTCATTGCATTTTAATTTAATAATTTGAATGTTAAAAAACATTTAAAATAAAAATCGAAAGAAATTTCGGTTACAAAAATTTAATAACGTTATAATATTCAAAACACCAAACACTAAAACTTCATTATTATATAGAAACACCCATAACACGATATTTTAAATATATTCTCTTTATTTATAGCGAACGTTGAATCGGTGTTGTTATCAAATCTTCGTGTATTTAATAGATTTGTTTATGAGTTGCTTGGTTCATTTGCATTAAAGATAATAAGCTAGTTTTAAAATAAAGTAATTGATGTTTGGACTCTTAAGACATTGAAGGTTAATGCTTAATATGTATCTATAAGTAGGTTAGTTATTAATTTAATTAATGAGTTCTATAATAATTGTAATTTCTTAGATAACATTGATAAAACATGATTTTACGAGTATGTTGTAACGAAATGAAAGCTAAAAAGACAGACACACGACTCATTTCATTTCATTTCATTTCATTTCATTTAAAAGCTACGTGTATTAATGTGTCTCTAGGATACCATTTGACTTCGTCATTAACGTTTAAAGCTAAAAATTAGTTCAAAAGGAACTGTCCGGTAAAAAATTCTGACTTAAATGCCCCACAAATAGAATATTTTTTTGTGTGTGGCAACAACACACATACAAAAGAATTGATGGTAAGTGATCAGTGTGATCACCACCACTCATGGATAATCACACCACCAAGGAGATCGCAGATGCGTTGCCAAACCAGAGTGCTAAAACGGAATACCTCTTGTGCCAGTAACACCGGCTGTCTTACTCTCCACGCCGGAACACAACAGTGCAAGCACTGCTGCTTAGCGGCTGAATTAGCGAGCAAGATGGTGGTTGCACAAAGTCCCAACCGAAAAAAAGAAGGAAGGAAATTTTGTAGATATAATGCAATTAATATAGTTATTAAATTATTAGTCGGAATGTAACAAAAGTTTATCTGAATTTTTGCGACTTTTCGTTTTTATGGTACGGTAATAGTAATAAGAACAGAATCAGTTTTTTTTATCCACTGAATTTTTTTATTATGACGTCACTATACCAACAAACTGGAACAAATTACCTTGCTACTCCGCGAAACCAGTGCCGTGCTCGTGCAAGTTAGCTGCGTCTGTTAGATGCCTCGTACAGAGGCGAAACGCGCGTCGATCGTGTTGTTTAGTGGCGGTGTGTAGTTGAGTCTGTGTGATATGTTGTTGTGTGTGGAAGCGGAGGAGGGTGGGTTTTTGGGCGGCGGTGTGTCATCGTCGCGCCACCGCCGCGGGGGCTCATGATTAAGGACCACGGACAGGTCCGAAACATGTCATGCAAATCTCGACTTAAAAATACGTGAGTGATCCGTTTTATTAATATGTACTTTTAAGAAACGAGCCTATTCCATTCTTAAAAGCCGGCAACGCGCTTGCTATTCTCTTGATATTACAGGTGTCTATGGGCGGCGGGCGATTGCTTACCATCACGTGACCCGTCTGCTCGTTTTCTCCCTTTATTATCTAAAATAAAAGATTTTTTGAAATTTTTCTATGCAGCGGTTAAAATGGGGGTGAAAGTTAGTATGCTAGTTAGTTCCTATGAGAAACAGGGATTACTTCTCATGAGTGATCCGCATGCTCATTGTCTTCCCTATTCTAAAAAACATACAAAATCTACGCGAACAAAGTCTCAGGCAAAAGCTAGCACCTAATAAACTTATCTCTCAAACAATTAAACAAACCTCCTTTCTAATCGCCGTATCTACTAACGAAACAGTAGTAAGTGTGGACGTAACCCCATCCGCTTTCATGCTTCACACGTCCGTCCGTCCGTCTCGGGTTACGCGGTCGCACGCCCTACTTAACTTGCTTGCTTTACAAATTCAAATGAATAGTGTTATGATAGCCCTTTGGTTGCTTTAAGACTAACTTACCGCACTACTCGAAACAAGCTTTCGTTTCATCCTCACCCACCACCTGGATGGTTGGCGTTCAACCACTGTGCGTTTTAAACGTACCTTTTTACTACGTACGTCAGCTCTGTGGAATCAACTTTCGGCTTCGGTGTTTCCAAATAGATACGACTTAGGGACCTTCAAGAAACAAGCCTATTCCTTTCTTAAAGGCCGGCAACGCGCTTGCGATTCTCTTGATATTGCAGGTGTCTATTGGCGGCGGTGATTGCTTACCATCACGTGACCCGACTGCTCGTTTGTCCCCTATACTATAAAAAAAAATACTTTTATTTAAGAGACGATTTTTCAAAAATTCATAAATGCAGTAAAAGTAAGTCTCCATTGCGTACAATTTGCTATTTCCAATAATTATAGACTAGGAGGTCACGACAAATTTGGCAACGATCACCAATATGGCTGATCGGAAGCTCACGAGATAAAGGGCAACTCCGTGATGCCAAATATGTCGGTCTGCCTGCGCTAAGTGGTTGCGTTATCGAAATATGGCGCCTGCAAAACCAGTTATTGTTCCCAAAAAAAAAACGATAAGTAAAATGGCTGAATAAAGTACAGAAAGGAAGTACCGGTTGCACTCATGTGAATTCTGCTAAAACTGAACAAATATTTGGTCGCGTTTCGAAGTTCAGCTCGTTTAAAGACCCTTGATCGTTGCCAAAAAAAAACGATAACGGAAATGGCTGAATATGACGTGGTATAAAGTATCAGTAAGTACGAGCTTAATGCACCAAAACTGAAAAAATCTTTGGTCGCGTTTCGTAGTTATGAAGCGGTCTAGGTTACAATATCTCATACATTGTTGGAGTATTTTTTCAAAAGCATTGGATAAATCAAGTTCAAACATATTTTTGGGGAATAAGCACAGTGTCAAAAACATCCTCCTACACTTCTTTAGCAAACCTACCCTCCTCCGGTTAGGGGTAAGTAAGATCTGGTATCCAAATGGAAGACAAATTCTTTCTCACCTGCTGAATCTTATCAGTTTCTGGGGGCCTAGCACGCTAGCTTTTATCGATGACATAAAGCATTTATCCCGTTCTAAGCAGTATGCGTGTGCAAAAGGGACGAATGTTTTATGTCAGCGATAAACACTAGTGTGCTAGAGGGGCTGGATCCTATTCATTTCTTTTTCATCCACATCGACATTTAACGAAAAACAACCCTTAAACTTAACAGTTGTAGTTACGTTCTAATGAACGTAACGACATCATTACATAATTGCTACCGTCAAATCGAGGTTTGATGATAATAATTATAAAAAGGCTTCGTTTATAGTTCTAAAGTGAGTTTATTTTTCAAATGCTGCGTTTCTTTTGATTTATGATGATGATGATGGATTTGCAACTAGTTTCATCCCCAAAGCTTTGAGCCCTTTTCAGATCTCGTGTTTAGTGGCAGACTGATATAATGATAGCCTATGTACGAGTATGACGAAACATTAAAAAAATACATACTACAGCTTAAATTCAATAATAGACATAAAAACACCCTGCCAATCTGCTAAATATAAACTGATTTTATTTGATCCTTACGTCTAATATTCCTGTTATCAATAAAGAAACTTCTAAAAGTATAAACAAGCTCCATTTGTTGGCGTATCATCGGTATCTTACCTGCCGCTCAACGACGCCACTTCGCATCGCGTTGCAAAAGCGCCACTGTGCGCTTAACGGGAAAGACACAAACTATTCCGGTAAAATGTATACATGCGTGCCGCGCAACCATGCGGATACAGATTAGTGTGCATTCCTATAGATAAGTAGCACACAATGATATAAATAACGCATACAATAGCACAGAGTAAACAGTGTCTTTCTCAGCTTGAGCGTCAACAATTACCGAAATTTTCCGAACAGTTAGCTTGAGAGTAAATGGCTTTTGTACACCTGATTTGAAATTAATGAAAACCAAACGCAAGTTAAACCGTCACTTAAACGTCTACCCTGTCTAAAAATTCTGTGAACGGCACTGAACATCAAAGCAAGACTAGAGGTGACATTTCAAAAAGGAAAAGCTTCGGTAGATGAGGAAGGACTTGTCTTCTATTTGGATACCAGATCTTACTTACCCCTAACCGGAGGAGGGTAGGTTTGCTAAAGAAGTGTAGGAGGATGTTTTTGACACTGTGCTTATTCCCCAAAAATATATTTGAACTTGATTTATCCAATGCTTTTGAAAAAATACTCCAACAATGTATGAGATATTGTAACCTAGACCGCTTCATAACTACGAAACGCGACCAAAGATTTTTTCAGTTTTGGTGCATTAAGCTCGTACATACTGATACTTTATACCACGTCATATTCAGCCATTTCCGTTATCGTTTTTTTTTGGCAACGATCAAGGGTCTTTAAACGAGCTGAACTTCGAAACGCGACCAAATATTTGTTCAGTTTTAGCAGAATTCACATGAGTGCAACCGGTACTTCCTTTCTGTACTTTATTCAGCCATTTTACTTATCGTTTTTTTTTGGGAACAATAACTGGTTTTGCAGGCGCCATATTTCGATAACGCAACCACTTAGCGCAGGCAGACCGACATATTTGGCATCACGGAGTTGCCCTTTATCTTGTGAGCTTCCGATCAGCCATATTGGTGATCGTTGCCAAATTTGTCGTGACCTCCCGTAATATTAAAGTAGTTGCGGTGCATTTCACACACGGAAAAAAGAAACGGGGGAAATGGTTTAAAGCATTATTTGTACCAGTACCGGTGTCGCCACACGCACACACTTGTGGTTATCGTCTTATACTACACTACTAAAATAACATAATCTTGACTGGTTAAAATTGTCAAACGATATAAGACAAATAGTACACAAGTTTTCGTAAGTAAAACATACCTTATCAGTAACATGTAAGGTTTACTTTTTATTAACATCAAACTGATTATATGACATTTTAATATGTAAACGTCAAATGAAAATTTGGCTTCGTAGTTCCGCTACTCAACACTAGATGTCACTTAAAACAACTTCACTTCAATAGTAGGAGAGCCGGCCGCAGAATTTTGTGCCTACTTGATACCGCGATGAAATGCACAATGGTTTCTCATTAAAAAAGATGCTAAGTCTGAATGTAATAATCTGCCAATTCTGGACTTGCAAAAGTTTTAAAGTGCCACTTTCGGTGCAAAAACTGGGGCGTATTTTACCCAAGTGACTACCCTGAAATGCCTGTCACATTATCAGAAAAGAAATTCATCGTCAGAAATTTACTAGTAGATACAAAAAAGTAAAATCGATTGTTGATTTCTAAGCGGATACCGCGGTATCAAGTAGGTAAGAAATTTTGCGGCCTGCTTTCGTACTAAAAATTCAAAGTGACACATGGTTTTGGTTCGTTTTGACAGACCGAGTAGACGGGTTGTAGCTATGCTAGCTATCTATCGATATCGATGTCTTTCATCGCACACAAAATATTGTACCAGACATCGGTGTTGTTCATTTTGAATTATTAATTATATTATATTCTATGACATTATAGACAGACATGGTAAGATGTTTCGACTTCAAACCCGCCTGCCGCTGCCTTCACATGAAACAACATGAAGTCTATTCAGCCTTACTTGTATTACGTTATGTATAATAGGTCTACCATGACCTAAAGTTACGAATTTAGGCTATAATTTAAAAAAGTAAGCGATAAATAAATGCAATTTTTAGTTAAATGGTTGTTACCCACCACTATTCACACTTCACACGTTTATACTTCTAGAAAGTAAAACACGACACGTGTAAAGGTGTGTATACTTTGTAGTAAAACTTATTTTATATACACACATATCGTAAGTGCTCTATAATGCGTTCAGAAACCGTAGGCAATGACCAGCATTATTACAACCAATTTTATTATGAGAAATTTCTTGTCTGTGGTAGTAGACACGGACTTGTTACAGATATATTATTATGTATATAAATGAATAGATGATTACATAATAAAGATTACTTAATTTCTTTCATCGATACATGTATCGATAAAAACAGTGTCCCCACCCAACATTGTTTACCAACTGTAGCGCAGAATTTTCTAGAGCGAAATAGTAATTGCAATCAATCAATAATAAACTTTATTGTAATAAAGTACGGTTCAATTTTAACAAAATGTTCTGTTAAATTATTAGTACAATGAAAATAACTAAGATTTTTTATGGAATATCATTAAAATCGTACTTACCGGTGGTACGAAACACCCCCATTTTGAAGATTTTTACTCCTGCTATGGTTCTTGCACTCTAAAACTGAACAATACGGCATGGCTAGGGAAAAATAAGGTATTTGTCGAGAGTAACACCTCTGCGGGATGACAGAACACGACTGGAAGCGGTTTAGCGGAGGTTACGTACAACAGTACGTAATGTTGGCACGCGCGTTACGCGTACATTGCATTTCCCCCGTTTCTTTTTTCCATGATTTCACATGACGGGTGAAAACAAAATTATAAGTTAATTGTTAGTTTTCATGGCCTTCCGTTATTTTATTATTATTATTATTTTATTTTATTATGTACCTATGTCTTTCCCATTCACGGGACAATAGTGCCCCGGACCTTTGGGAGGCGTGCGCGGAGCCGAAGCCAACACGTAGAGGCCCTTTAGACAATTTAATGAAATGTGATGTGTACACTGGGCGGATGCTGTCCCTGCCCGCATCATAGGGACACGAGCAGAGGCAGCCCCCGCCAGGCGTATAGACTATTGGGTATATTTTCAAACGCAGTGCTTTTTCGTAATTTGTATGGCAGTTTTTTTTCTTTGCAAAATGATGGTAGCGATGTTACATTTGGCAAGATTTTTTGATTAGAAATCGAATGGTGTATGAGGCATCATTTTGCAGGATATAGTTTCTTAGAATTTGAGTCCGAAAAATATACATAGCCATACAAATTACAAACTTGCCATACAACTTACTTTCGTATGAAAGTATAAACGAAATCTGGTTAAAAAGGTCCTAGATAAATGGAAATTCTTTATAACTAGGACGAAACATGATACCTCACACTATTATTATTATAGCTTTACTGTAAGGCGTACAAACCCCACTTAAACTGATTTTATTTAGAACTTTTTTCACAGTCATTTATTTGGTTTCAAAATTAAATAAGAAGGCACAAGGTAACGGGCAATTGAAAGGTTTGTAACATAAATAAAATAAAAATCATTTATTTTAGACTTAATACGAGGCCATAGCCTGGTTAGTAACATCGAGGTCCTTAGATACTATATTACTTAAAAGGTATAAATGAGTAAATATTGAGATTGAGCTGCAAACATTGAACGGTTTTAATAATAATAAAGATAATAATAATCATCATCAAATACAAAATTATATACCTATCAATCACAAAAAATATTTTCAATATGAAATAATAAATAATTAACGCTATCTCGTGCTGACAAGCACGCCTATTAGATGACGGGTGATGCGCGAATCATACCTCATGGCTATAGTTCTTAGGATGGAGTTGAAACTGGTGCGCAATTTGCTCAGCAAGGATGCGGTATTTTTGCGCATAGTGGCGTAATAATCGTCTATGCTGGCCAATGCAAACATACCAGATGCGCTGCAATAGCGCGGCAGCCCAGCGCTGAAGCCATTATTGTATTGGACACGGAAAGCGCTGATGGCCTTTTTCGTATATTTCGCCCAAAGGCAGCTCGTGTGGTATACCTGACGGTAAGCTTTAAACAAAAATGGTTTTAGCTTGTGCATTGCAGCGCGCAAACCGCCCCACCAGCATATTTCATCTTATCGCCAACACTGCATTCCTGTTCTATGTCCAACTCCATATAATCCATCCTCACATAGTGACCGAGATATTTAGAATGATATACCAGTCTTAGAGCTTCACCATTCAATCTTATGAAAGGCCCAAACTCAAGACTCTTTCCGCTGACAGTCTTAAAAATTATGTATTCGCTCTTTTTGATGTACGCGTAGCGCGTTCCTCTTACACTTAGAGTTACTCTGTGTGATTGAATTAGAAACGTGAAAATCCGCACAAGAAACAAATACCGTAAAAGTTGTGAAATTTAAGTGACACTGAACGTGGTATATTGCTAACAGATCTTGATGATGGTTGCGGGAACACGCTGGATATGAGTAGAGCAAGACTGGTAGTTGTGGCGATCTTTGGAGGAGGCCTATGGCCAGCAGTGGACATATTTTGGCTGATATGATAATGATGATGGCCTGTGGAATCTGTGGCCAGTAGGACTGGTAAGTCCTGTTTAACTGATATCAGTTAATTTATTACAAGTAACAGGTAGGTAAGCGAGGCTTAAAAGTTCCAGTCACAGAAGTGATGCGTGTGATACGTGATGTTGTAACCTCTGCTTGTGCGACGATTCATTTTTAAACCAGCTTCACCTATTATAGCATCTGCATGAAAGGACAACCATTGCCTAAAATTGACCAATTTAAATAACTTGGCTCAACACATACGAAGTCAATGGAGCTTGGCTGAAATGGAGTTACATAACGGATCTCTGCGATAATTATGTGATGCATTTTATTGAACGCCAAACAGTCTGCACTGTACGGCCTTGCTGCAGTTTTAGGTAGAGAGGTTTTTCCGAACCGGTGGTGAATGGTAAATTTTTTGACATTCATAAGTGCTACCTGTAAACCTAATCTGAATAAAACATTTTGACTTTGACTTTGACTTAGATGCCTATATCTAAGTCAAAGTCAAAGTCAAAATGTTTTATTCAGATTAGGTTTACAGGTAGCACTTATGAATGTCAAAAAATTTACCATTCACCACCGGTTCGGAAAAACCTCTCTACCTAAAACTGCAGCAAGGCTGTACAGTGCAGACTGTTTGGCGTTCAATAAAATGCATGAACGAAAGATGTTCGTAAACAAAATAAGAATACTTCAGTAGTCAGTACGGAATAAGTACATTAGAGGCTCCTTTAAAATCGGCCCAAAAGCGGAAAAAATCACTTGAGATGGTTCGGGCATGTAATGAAGAGCGACGAGAAGGTGGTAAGACGGTATTGAAAAAAAGTTTGGCTATCCTTGAAAAGAAGAAGGGCAGAAAACGACCGCATGCAACGCGGTGGAAGAGAGGTATGGAACGCTGAACACGAAGAAATGCTAGGACAGAACGTCCCGGCGCAAACACACGATGAAGAACGACCCTCAGTAAAAGCAAAAGGTACGAAAGAAGAACAAAAAATTTTGATCGAAATCTTGTGATGGACAGCATATTTTGCAGTTCTTTTTTAATATATTCGAGAAACTACTTCAGTTGAGGTTAATTCTTACGGTAATAATTGTGATTATTAAACAAGATAACCGTAAAAAAACTGTTTCAAAACAAAAAAAGTTACATGTTTCGATATTGATATATATACCGATGATTATAAAGTTAATCTGTGTAATTTATTACGATTTCGACCTTAATTGTAAGTAGTATGACACTTTTGTAAGTTATATGGATAAAAAAGCCGTACAAATTACGCCATACAACTTACCGCAAACAGGTTTTTCAGCGATTATTCATAAACTGTTAACGCAATAATCATATAAAATAAAATACATAATCAAGCCACTTTTGGCCTCCTAACGTCATTAGAGCTATATCTATTTCACTTGTTTATCCAGAGATAATCGACCATACAAATTACAAATTTTTCGTGACAAAATACACCTTGTTCAAGATTTACCTCGTTAGATCGCCAAAAGTTACAAGTATCTTGTCTACTTTTGTCGGTAGCCGAAGCTAGGTAGACGTATTATTCATAGGTATTATGAACGAGGCGGTTGGCGTTTCGACCAATCAGATATTAGGAGGTATATTAGCGGCTTTCAACAAAGGTCGCGCGCGGGACAAGTACAAAGAGACTGCCCTGTTTTTAAATACCGACGGATTAGTTTCTATTGACATTTAGAGCAATGCGGTAGTTAATGCTCTTTAAAATGGTATATTTTGATTAGGAATACGTTATGTTTGTGTAAAGATATGCGAGATTGTTTGAGCGAATCGGCAAGTGGGACATGCCTCACAGCGGTCGTTCGCGCAGTGTTTTGGAGTTTGAGGACACTTTTTTTTAGTTTTTGTGTCTAACCAGGGAATTTTAATATTATGCCTCCGTTACATTTGGTGTACAAATTGAGAAAAAAAATATTGAGGTAAGTTCTGTAGAACGGTTTTTGATTTAAGGCCATGTGACACCTAAAAAAGTCCAAATGAAAATCCACCCTATTGTGGAAAGATGGGACCTAAACCGTACAAGACTATAGGGGGAAAACGATGGACTAATGACTGGGCTATTGCGTGAGACATCCGGACGTCTGCCAAATAAAAATGTCTCAAATAAAAGTGATCTTGGCAGACGGTGACTCGCCCTCCGCTAGATGGGCCCCCTTTAAAAGCGACATATAAAATGGCTCAGAGGCAACACCGGTGCGGAAGGCTAAGGGTAGAGAGGTGTCACTGGACTTTAAACTTATCGCCAACTCGCCACTTATGTTTCCACATCTACCCTCGAGCATACAGCTCTCGCGACTCCACTCTGACCGGCCGGCTAAGGCAAGCCAGAGGTGGGGACCAGTCCCTCGTCAGGCTTCACTCCTCCCGGCCGCGGGGCAAGGGAGAGGTGAGGGAAAAGGGGTTTCCCCGGGGGCACTCGGGTACGTGGGGTCGCTACTCCCCAACAGCTCGCCACAAGCTGCCCTGCGTATATTTTATTTATTATTATTTTAAGAAGAAAAAAAAACTGCTGAGTTTCTTGCGGCCTTTCTTCTCAGTAGTATCTTCCATTTTCGAAGCGCTAGTTGATTCAGACATGTAAAAGAGCCTATATGGCCTACTTGCAAAATAAATTTTTCAGTTTCATTTTTCATTTTCATTTATATCACATCTTTATGGTCCATATACTTTGTTAATTACAAGAAAACTTACGCGACTATGTTAGTATATTAAATTTAATAATAAAAGCTAGTTGTCATTTTTTTTTGGGATATGAATAGACACCTAGTCCAGTGATTTTCTATTGTGTATGTTATTTTATTCTTAAACCTTATCAGTCACCCTTTCGATCTGCATCATAAAATACGGCATGTTAATTTTTGTCGCATTTGACCGGTTCGAGTCCCGACTAAGTCAAGCGATTTTTCATAAATCCGTAAATGCAGAATTTATTTTTTTTTAATTAAAGGGAAGTCTATTTTACGCAGAATGTGTATTTCTAGTATTTAAGGTAGCTGCCATCCCTGTGGCATTCGAACTTTCCACCCTGTATATTATACGCCTCTGAAAATGAAAATGAAAATGAAAAATTTATTTTGCAAGTAGGCGTATATAGGCTCTTTTACATGTCTGCATCTACTAGCGCTTCGGAAAATGGAAGATACTACTGAGAAGAAACGCCGCAAGAAACTCAGCAGTTTTTTTTCCTCTCTTTTCAAAACAGATTACAGTGCTCAGTCTGGTTTTGTGAAGTAACCACAAAATTGTATAAAACCTTTCAAGATTGTTTGTCAAGCCCGTACGTGCTGCAACGTAAAGGGTAGGACCCACCGCGAGTCAATTTGCGTGATTAACTCTTGCTTTTACAAACTTAATTAACACAGGCTTTTATTGATTCCAGTTTAATCAGGCCTTAATCGAGCCAAAGCAGTTTTGACTCCTGCTATTTAGTTTATTGCTCCGCAAAAACTCAATCAGAAGCGATAAAGCAATTAAATTGGTAACGTCTTATTCGGAGATAATAATGAGAGTGAACAAAGTAAATAAGCTCGTAAAAAGGTAATTGAACAAAGATGGCTCCCGGTTGGCGGCAGGGCTTTACTCCCATTGGCTCCGTTGCCCTAACATGGGGCCTAGCACGCTAGCTTTTATCGATGACATTAAGCACATATCTCTTTCTAACCGTATGAGTGTGTCAAAGTCAAAATTCAAAGTCAAAGTCAAAGTCAAAGTCAAAATATTTTTATTCAGATTAGGCTTACAGGTAGCACTTATGAATGTCAGAAAATTTACAACCGTGCGAGAGGTACAGATGCGTTTATGTGCGCGATAAACGCTAGCGTGCTACTAGAGCATGACTAGATATGAGCGGCGATGGCCAATTCCACGGCGGCGGCGTAGTCTTAATATTTTTTCGGCGGCGGCGGCGCGCCGGGCGTGGCCTTGTGCCTTAGATTTTATATCAAGGGTCGATTTTAGGATATGTGAAAAAATCACAGTAGGTAGTACATACATACATACATACAAACAAATACTTACAATAAAGCTACGCTCACATTTAAAAAAATTTGGAACTTGTGTGTTAGTTATGAGTGAAAATTGCGACAGGTTGAAACAATTTACCAATTAAATATCTATATTCAAGTGGAAAGCGCGTACCGTAAAGATTTGTCGGTTTGGTAGGCCTCCAAATGTGAACCCACGAAGTTAGGATCGCGGGACGGGACATCAATGGATGCGAGCAGCACAAGACCGACTGTCGTGGAGATCCTTGGGGAAAAGCGCAGACCCAGAGGGGGCACGGGTGTCATAACACAACCACCCCATGCGCTAGGTCCAGGTCGGCCACTGGCAAGTTTTCTAATCTCATTGATGATGCTGTGCTGACTGAACGGACCCCCCCCCCCTGGTTCGATAGCTAGGCCCACCCTTACTTGGGAAAAGCTTATACTCACCAATGGGCGACTTCTGGCTAATATGATGACATCTGTTTTAATTTCGTCATGTTAGAGAGCAAAGCAGGTACAAGTATTCCGGTGAAGTGTGGAGCAAACCATGATGACTACATATCGAGTTGTATTGTACCTACTCTTTATTTATTTTGTTTTACTGTTGTTTTATTGCCCCAATAAACACTAGTTCATTATGTGCTCGGTCTACATGATGTTTTACCTGCAGTGGACTACAATTAACCTTCAGAGTATTCTCTTTTATTACAATATTAGCTCTTACAAGTAAGCTTACTTCAGCAATCGCAAAAATACCTTTGTTTTTTATAGTGTCTTTAAGAAACACTGTCAAATACAAACTTATTTTGTAAGTTGTTGTTATTTTGTTATCTTACTCGCTAATCCAGCCGCTAAGCAGTGCTTGTGCTGTTGTGTTCCGGCGTGGAGAGCAAGACTGCCGGTGCAATTAGCAAGTGATGACCACCGCCTACAAACACCCGAAACACCAAGGACAATGCAACTGGGTTGCCAACCCAGAGGGCTAAGATGGAATACCTCTTGTGCCAGTACACCGGCTGTCTTGCTCTCCACGCCGGTACACAACAGTGCAAGCACTGCTGCTTAGCGGCAGGATTAGCGAGCAAGATGGTGGTAGCGATCCGGACGGACCTTGCACAAGGTCCTACCAGCCGCAAACACTACGAGTCTTTTGTGAATAAATCCGTGACCAAGGGGTTGAAACGCTGAAGAAGAACTACCCACTTATCTTTGTCCAAGTTCCGCGTAGAGTCAAGGAAATCCAAACACGTACCACTTTAGAACCTAGTCGAAGAGACAATACGCTTTTTTTAAGGATGTGCGCTGGTAGCCTCAGACGGTTTTGTCAGCTTACCGGAGAGAGGGCAAGCAACCAGAAGGCCTCTCAGCAAGGGGGAGACAATACCCATGACGTTTGTATGACATAGCGTGGCGTTTAACGCGTCGCGTCATTGTGAAAGGGTTCTACGATGGTAAGTGAATGTATTTCCCCTACTGACGACCGGATAGCCTAGTGGTTAGTGACCCTGACTATGAAGCTAGAGGTTCCGGGTTGGATTCCCGGGAAGGGCAAATGTTTGTATGATGAATATGAATATTTGTACCCGAGTCTTGGATGTTAAATGTATTTGAGTTTGTATCTATCTATTTGAGTATGTATATCCGTTGTCTAGTACCCATAACACAAGGTTATGGGTACTAGACAACGTTACTTAGCTTGGGACTAGGTCAATTGGTGTGAATTGTCTTGAGATATTTATTTATTTACTGTACGAAGCCGCGGGAAGCTAGTAGTTAATTATAGAAAATATGAAAGTATCGTCGTAACAAAATCAATAATTAAAGGACATTATCAATATGCAGTAAAGAACCTACGCGGCTTACATAAATGTTATGATAACTTGCTTTAAAACTAGACTTTAAACCAATACTGACACGGTTACTTTTAGATCAAATAAAATTTTGCCTCATCTTCAATTAAAGTATCAAATAAATTTTCTATTTTATATTCTTGAACATAAAACCGATAATCCTTTGGACGAGTTTTACAGTAACTGCTATTGGTATAATGCACCTTGGAATATTTCCTTAAGGTATGTTTTCGATTAAATTGTGACATATATAGTAATTTGTACTGCATTAATGGAAGCTCACTAGCATGCAAATTGAAGACTGCGCAGGCGCAGGTCGCTTGAAATTGGAATTGTAAATATTGCAATGCGAGGTCGGAGGAGTTGATTAAAAACTGGCCAAGGGCGAGTCGGAGACTCGCTCCAAAAATTCTGTTTAGAAAATTAATTATTTGTGCTAAGTATTTACCGTAACACTACAGGAAAAAATACCGGAAAGCAAAGCTAAGTTTGTTTGAGGCAGATTTTTATTAATTTCTAAAAATTGAGCTTCTTAGAAACATTGTTTTGTTTATACACTCAAATTAAATTTAAAATGCTATATAATAAATGACAACACAAAGAAAAATTAGGGTAATGGTAGAACTCGAACCAGCAACATTAGCATTCATGTATAAAAATAAAAAATACAAAAAAAAAACGAAATATAAAAATTTCGATTACAAAAATTGTTTTTTTTTTTTACAATATTTGCAAAGATTTAACATTCATACAAAATTAAAAAGAAAACAAAATCCATTGAACAATTAGTTGGGTTTATTTTCAACCCCCGACGTAAAAGGAGGCTTGTCATTTGTTCAGTGTGTACATCTGTCTGTCTTTGACATCCTCACTCACAGACTGACCGTCTGAATTTTGATACAATCTAAGGCTGGTAGTTATACACCGCAACCAAGTTCTAGTTTGGTACAAATTCAGTATCAAACTGGAACTTGAGTATGGTCTATACGACCCTTAGTTTCCTTAACTAACTCAATAGTAATTCATAAACAATTATTTTTAGGGTTATGTACCAAATCATCATCATCATCATCATCATTTCAGCCGAAAGACGTCCACTGCTGAACATAGGCCTCTCCCAAGGATCTCCACAACGACCGGTCTTGTGCTGCTTGCATCCAGCGGGTTCCCGCAACGATCACCAGGTCATCGGTCCATGTACCAAATCTTGCTCGCTAATCCAGTCGCTAAGCAGCCTGCTTGCACTGGTGTGATCCGGCGTGGGGAGCAAGACAGCCGGTGAAATTACTGGCACAAGATGTATTCCATCTTAGCCCTCTGTTGTGGGTTTCTTCTCTCGGTGATGCATATCACTCACCATCAGGTGACCCACTTGCTCGTTTGCTTTCCTATTTTAAGTAATATCAGTCTGTAGCGGAAAACGATAACGTATAAACAAGTAAAATCAAGATGGCGACTTTCACCAGTTTCACTGCTTACTGCGGTTTCCACGGGAAATGGTGATTGCGTTGTAAAATTAAATTGGTAATTATTTTATAATTAAACTGGCTTTTTCCCGCGACTTTGACCGTGTAGATTTTAACCATAGGATTATTTACGTAAAACATTGAAACTGCATGCAATTACAAATGTAACTTATAGATAATATTAATTTCTTCGTAGTATTTGCATTATGTTTGGTTTTAAATTATAATTATTGTCATAGGTTAGAATTAGCATTATTAAGATTACTTCAAACATTATCAAATAGTCGGTCACAATCAAAATTAAAAAAATACATTTAGTAATAATTGCAATAAGATTAAAAAATAAATTAAAATTCCGTTAAAAATAGAGTATTACATTGAATTACAAATAACATTCTGAATTATTGTAATCGAAATTATTTTGTTTTATTTTTTTTAAAATTTTTCTTTTTGTATTTTTTTTTACATTCAAATTAAATTTAAATACATTCTGAACTTTACACAGTATATTTTTGATAGAACATCCAGTGACCCATTCAGTGATTTGAATTAGATATTCCTATGTTGGTCGTTGCTACTTTGAGAACCGAGTAATTTGGGATTTTTTTAATGATTTTATGGAAAGAAAAAAATTTAATTTTAAAAGTTAAATTTTAGGTTAGGATTTTGTTTACACGATAAGCCGCCGAGTATGGATGAACAGACTTTAGTTATATGAACTAGGGATGCCGGAAGTGCCAAGGAGTATCGATATTTTTTATTGATTTCGATGTTTATATGTTTAACAAAATTTGTTTATTTCTCGGTATGATTTAAAAGAGTATTCCAAAAATCTAGAATCTCTATCATAAAAAATACTTATCAATTTCCGTTAATTCCATAAAAAAAACTATTTTTGTACCTTTTCGATACTTGAAATTTTATGTCGATATATCGACATAGGTAGGTATTAAAAATAAATAAATAAATATCTTGGGACAGTTAACACCAATTGCCTTAGTCCCAAAGTAAGCAACTAAAGCTGCTTGTGTTATGGGTACTGGAGAACGGATATACATACTTATATAGATAATTATATACTTAAATACATATAACATCCACGACTCGGGCACAAACATTCGTATTTATCATACAAACATTTGCCCCTCCCAGGAATCGAACCCGGTACCGCAAGCTTCATAGTCAGGGTCACTAACCACTAGGCTATCATGCCGACAAAAAAAAATTGTAAAAAAACATCGACATCGATATTTTTCGACGAGCCTAGCATCGAATGGAGACTTCATACAAGCCGTTCCAAAACAAAAGAAACTCTTAATCTTTACAACGATCTGAACCTCATTAAGGATTCTTGCTAATCCACTATCAACTTTATAGATTCACCAATAAGGTTTCGTATAATTTCCCCCCCATAACTTGCATCTCGGTCCGTGATAATGACATTTTACGTCCAAAATTTTGCAAAAGCGGGATGTCTGGTTTTTGCTTATTACCGTTTGCTTTAGAATTTTAGACCGTATGCGGAGGAGCGTAAGGTTTGAGTTTCTAGTTTTCTGTAATGGAGTTAGGTTATTTTGGGTGAGTTTGTCCGAAACCCATTCGGTTTTGTTTTTTGGTTATATTTGATAATTATGTGCATGTTTGGGTTATTTTAGTATTTATATTACTTTATACCGACTTAGGTATTTTTATTAGCAGTATTGGTAATTCAGTAAATTACCCAATATGGTTCTGCGCAACGATTGTCTGGAAGGGATCGCTTATAAGCGATAAGACAGCCTATCTACCATATTGATGTGTTACGACCGGATAGCTTAGAGGTTTAGTGACTCTGAGTATGAAGGTAGATGGTCCGGGTTCGATTCCCGGTAGGGGCAAATATTTGTATGATGAATACGAATGTTTGTATCTGAGTCTTCGATGTTATACGGTTATACCGTACTCAAGTTCCAGTTCGGAAATAACCTAATCTAATATAAAATTGGAATTTGAGTTCGATTTGTAACTGCCATCATAAAACCTTATATCAACTTTTAAACAAAAGTTACAGACAAACTTCAATAAAGGAGAAAGAGAGTTTTTTTTAGTATAAAATAGGAAGGCAAACAAGCAAGTGGGTCACCTGATGCTAATTGATCACCACCGCCCATAGACACCTGTAACACCAAGGAGATGGCAGATGCGTTGCCAACCCAGATTGCTAAGATGCTATCTCTTGTGCCAGTAATGTCACCGGCTGTCTGGCTCTTCACGTCGGAACACAACAGTGCAAGCACTGCTGCTTAGCGGCTGGATTTGCAAGCAAGATGGTGATAGCGACCCGGACGGACCTTACACAAGGTCCTACCACCCACGAAAAGGATCTAGATTAGTCAAACTTTCTGCTTTTAGAAAGCTTGACGCCATTAAATTAGTCTATTAGTCTTAAAGCCATTAAAGTACTTATTATCTAACGAATGGGGATTCCAAAAGTTCCCCTAGATTGAACCCCCACTGCTAATGAAGGGAAACTTTAATTTTACTAGCCTAAGGCCTGTACCACAGCGTAATGGAACAGATAGTTCACTTTCGTCCGATTCATGAATGTCAGGTTTACCACCGGTTCGGAAAAACCTCTGATGAGAAGATACCGGCCAGAAATTTAACGAGGTAGGTACCATCAAAAAAACAAAGTTAATAATGTTATTTTTCATCTTTAGTATTAAGAGGAGTGTGAACCCAGCGCTCTCCATACAAACTGTGATAAGGTTTTCCATCTAAACCTTCACCTATATGATTTTTCATATGTTGTCATTAAGTCCTTGAACTTGGTTCGCATGTTTTGATTTTTTAAATATTCTTAGTAGTTTCAAAAATATAAACGCTTTTTTGTTTTGAATGAAACTCTTAAAATGCAAATATTGTCAAATCTATGAAGAATATTAAAGAAATCAAAACATACAAACCTAGTTCTAAGGAATAATGGCAACATACCAAAAAATTATTGGCATAGGTTATGGTTTAGAGGGTGGAAAACGTTATCGCCGTTTGTAAGGAGAACGCTTTTTGGGCCTGGGTTCACACTCCTCTTAAACACAATAGCTATACAGTATTTGGACCTGTGATTTGTAATGGAATGTATGCTGAAAACTGTTTGAGGACAGTAATTTTTTTGGTGACCTAATGTAGAAAAAGTAAAATTTGTGTACGAGCTTGCGTGTGTGGGTTGTGTATTTATGACCTTTTAAAATGTTCAGGTATTTCTGTATTGCTGACTGGACAACAACAACAAATACTCTATATTGATTCACACTAGTAAACAAAATAAAAGAACACACACAAGGAAATTTTACATGGAATTCAACAGGCGGTCACACTGGACATTTCAGATTTAAGAAAATTCTCAAGTGACATCTCTGTAGTGTTCTGTTCGCATATCGACAGTGGAAATTTCAAATGTCGTAAGGGACATTAAGGGACATGTCCCTTACGACATTTCAGATTTCTAGTGTCGATATCACTTGATCTAAAGCGGCCATACATTACACGGCTGCGTCGCGCTGGTCGCAGCTAACTGTGCTATCGGAAATCGACCAGTGTATGGCGTGCTTTAGCGACAGTGGTGCTGCAACTATTATAGATATATAGATGTGGAAATGCTAGCAACATTGAATGAACGACTGATGTAAACGAGCGAATGACTGAAAGAGATTATTGTGAATGAACGGGTTTGAGTAAAAAACTGGGAGTGCGTTGGGCGATTGATTAGCTGCTAGTTGTATTTTCTGTTATTTCCGAGTTTTTATTTTAATTATACTTTTTTAATATTTCTTATCAAAGTGTTTCCTTCTCACGATCCCACATACATATATTACAAGTATAAATTGAAAGTTATTAAAATTTGTATAATATACATATAGTCAAAAAGATCTACATTTCTATTTCATTGTATATGTATAATAATATACAATACAATAACTTTGTATTGATCACCACAAAACAGCAGAAAAAGTACAGTTTAGAGAGAAAACACAAGGCACACGCTGGTTGTAACGTATGGAATTATATGTTGAGCTGCCACATCGCTTGCGTTGTACGCACGCAGCTCTACATAGCGAGATGCATATGCATTCAGTGTGGCCCAGCCTTTACGCCGCCTTTAAAAAGATGTCCGTACCCTAATCCCGAGCTGTCATTATATCCGTCTGTCAGCCTCCTGCAGCATTAGTGCAGCATTTACTGCATTACACTGTCACGGCTTTAATTCTGCGTGAAATTGACAGCTGGCTTTCCGCCAGGCGCAGCTTTGCGAGTTAAGGCTTCTCCAGCCGTGAGACCTTAGGGGCCCCACTAAGGGCGTATTTACTCTAGGGCAGTAGTTCCCAAACTTATTTTTCTCGTGGACCACTTTCAAAATTTTACTGGTTTCGGTGGACCCCCTGCTGCTACATTTCTACCCCCAGCAAGTCTCCCGTGGACCCCTAGGGGTCCACCTGGACCACTTTGGGAATCACTGATCTAGGGCCTTCGCGGTTATGGCCCAGGGAGCCAGGCTGCGAGGGGCGGCAGCCGCCCCTAAAATGAAATACTTTATTGTCATTTAATGGGGCGCCAAAGCTAATTGGCCCGAGGCGCCAAATCTTTAAATACGCCTCTGGGCCCCACACCAACAAAAGTCACAGAGCTAGTGCACCTAGCAAGAATCTTCTTCATGGGCGTTAACTCGCTACGTAACTCAGTGTGTCTCCTTCTAACTAACCCGTAGGAGAGAGATGCACTGAGTTATGTAGCGAGTGAACGCGTATCGAGAAGGTTCCTGCTAGGTGAACAGGGTCCAATTTCATAAACGCGACAGGCGACAGGTGACAGCGACAATTCGTTATACATTGCTTGCCCACTATGATGTTAAATCTGTAAGTCTGTAGCGTTACTTGTCGACACAGTAATATTATGAATAGTAAGTACTGTAAAGAAGTTTTAGCGGGTGGTAGGACCTTGTGGAAGGTCTGATCGCTACCACCATTTTGCTCGCTAATCCTGCCGCTAAGAAGTGGTTGCACCGTTGTGTTCCGGCGTGGAGAGCAAGACGGCCGGTGAAATTACTGGAACAAAAGGTGTTCCATCTTAACCCTCTGAGTTGGCAACGCATCTGGAACATTCTTGGTTTCGCGAGTGTATAGGCGGTGATGATCACTTACTATCAAGCCCGTTTTCCTATTTATTTTGTAGAAAAAAAAACATTATTCTGATAAAAATTAATACCTACAGCAGTAAACTAGGAAATAGGAGAATAAAAGAAACTTAAGTCTTGTAGATCATAATATAGATAGATATCATTATAATACTCTTTATTATTAATTCTATGGTTGTGTTGTAGTGTGTAGATGTATACACCTGCACTTCCCGTGTGTGTGTAACCATATATAACTTAAGTATTCACTAATAAACGAGACAGTCTATATCGAAACCTGGACGATTCATTTACTCCCGACTCCACACATCACATGGCGACCCTGCCAGTGCTGCCTTTGCGCGGCACTGGCAGGCTGGCACTGTTTTTCAAAGTCAAAGTCAAAATATTTTTATTCAGATTAGGCTTACAGGAAGCACTTATGAATGTCATAAAATTTACCACCGGTTCGGAAAAACCTCTGATGAGAAGATACTGGCCAGAAACTCAACGAGGTTTAAGTTTGAACAAACTGGAACAAATTACCGTGCTACTCCGCGAAACCAGTGCCGGGCTCATTTGTTCCAGTTTGTTGATATGGACCTCCGCAAAGTAACGCCTGAATCTATTAATTGTTTTAGTTTGGACATTCTCTAGAATTATAATCTTTTTGATTTTTAAGTGGTTTTAATCAAAAAGATATACCTACAAGATTATACAAATATAAATAAATTATAATTAGTTTTGATAAAAATATTGATTGTAAAAATCGGATACACTACTGCATTTTACGACGGAGAAGCCTTAAAAGAGCCGCGTGCGCAGAAAATATCGACCAATGACATCGCTTGGCACTGCGAGGACATGAAAATAAAGAAATATTATTGGTGTTTCTTAAAAGTTGTATACAACGAAGATTTCTATCTGTAGAGTTTCTAAATAGATCTACGGAATAATGATACATCTATGGGGTACTTAATTTTATTTGACAATATACGATCTAAGTCTATTTAGATTATAGATTATTACTTATTATAGATTTTGCTTTAACAGAAGTGAAACGTCACTTCTGACATACAGACCAACCATAATGCTCTACTTAGATCAAAACTTAAGTGCCGGAAGAATGGACTGTCCATAGTTTAACTCCACGCCATAACTGACATTATCTTAAAACAATATCTAAGACCATTTATTTCACTATCACATGTTTTTAAACAGAGCCATTTAAGTCAGGGGGTTTCCACTCCGCACTCTAGGTATGCTCGACCGCCTTGCCTATGGCATAGGCAAATCGCTGTAGGCTGTGGACTTACCGCGCACTCGCTTGCCCCCGCCGTGTCAGTGTAATTAAAAACGAATGCCGCGCAACCCTAGCGTGTCGCCGGGAGTAGCGGGGGGAAGGCGGGCGCGGGCGGCGCGTTCCTTTTGACTCGCGCCGCCTGGCGCATGGTGTATGAAGTAATACGAACTTTTTGAGCGTGTGAATAAAGCTGGAATTCGTTTAATCGCGGTCGCAAAAGAGAAGTTTCTGAACGTTATTTATTCTACACTTAAGCAAAGTGACGAAATCAGGTGAACTCAACCCCTGAGGGGAAGGGGGGAGGGACCTTAAGGCTGCTGATTCTCATGGGCAGCAGATGTATGACATTTTGTTTGCTCTTTGTAAATGTATGGGGGGTAATCTCTGGAACTACTAAACCGATACCAAAGATTCTTACACTAATAGCAAGCTACGCTATCCCTGACGGACATAGCCTACTAAATTCCACGCGAACGAAGTCGCGGGCGTCCGCTAGTAACGTTAATTTGAGAAAATGATGAACTGCTCCTAATAACGGAACTTTTAAAATATAGTAGAAAACAAATTAAACTAATCAGTAGCTAATAACTGAAGCTTCCAATCACTGGTCCCTAATTACAGATGTAAATTGATTTCAAATGAAATTGCTTTAAAGCAACCAATAGTTTTTTTCACGTCGAAGTTTGTGTCCATTGCTGCGAACGATACGACCAATTTCACTTGCTGCAATACACTAATACTTTTTTTTTATACAACATAGGATGGCAAACGTGCAAGTGGGTCACCTGATGGTAAGTGATAACCACCGCCAATAGACACCTGCAACACCAAAGGGATTGCAGATGTGTTGCCAACCCAGAGGGCTAAGATGGAATACCTCTTGTGCCAGTAATTACACCGAAATGTAATCGTACCGTTTAGATATTATAAGGAAGGATAGAGGCGGCACAAACTGGGTGGCCTATGCTTAAGGAAATTGTAAATCCAGCACTGACTGGTACTGTTACTTTATTTCATGACTAGCGGACGCATGCGACTTCGTTCACGTAAAATTAGTAGCCTATGTCCGTCAGGAATAGTGTAGCTTTCTACCTGTGAAAGAATTTTTGAAATCGGTTCAGTAGTTCCAGAGATTACCCCCTACATACAAACAAACTAACAAACAAAATTTATCTCTTCATTATATTAGTGTAGATGAATCCATGAAATAATACCCGTCAAGTGTCACTAGTTTGCGCGGCAAATAAATAGAAGAATTATTGTTACTGACGTGTGGAATTTTGTTCAAATAAAATTACTTACACAATTTTATGCATAGCGTAACATAAAGATCAAGGCACGAGGAGTTAAGTACCTTTTGTGTTAATTAATTTAAGACACAGTCTATGACAAGTTCTATTCAAGTTAACAAATAAGTTACGCGAAAGGTTTTGAAAACACCATCTCCCGCGCAGAGCGCAGTGCATACACAAGTTTCAAATAGCAATTAGGATTTATTCAGATGGCGATATTCATAAATATTTACATTTATTTAACTTGTTAATTCCGCTTTACGTTAGACCAAGCTTCTACGATCTAGAAATGAAAAAAAATGCGTTTTAGTGCCATTGAAATATAAAGTTGAAGTGGCTTGAAGCTGCAAAGATAACCGTGAAATAACAATTAATTGCATCAAATACCAGTTTTAAGCGTTTACATATGCTAACTATGACATTTTGTTGATGGGGAGTAATTTGAGTTTTGCAGTGAAGAGGAGCTTAAAAACAAACCTGAATGTCGGAACGATGTAAAGGATAATTATATTAGTTTGATTTTCTTTTTACTCTTAAAGTAAATATTAATGCGAATTAAAATAGCTTTGACCATGTTAGTATTTGTCGAGTTAAGATAAGTTGATGACATGTTAATATATGCAAAAGTGCAAGGTTTTAATTAAGTATACATTTTCATTTGTTAAGCTATTTTTTTTCTCGTAACAACATTTGTCGTAAAAATTTCTTACTTCAAAACAACTCAAGCAGTAATTGTAATGCGCCAAAAAGCTATATGGAGCAGCATTCTACTGTTGGTGTTAAAAGTATTAGTTAGGTTTGAGATACTCGTACCACGCTGCGCTTCCAAATTCTTATCACTGACGTTAGGTAAAAAGACCGCCAGGCTGAAATAGGACTGGGCTGGCCATGTCTGCCTTAATGCACCCATAGGCGTCGGCATCTGTTGTCACCCAGTGGGTGCCACCAGATAGTAGTCGACGACGGGACAGGCCGTGGTGGAGATGGCGGAATGATCGATGCACATTTTAACGACTGGGCCGATATTGCTAAAGATAGACAGAACCGAAAATCTTAAGGGTCAGGTCTTTGCTCAGACTTATTATCTTTTGATTTGTTATGTCATGACAATTACAGCCAGGCCGCCCTGCGAATAACTAACTATACAGGCAAGCGAGAGGCCTTTGGATGCGTAAAGCAGAGAACAGGGCTCTGTGGTGCGCTTAGGGGAGGTCTATGTCCAGCTGGACTACTGAGGGCTGGAATGTTAAGGTTGATGATGTCATGACATTATGGCTCTTAAGTCAAAAGTCTAATATAACTTAACCGACAAAAGAAGTAGATTTTTGTCGTGTGTCAATGGAAACGCTCTCATTCTCTATATTTACATCAATCACTTGAACCGTACGACTATTGAACTCATTTGCAGCAAATGATTTTTAATTCCAACCATGGGAATGCAAATTAATAATAATTTGACTTCTTTTTGATTGATTGCGTGTTTGAAAACTAAATTAGATTGAAATTATTTTGTAGCAAAATTGAATTTTACATCCGGCGCCAGTGTCTTTTACCTTTTACAGAAAAGAGTACCTAGGAATACTTATTTGCGGGATTTTAGAATGTATTCAACGATTTTAATAAGGTAATGTTTTTAAATTTTAAGTAGTCATTTCTGAGTTACTTTTAAGCTTCATAGTAATAATCAGAAGTAGTTCAATTGTATACTTTATAAATTGTATACTATTTCAATTGTATACTATTTAACGCTCAGATGACAGAGTAAATTTTATAAATTCGTTGTTTTTCTTAATAATTTCCATAATTACCTTTTAATAATTCAAGCGTTCCTTCGTTAAAATTTCATGCATTTTCGTGTTGACACTTACCTGAAACAGATAAAAGCTAATTAGTAAATATCTAAATTATAGTATTTTTAAAACAATAAGGTTATAAATGTCCACACAGCAATATGGCCTGTAAACACCTTACTGTCAGTGTCATGAGGTGTTTTTTTTATGAATTAGGAAGGCAGACAAGCAAATGGGTCATCTGATGGTAAGTAATCACCGCCGCCTATAGACATCCGCAACATATATGTATACATATAACAGATAGCAGATGCGTTGCTCGGTGTGTATATTTTTGGCATCTTGGAAACGTACACATATTATTATGTATGACCTTGACTGTAACGTTTTCATGGCTTATCTAACTACTAGACGAAATAAATCAAAAGGTCAAAGTCAAGGTCAAAGTGATTTATTTGCAAGTAGAGAAAACGGACAGTTGTGGTCAAAAAGTGGTACAGTATAGCTTTTAACTTTTAGAGGATAAAGGTTATTTTTTATCCCGAAAAGAAAGCAATGAAACACACCAAACAATGAAAGCAATGATACACCATTATGTTTATAGTGGTAGAGCCACACTGTTATGGTTGTAGTACAAATCGGGTCTATCGGAGTAGTACCACACTCTCAAAAAATACCGGCGTGAAGAGTACCTTGATGGTGAGTGAATGATTCGGAGGCCCACGGGCTGGGAGACCTTAAAGCGGTTTAGGGTCTTTTACTTGGGAGCGGAATGAGTTCAACTTATGTCAAAGTTATACGTTTAATATGCACCGAGTTCGGGAGACGACTGAGGAGCAAGGTATAGCAGTGTACACGTCAGAGGCTTGAGGCGTGCTGAATCAGCTATTCCTTGTCCCTACAAGCGGGTAATAGATCAGCAATTTTCTTGGGATCGCCGGTGCCCATGGGCGGTAAGGATCATTCATCAGGTGACCCAAATGCTTTCAAGTAGAGCACAAGCGCTATAAAATAGGTATAGCAGCTGTGTAAAGGAGATCACGTCTATACAGCTCAAAAGTGTATGCTACTAGTCAGCGGGTGGTAGGACCTTGTGCAATGTCCGACCGGATCGCTATGACATCTCACTCGTTAATCCTGCCGCTAAGAGCAGTGCTTGCGCTATTGTGTTCCGGCGTGGAGAGGAAGACAGCCGGTGCAATTACTGGCACAAGAGGTATTCCGTGTTAGCCCTCTGGGTTGGCAACGTTTCTGCAATCGCCTTGGTATAGCGGTGCAGAGTGCGGGTGATCTCTTAGTACCAGGTGACCTACTGGCTCGTGTAGGCTAAAAGGCTGCGTTTCCACCAGAGATGTGCGAGGATGCGTAGCGAGGGATATGTTTGTGAAGAACCAATGAGCCATTTCCACCAGAGCTGTGATGACCCAAGCGATTCTATTGGTTCTTACAAACACATCCCTCGCTACGCATCCTCGCAATTCGCTGGTGGAAAAGCAGCCTTAGGCTGGCTTGCCTCCCTTTTCTATAAAAAAATATTAGACACAGAACTAACGACTTTTTTTTAAAGAACCCTAAAATGATTTCACGGTACGGAACGGCGGCGTGACGGTCACGGTCCGGCGCCGGCCGCCAGTCGACCGGCAAGGTCAGTTCCGGCGAACGATCTCCACTAATCTGCTTGGACTGAACCGGAATATGCATTTAAAACTGTTTTACGAGAGATAAGGAAAGGGTTGAAGTTTTATTAAAAGGGGATATAAAGAAAATACAGTTCTTAGCATACTATAATCGTGCGCCTCATCATCATCATATCAGCCGAAAGACAGCAGCTGGACATAGGATTCTCCCAAAGATGGCCACAACGCCCGGTCCCGTGCTGCTCCATCCAGCGAGTTCCTGCAACCATCACCAGGTCGTCGGTCCACCTTGTGGCGGGTCTGCCCACGCCGCGTCTTCCAATACGCGGTCGCGACTCGACATCTCTTTGCCCCATCGACCCTACGTTCGGCGAGCAATGTGCCCCGCCCACTGCCGCTTAAGTCTTGCAATTCTTACGGCTATCTCAGTTACTTAGGTTCTTGTGCTGATCTCCTCGTTTCTAATTGTCGTATTGTGTCCAAGTACAGTAAAACAATAAATAAATATTAATAACTGGTCCGGATAGAAGCCACTCCTCAACCCTGCGTTGGCGCTGGTGATGCCTCAACTAATCTTGCTAGCGCTGTCTCCGCTCGCTCCCATAAATTTGTTTACATGTTCACTCATCATTGGCACATCGCTGAATGTAACGATGTCGCGTCAGAACAACAGACAGGATAACAGGTTACAAAGACCATTGAGGAGCAATAGTCTTTAAAATAGGCGAGCAAAATACCTCTTATACCACGCCATAACATGTGGCATTATCTTCGCCTTATGGTTGAAAACAATAGCCGCTTTTTACCTTACATTAAATAATAACATAGTTTTAGTCAGTCTAGTAATAGAGATATAGGAATGAAGCTTGACGCAAGTCTGTGAAATGTCCGTGTGCTGACGTTACTCTCCAATGCTATTCTAAACGCGGTTTAATAATAATAATTTGTAATTTGTAATATTTATATTTTTTGTTACTAACAAAACAAGACCATTTGCTGTCTTAAATAAATAAATAAAAAATAACATTATGTACTGATGCGTTTAAACTCAGACCGCTCTCAAACTCTAATTGGTTGCCATTTCATAAACATTAATTTAAAATTATCTTTAAATCTTTATGTTATCTATGATAATCTCCCGTGAGACCAACGAGTATGTAACCTTTTAATAGATCTGAAGGAAATCTTTATTCAAACCATAAAACTTAAAATAAAGTAGATACACCCTAAACAACCCTAAGTGATTTATGCTTGATCACTGATAAGATGCTGATAATGCTGATATTGATATATTCTTGATATTGAGAGGATACTGCTTTATAACTGATTTATACTCATCATCATCATCATCATCATCTCAGCCACAAGAAGTCCACTGTTGGACATAGGCCTCCTCCATGGATTTCCAAAGTGGCCGGTTGGAAGCAGCATGCAACCAGCGCCTTCTTGCCACGTGTCATCGGACCATCTTGTGGCTGGTCGTCCTACGCTGCGCTTGCCAATACGCGGCCGCCATTCGATTGATTGATTTATACTGATATGATGATATACTGATAGACCGATCGGTTTGATTAATACTTTATTGATAAACACAAGTGCATTACACGCTTGCTATGTTAGGAGTGAGTTGAATACGTAAAACATGCAATTATAATATGAGTAAGTAGTAGAAATGCTGTGTTGGCATTGTGCGGTTATAAAGACCGTACAGTAGACGTCTTGAGCACAGTATAGATATATATATTTATATACTGTGTCTTGAGCGTGGAAGTGACAAAGCAATTTTTTATGCAGATGCACAAATTTTGCGGGTGGTAGGACCTTGTGCAAGGTCCGTCCAGATAGCTACCACCATCTTTCTCGCTAATCCTGCCGCTAAACTGCAGTGTTTGCACTGCTGTGTTCCGGCGTGGATAGCAAGACAGCCGGTGCAATTACTGGCACAAGAGGTATTCCATCTTAGCCCTCTGAGTTGGCAATGCATCTGCAATCCCCTTGGTGTTTCGGGTGTTTATGGGCCGTGGTGATCACTTACCATCAGGTGAGCCGCTTGCTCGTTTTCCTTCCTATATTGTAAAAAAAAGTAGGTAGGTAAGAAAGAGAAAATAAAGAACGTCAAATCGTTACGAAACTGATATTAATTATTTTAGTAACGGTACAATGTTTAGATTTTTACCTTTTGCCTGTTTGTTTACCCTCTTTGATCATCTCTATGCTAGCATATAGTAAAGTTTATGATTTATTCCAATTTTTAGGCAAACGATATACAGTCAAGGAACTTAATTCCTTACCCATTTCGTTGAAATGTCGTCTGACATTCGCAATGCATTAAGGTCGATATGTCAAACTAACGTCTTGCTCTATAGCTCTTATGGTGACAGTTTGCTAAATACTATTGAACCTTAGGTGGATTGGAAATTTAATTCCTTGACTGTACATATCTTTAAGTTTTCTGACATTTATTGCTAAGATCTAAATATGCTTTCTACTTTTAATGACAGATAAACGATATAGCCTCATTATGATTGTTATCAGAAATATTCATTAATGCGAATGGAGATATCGTAACTTCGCCAAACTGATTGGTCGGGATGCAAATTTTTATGTTTTTATTGGCAATTCAATACTTTTGCCGTGGGAACCGATGATATTTGTGCATTGCGGTATTTAGCATGTGAGAAGTCGTCAAGTGTTTTAGTCATTATAAAATATCTTTGATTTGATCTTTGAATACTAATCGGGCGCGGCTTATTTCGCTGAGCTCACTGACCTAAAAATAATGGACTTCTAGTCAGCGTTTAAAAAATGGCCGCATCAAAAGTCGAACAAAAATTACAATAAATCGACAATCGCTCGTGTTGTCAGTCTGTCGGACCGACGGCGCTGGTGTCAATACTATTATTCTGTACAAAAACAATTTGCAACGAAACTTTTATTTTTTATTTTATGCTTTTAGTCGTAAAGTTGTAAATCCAATGACTATAAATGGTAAATTAATATATTGCTATTGTGATATTGGCGTCAACCTGTATTCTCATGTCGGGCCGTTTTTCTGCTGTCATTTAGTATGACACTGTACATCCATGCATTATAATATCATTGGCTGAGGTACAAGGACGGCGCACCACTGCACTGGGGCCGGCCCTATTAAGTTGCCGCGCTTGCGAGTGAATACGAGCTATGCGATAGAGAGAGAGGCATACAGTAGGACGCTTCTACCTAAACACCGCTTTCGTTCGAAGTAAAACTTCTGTACTATACTTGTAGTATTATTAATTCTGTGATTTAATGAAGAAATCGGTACGTCATTTAATTTTAAATACATATTTAAGATATAGATAATAATATATTTTTTTAAATAATCATGTAGGTACTTCAGGAAAAATATATGCAATTTCCCTACCAACGTCGATAAACCAAAGGCTACTAGAAATATGGGAAAGCTTAAAGATCTAACTTACACACAAGTTAAAACCAATAAGTCGTTCATTGGAAATTGAGCAAAATTTTACAATAAAAATCCAAAAAACATTACTGAACAAAATAATTCGAAATTCAAATCTACATATTGTTAAGAAGACATTAATTTCTCGGGAGTATTATAAAATCAATGACTATATATTTCAGATAGGGATGTTTGGAAATGATCCCAACTTACATTGGTGATCCCTGGCTCCAAATTGTGTACATTTACCTACTGTATTAAATTTTTTAAATATTTAAGATGTAAAAATAACACTGTAATTTTGATTTATTTAAAAAATTTCACATCGTTTAGTTTTTTGCCAGTATCTTTTCATCAGAGGTTTTTTCTGAACCGGTGGTAAACTTTATGACATTCATGAGTGCTTTCTTTAAGTCTAATCTAAATAAAGACATTTTGACTTTGGGGTGCGTGTCGGGTTTCCTCCTCGTGTGCCTAAGTGCTGCGGTTCCCTTATGGACTTCTCCGGGGGGAAGAGCAGTGCTTGGGCCGGTGCACCCTGGGCATCGGTCAATAATTTCCTTGCCTTTATGGTGGGATATCATTGGCCGATGGCTAATAACCCGACGGGGGATGGGGGGGGGTCTTTTGACCCAAACCGTACAGTTTTATTTTTCACTGACATTGGCACAAGCCTCGTGGCCGCCATTAAAGAATAAAGAATAAAGAAGAACATTTTGACTTTGACATTATACTTTTGGTAATATGGTAATATGTATACTAAATCCGTCCGACCTTTAATGTGTCAGGAATAAACATCCAAACATGATTACTTTCGCATTTATAATATTAATAGGATATTATATGTATTAGATAATGTACTATAATTCAACGGGGCCCTTATTAACCGTATAAACGTCAATTAGGGCCGTCGGCGCGATAAGTCGGGAGTGATTTAGGGCCCCATTCAGCCTACAATTAGCTTTCACTGCATCGGGTATGTTGGATGAAAGTATTTAATTCGCTTCAAGTTTATCTAACTACATGCTTTATGCTATATACGGCTATAGCTGTCCAAGGGACTTAGGTTGGCCTCTTTTCGACTCAGCTCCTCGTTCACACGAGAAACGCCGATGACACTAGATGGCAATCAACCTAATTTACTCAGCAATGACACGATAGGCTATAGGACAGCCATATTAACTGTATTCTAGGCCACGTAGAATCCCGTGGCAATTAGTAATCCCTGTGGCATTATGGAAAGACAGAAAATATTTAATTTTTTTCTTATAAAATAAGACGGCGAACGAACAAGTGAGTCCGCTGATGGTATGTGATCACCACCGTCTATAGACACCCGCAGCGTTAAGGATATTGCAAATGCGTTGCCAACTCAGAGGGCTAAGATGGAATAGCTTTTTTGACAACAATTACATCGGCTGTTTTGCTCTCCACGCTGGAACACATCAGTGCAAGCACTGCTGCTTAGCTGGTTTAGCGAGCAAGCTGGTGGTCATAAAGATATTCTTGAGATATAATCAGAAGAGATGTAATCCTAAATATATTCTTCCTAAAACCAGGAGGGTTCCACTCCGCACTGTAGGTGCGCTCGCCGCATTACCTATGGCATGGGTTAATCGCAGTAGGTTACCGGCTTGCCACGCGCGCGCCCGCTCACTCTCTGTCGCGCGTTGATAGTACATATTACAGTAAGCAGCCCACCCCTAGCAGTGCGCCAGAGCATTGCGGGTGGAAGGCGGGCGCGGGCGGCGCCTTCCTTTTGACGCAATGCCGCCTGGCGAATGTTTATGAAGTAATACGAACTTTTTATGCCTGATCATAAAGTTGGAATTCGTTTAATGGTGGTCGAAAAAGAGAAGTGTCTGTACGTTAGTACTATTATTTATTCTGTGCTAAAACATTCTTAGGTGACAATTCCAAGCAGTTATAGAGTTCTCTAAGGCAAGGCCAGCTGCGTCCAACGATGTGTCCACCATTTTAGTTCCGAGAAAGTTCCAGAAGTAACAACTGGACGATAATTAGTCAGAGGCGTGGGCTTCTAATTTATGGTGCGCGCGCGCAGCGTGCACAAAGTATCGGAATCCGGTCGATTGATACCAATAAACGTATGTACACATACATAAGTGTAACTATAGAGAATAGTCAGTGTTTTTTTTTAATAAGATGGTAATTGAACAGGAAAATAATAAAAAAGATTCTAGCAGAGTTCTATACAGCTCAAAAGTGTATGCTACTAGTCAGCGGGTGGTAGGACCTTGTGCAAGGTTCGACCGGATCGCTATGACATCTCACTCGTTAATCCTGCCGCTAAGCAGCAGTGCTTGCGCTGTTGTGTTCCGGCGTGGAGAGCAAGACAGCTGGTGTAATTACTGGCACAAGAGGTCTACCGTCTTAGCCCTCTGGGTTTGCAATGCATCTGCAAGCTCCTTGGTGTTCCAGGAGTTTCATATTATTTACAAAAGCCGTTTGTTTCAGAATGACTCATTGGTTATTGCTATGTAATAAAAATAATTTAAGGAAGAGACGAGTTTCTACAATTTTTTTGTCGTTCTTTCTGTCAGACCAATAACTAGGGGTCAAATCCAACAGATATCTGTCATGCCATCTCGGTTTATTCTATGGGTACAAACAAGGACGGTACCACCGATATCTGTTAGATAATATCCAGAATTTATCAGAGGGCGTTGAAACCAAATGGAATGAAATAACTTTTATCCAGAACTGCGTTCTATATATAGCCCACTAGCGGACGCGCGCGACTTCGTTCACGTAAAATTAGTAGCCTATGTCCGTCAGGAATAGTGTAGCTATCTATCTGTGAAATAATTTTTGAAATCGGTTCAGTAGTTCCAGAGATTACCCCCTACATACAAACAAACTAACACAAAAACAAACAAACAAAGTTTACCTCTTTATTATATTAGTGTAGATGTAGATAAAACAGAAAACAACAGTGTAGTAAAACAGGGTCCAGCTGCATAACTCGCTGATATTTGGCAAGTTGCTCGACCACATTAGATTTAGGCTAAATAATTTAATGAATCACTAACAGGTTACGGTAACCGTGCTGACATGTTCCGGTTGCAAACCAGATGTTTTAAACACCTGTTCTTTGGAGTTACTGCAGTTAATCACCTGGGTTTTAGTGTGCCAGCGATTTCATATTTTATTTTATTTTATTAACTCCGGACATCAACAATATTACAGATTTTATCCATAATATACAGTCAAGGAATTAAATTTACAACCCGCCTAAGGTTCAATATCATATAGCAAACTGTCACCATAAGAGCTATAGCGCAAGACGTTAGTTTGACATATCGACCTTAATGCATTGCGAATGTCAGACGACATTTCAACGAAATGGGTAGGGAATTAAAATCCTTGACTGTACAACTGAAAATAAAATAGGGGCCAGCGGCCCACCGCAATTTTTTATAATATTACGGGTGGTAGGACCTTGTGCAAGGTCCGTCCGGATCGCTACCACCATCTTGCTCGCTAATCCTGCCGCTAAGCAGCAGTGCTTGCACTGTTGTGTTCCGTGGAGAGCAAGACAGCCGGTGTAATTACTGGCACAAGAGGTATTCCATCTTAGCCCTCTGGGTTGGCAACGCATCTGCACTCTCTTTGTTGTTGCAGGTGTCTATAGGCGGCGGTGATCACTTACCATCAGGTGACCCACCTGCTTGCTTGCCTTCCTATGTTGTATAAAAAAAAACTATCTAAAAAGTAAATTAAAATCAATACATTAAAACAATTGGGATATTACTATTTTTTTAAGCTGCTATCAGTCCTCAGACTATGATCAGATGGGTTGTGAGATGCAAGATGGTTTTTTTTAAGGACGTGCACTGATAGCCTTAGGCAGCCTTGTCAGCTTACCGGAGAGATGGGCGAGCAACCAGAGGGGCGCTCAGCAGATGCAAGATGGTATGGCGAGTTAGGGCCACTACCCTAGCTCCCCCTAGTCAGGTAGCACGTCGGCTCTCTTGAGTCTCCTAATGGCCTTAGGCTGGAGCAGTGCATGTGATAGTGGGTTTGGGTGGTGCGCCAGACGGTCCTTATAGTTGGCAGTATAACGTTTTGCTTCTTCGACGATGGGTGGGATTTCCAGGATGAGGACCTGGATTTCTGTGTTGCGAGTATACCAGGGCGCAGCAGCCCAACCCTTAGGATGTTGTTAGGATATAACTGATACTACACATGACATCATGAAAACATATGTGTTTTAAGGGACTTTTATCTACACACATATCATAAAGGCTAAATAACGCGTTCAAAAACCCTAGGAAATGACCAGCATTATTACAACCAATGTTATTATAAGAATGTTCTTGTCTGTGGTAGTAGGTAAATCTGTTCTTTATTGGTCATCACATTACCGATATCTCGTGACTGCTCGTGACGTTATGAATTTAAATTTGGAACAGCTGTCAAAATTCAAGTTGGTCCCTATTCTAGTATCCACAGATATTAAAACAGTTATCGATACGAAACGTCAACTCAGTATGTTTTTTTTAATTTAAACGCACGACATTTGATCTCGAGTAACATGACAATAGGGACTTCATTCGTTCGTCTATGGTTTAAAAAAAAAAAACGTTCGTCTTGACGGATAGATCGAATCACAGAGTACCTTTTTAATATACATGGCCGCCATTAGTTGTCATACGTTTGTTGGTTTTTTTGCAGTTATGATATGTGTATAGATAAAGTAATGTATGCAACTGTATATAATTAGGCCTTAAAACACTCGTGTGATCCTATTATGAAACTCGCTGACGCTCGTTTCATAAAACCACACTCATGTTTTAAGGCCTCTCATTATATAGCAGTTGCACAAAATACTATTAATTTTTGTCAGAGGATATATTATTACATTTTAATTTACAAAATATAAAAACCCAATAACAAATGTCTACCAAAATACAAAAAGCGGAATCACAGATAATGATAAAAACAGATTTTGAACACCTTGCCCGCTCCAAAATATTTGATGACGAGTGTTCAATGAACTGGCTAACATTATAGAGTAGATATTTGATATCAAGGGAATGCAAAATTTTCTCAATGCGGACGTACAACCGCTGCTGGTGAAAGCTGTATTAAATATGCTTGTGCCGCTTAATTAAAGCATGCTTTATGCATCAATTCAGCCTAGGTTTTAGAACTAGGGCTCTGTCCATCAATCAGGGAATAATCTAAACAAGCAATCAAGTAATCGATTATGAATCCGCTTTCTACCCGAGCTATAGCCACTCACTGGATTATACGCGCGTGAGAAGTTTGAAGACTAGATAATCTAGTTTTAGCGTAAAGACTAATCTAGATTCTATACTATAGAACAAGTGCAGAAGAAGTATATTTCTACCTAGCGACTTGCTCCGGTTTCGTACGGGTACAATTAGGGTGTAATGTACAATCAGCATCAATTATATCAGAGCGAGCAAGGTGTTCAAAAATATTTAAACACCCCCGAACATATTTGATGATAGAATAGAGTTCAGATTCAAGCGCTGGTACGGTCTTAGTCTAATTTCCTTAATTGGAATTATGCCATGTGTTAGTTAGTATTTAAATTTGGGTAATTTTTTAAACAGATTTCAAAAAAGGAAGACTTTTTCATTTAGTCGAAATCTTTATTCTCTTATGACATAAGTTGGACAGAGACGCGGGGAGGAACAAGTGAAATCTGGACCAGTCAACATTTTCCAATATCAGATCTGAAAAATAATTTTCCGAAAAAACTTTATTACAGTAAAAAACTTGGGTTCTTTTGTAGCCTAACGTTCGTCACTCCATGATGACAATGCAACCATAACAAGAATCTATTTAAACAACTTCAAACCAAAGCCTCAGCTTGCTTGTTAACACGTTCTTTCACACTGTCTCTTTCACTCCACGATCAAGACCAAAGGAAAGAGCAGGACGGGAGACGTAAAATTTCTCAGTAGCCTGCAATATTTGCCGAACACTCGAAAAGTCGTTGGCTTTTCTAATTTACTTGGTCAAAGGCAGGTGCTTTATACTTGGTACAGTCAACGTACAAAATAAAGGAATATACAGGCTGTAAAATAGAATTAAATTTTAGCTGGTCACTGACTAAGCTGGTTGCACACCTTTTTCAAATTGTAAATGTAGATGACATGAACGAGCCTATTCTTTTCTTAAAGGCCGCCAACGCGCTTGCGATTCTCTTGATATTGCAGGTGTCCATGGGCGGCGGTGATTGCTTACCATCACGTGACCCGTCTGCTCGTTTTCCCCCTATACTATAAAAAAAAAAAAATGACAATATACAGAAAAATCTTTGTTATCTTTGTTAAGTTTTCTGAGTATACAACCAACATTGCCAATTATTGGCAAGCATACAAGTAAATTATATAGCTCAGGACAGAGATATGTGGAAATCTAGAGGAGAGGCCTTAGCCCAGCAGTTGGACACTATCTTAGGCTAAGTAAGTAAGTAACAAAAACAAATACGAGTAAATTCACTTTTTAAATCTTGACTATTCCACTGCAACAACCGTTGTCGTTATTTACGTGTTCAAACAACGAAAGTTGAAGTGTTAAATGTTGTAATGTAGATTCCGATGCGTTTTAGGGTGACGTCCAATTAATTTCCATATGTACTGATTTCTTTGGATTCAAAATTATTTATGAATATGTTTATACGTATCATAGGTAGGTACTAAGTGAAATAGTACTATCTAACCAATCGGGTTAACGAATCTCAGATTATATTTTTAATAATTTATATTAGTTAAAAAAAGAAAACATGAAAATTATAGTATTATATATTATATCCACCATTAAAAAATAAATGAAAACAACGCATGGGTGTTCAAACTGACTTGCTTGAGCACCTGCTAATGAAACTTCAAATAATTTTGTATCAGCCTGTAGGTAGATATTCAAAAGCATTTTGATTCTTAGATTATTTAAATGCTATTTCTTTTTAAAATATCGTTGTTATTATAAGGCCGGTACACAATAGTGTCATAGGCAACAAGTGGGCGATGAATTGTCAAAGATGTTGAAGTCCGGATGTTGTTGTTTGATTTAAGAAATGTTCATACTAAATTTTATTATTCGATGTTCATAAAGTTGATGTTTGATGTGTGCTATAATTTTATGTGCAAAGAGTACAAAGAATAATTCTTTTTTTATTGACATAATTTAATAATACATATAATTTCAAGAATTAATATTGATTAGCTGACATTTTGAATTGACCTAACTATTTAACTATTTTCTTTTTAACACCACATTACAGAACACAGGTTTCATCATAGTGTTAGCTAGAAAGATCTTACTTTAGAATTTAAGGTCTTTCTAGCAATACTGATAGTTAACATGCAGTTAAAAATGTTATAATGTTATGCTAGCCTTTTTTTTTATACAACATAAGAAGGCAAACAAGCAAGTGGGTCACCTGATGGTAAGTGATCACCACCGCCTATAGATACCTGCAACAACAAAGAGAGTGCAAATGCGTTGCCAACCCAGAGGACTAAGATGGAATACCTCTTGTGCCAGTAATTACACCGGCTGTCTTGCTCTCCACGCCGGAACACAACAGTGCAAGCACTGCTGCTTAGCGGCAGGATTAGCGAGCAAGATGGTGGTAGCGATCCGGACGGACCTTGCACAAGGTCCTACCACCCGAGCCTGCGGTCCTAACATGCCAGCCCAGGTTTAATTTAACCCCTCTCTGTGTCTCTGTCTAACTAGTGACATAAGAAAGGGACGCAGATAGAGATAAACTAACCTTGGCCAGTCATGTTAGGGTTACTGTATTACATAACTACTGAGGTTATCATCATCATCATCATCATCATCTCAGCCACAAGAAGTCCACTGTTGAACATAGGCCTCCTCCATGGATTTCCAAAATGGCCGGTTGGAAGCAGCATGCAACCAGCGCCTTCCTGCCACCTGTATGACTGAGGTTATAATTCCTTATAAATCAAATAAAAAGTCTAAAAAGTATTCAATAAAGCAATATTGATTAGAAAAAAAACATTGCAATACAATAATGCTATACTTAGCCGCTGGTTAAAGGTTGGTTAGCCTCTACTTAGCTAATTAACGGGTGGTAATGAGCCGAACGTGTACACAGACCGACAAGGGACCAATTATCTTGGGTTTAAACCTTAAATAGACTGAGAAGTTAAAAGATAGTTGCGACAAAACATAGGATTTAAATGGGAGTTGTTGATTTGGATTTATTTGTCTGTTTAGATATTTAAGTTTTAGTAATATATCATCATTATATAAATTAAGCGCTAAGTCGTGTCGGTGGAATACTATATGTATTATTTAAGAGGAGTGTGAACCCAGCGCTCTCCATACAAACGGCGATAATGTTTTCCACCCCCTAAACCTTAACCTATTGCCATGATTTTTTGGTATGTTGTCATTATGCCCTAGAACTAGGTTTGTATGTTTTGATTTTTTAAATATTCTTAATAGTTTCAAAAATATTAACGTTTTTTTGTTTTGTATGAAACTCCTAAAATGCCAAAATTGTCAAATCTATGAAGAATATTAAAAAAATCAAAACATACAAACCTAGTTCTAGGGCATAATGACAATATACCTAAGAATCATGGCAATAGGTTGAAGTTTAGAGGGTGGAAAACGTTATCGCTGTTTGTATGGGGAGCGCTTTTTCGGGCTTGGTTCACACTCCTCTTAAGTAATTTCTTATGTTTATGCGACTTGCAGACATTAAAAAAAGATCAAAATCTTTTTAGTTTATATAGTTTATAGATTCAGGCGTTACTTTGCGGAAGTCCATATTGATACTAATGGAAACAATTTCTTTGCTAATCCGCGAACCCAGTGTCAGCAATCGAGAAAAAGACAACGCCTGTGCTGATGTTGGTAATTGGGTTGTGTGTTGTTTGTTTTATTTCTTTTATAAGGTATTCAGCACAGGCGTTGTCTTTTTCTCGATTGCTGACACTGGGTTCGCGGATTAGCAAAGAAATTGTTTCCATTAGTATCAAAATCTTTTTATTTGGACCAACGTGGGTCACAGGATTAGCTTGTGCATACAGCCTATTATTAGTTTATTTATGCAATAACATTAAGTTTCAAATTAAATTAAATTCTAATAAAATATTACGGAGCGTTGAATATAAGTTAGTCAAGTCGGGAGTTAGATTCGTCACGCCGTCGCAAGATATGCGATAAAGTTATAGAGTTAAAATTGTTTTATTTCAACACTACTATGTGTAATTAATAGATTCAGGCGTTACTTTGCGGAGGTCCATAACAACAAACTGGAACAAATTACCTTGCTACTCCGCGAAACCAGTGCCGGGCTCGTGCAAAATAGCTGCGTCTGTGCGACACATATATGTTCATGCAAAAACCCGCCCTCCTCCGCTTCCACACGAAACAACATATATCACACAGACTCAACTACACACCACCACCACTAAACACTAAAACTACACGATCGACGCGCGTTTCGCCTCTATACGAGGCATCATCAAGATCAAAGAAACAGTACGACCGTTCGCTACTTGAACGAATGGCGTACTGACAAACTAAAACATTTTTCTTTAATCCCGCCTACCGCCAACATTTTTGCACAACTACCCTTATTATTTTTCTCAAAGCCTACCCTCAAAATTTAAAAATAAAACAAAAGTACCCCCCCCGTATATTATCACAAACTACCCACATAATTTATCTCAATCTCAGCTACCCCCATTGTTAAAGACAGAATTTAAGCATACCCGCAATAAAGGAGAAGAAGGAAAATTAACCTGTTCATTGACGCGGGATCCATTGTCAATGAACAGGTTAATTTTCCTTCTTCTCCTTTATTGCGGGTATGCTTAAATTCTGTCTTTAACAATGGGGGTAGCTGAGATTGAGATAAATTATGTGGGTAGTTTGTGATAATATACGGGGGTACTTTTGTTTTATTTTTAAATTTTGAGGGTAGGCTTTGAGAAAAATAATAAGGGTAGTTGTGCAAAAATGTTGGCGGTAGGCGGGATTAAAGAAAAATGTTTTAGTTTGTCAGTACGCCATTCGTTCAAGTAGCGAACGGTCGTACTGTTTCTTTGATCTTGATGATGCCTCGTATAGAGGCGAAACGCGCGTCGATCGTGTAGTTTTAGTGTTTAGTGGTGGTGGTGTGTAGTTGAGTCTGTGTGATATATGTTGTTTCGTGTGGAAGCGGAGAAGGGTGGGTTTTTGCATGAACATATATGTGTCGCACAGACGCAGCTATTTTGCACGAGCCCGGCACTGGTTTCGCGGAGTAGCAAGGTAATTTGTTCCAGTTTGTTACTACTATGTGTTTTTATTCTTCTTTTAACGAAAGTCTTTAAATATCGATAGTTTAAAAATGTTAGTCAAGAAGCAAATAAAAAAAAGATTTGTTACTTTTAAAATGTACTCATCTTTAGTACATAAGTCATGTACTAACACATTGGATCTTGTTATCTGTCTGATTAAATGAATTGAATTGATATTTCATACAAATCGTTGACGTGGTCGCTAGCGAGTATGGCCACAGTAAACTCATGGTAAGGGTACAGATATTAAATCGTCTCGAAACTTCCTGAACACCTTAAAACTAATAAGAGACGTTACTTTTTCCATTTGTATTCAAAAGTTGAAATATACCTCATTACTCATTGCGACGGGATAGAACACCCGCTGGTAGAGAGCGAAGAAAGTTTTAAAAATTGGTCATATTTTATGCATTTGAATACTTGACGGAAATTTACTGTCTTTAATATTGTATATTAACTTTTTAAGTTCGCACTTTTTAGTATTTAAAGAAATTAAAAAAAAGTTCAAAAACTGTTACCCGACTACGGAATAAACTAAAAAGTAAAAAAATTTTTAGACCCCCTCTTTTTTGGATATAACATTCGTCATTTTCATTTTGTTCACGAAAAATATAGCCTATGTCACCCAGACTACAATTACGAACCGATTGACACCTCATTCGTCAAAATCGGCTCAGTCGTTTAGGCACTACAGTGGAACATACGTAAATACAAACATACATACATAGGCTGCTAAAAACATAACCCTTCCTTTTGGCTTTGCCGTAGTCGGGTAATAAGGAATACGTTTTATTTCGTAAATTGCATAGACGAGACGAACATCACACTAGCGAATCCGCGGATAATAGCTCGTCTTCTACGTATAATATATTATATGTATCAATAAAAATGAAATGCTGTTCGGTGCTTCGCAATCCCAATTCTCAGTTCATGAGAGATTCATCTTACAATCGAGATACGACAAAAAATTACAGATTCTAAAGGGATTTGAGAGTTGTTTTCCGGCGAGACCGATCTCGTATGAACCGAGAATCGCCCGCTGTTAGTCGCCTACTCTTTGTGGTTCAAAAACATTTATTAATAGTCCGCATTAGATTTTTATGAAACAAAAAGGAAAAGTTTCTCATAAATTTGTCAAACTTTACTACTTTTTTTACTGCCGTTCACAATCCTTTGAAAATACTTTCGTTTAAAGCCATGCGGGTCTTGTGGTCACAGACTTAACGTACTGTGAACATAGCACTTTACAGCTAAAGGACTTTAAAAGAAACAAACAAACAACTTCCCGGTTGTGGCCCTCGTAAGCTTGTGTCGAATTTCCAAAAAAGGTCAGTTTACAGGAAGGTCCACATCCTTGCCAGCATTTTGGTCTTGATATTGACATCAAAAGCGTTGAATATTGCCAGCATTTTCTTATGTTTTCGCGACTTTTAAACGTTGAAATAAAACAATTTTTAAACGGTTTATATCGCGTGAACGAATCTAATTCTCGACGTTTCGAGCCCTTTCGACGCTTCAAGTCTTGAAACGTCGGGAATTGGATTCGTTACAATATATGCGATATAAACCGTTTAAATTGTTTTATTTCAATATTGCCAGCTTTATACAGGAAATAGGTACACTGTAGTTAGTTGGTGGTTGCAGTACGAATACCGGCTCCACCAGGGTACAACCACTCTCTCGGAATACCGGCGTGCGGTTGCTACTGTTGTTGGTACTGTGAGTGAGAGATTTGAAGGGAGATCCTGAACAGATCCTGATCAGTCTTGCATTTTTGACTGGATAAAACTCTAATTTGAATCATAGTTCGAACGTGTTAAAAAAAGTAAATCTCATTGAGAAAATAGTAATATATTCAGCCAGCACTGTCCATTAAATGCAACTGATTACAGCCACTAATCGATGATGAGAACTCGATACTTAATCGGATGATTCAGTCGCTCAATCGATTTATCAGCGACCTTTTTAATGGTCGAGTTTATGCTCCAGCGCAGTCATGAGGTCATTGCCTTAAAAACCATGTTTAAAAAAGGTGATATTTGTCGTATCTTCTGCCAAAATCAGCTGAAAAGTGTTGGGTATTTAATGCAATGTAATATTAGCTTTATTTAAGGACTACACAAATACGGTGTAATTTTCTCAGAAATCATGTTTGTGTTTTTTTTTTATGTAGCAACCAAAAATTAAATCGATTTTTATCATTAAGAATGCAGTCTCAGGCATACTGCATCATCATGTTTAATTAACATTTTAATTGTGTTTGTTTCGCGTCCATTTAATTCAATATTTAGATCGCAACGAATAATGTATTAATTTATTTAAAATATGAAAAATGCGACAAAGTAGAAATTGTATCGATTTGTAAAAATAGAGAACGCCACACGCGATAGATAAAAAACACAGTAAAATGAAATCGATTAAGACGCCGCCGCGACAAAAACCATCGATTAACGTTATCAATCGAGTTCGCATTAAAACGTCTTCCTTTAAATTACAAAACTAAAGCCGGCTACAGACGTGGCTGCAAGCCTGCATATGTGAGCATTTGCGCAACTTGTACCAGTATGAGTATACCATTAAGATTGCGCAAGCGTTGTACTTATGCATTTTATGTCGTTGAAGGCTGTCGAGGAAAGCAGTGCAAGCGTGGCATTTACGCATTTTTCGGCACTATAGATATCTTGAATTGTACTTTTGACTCATTAAATCTTTCTTGGAACGTAGATTTCAGGCAATATATACAATAGTTTATGGTTATTTAAGAAACGCTAGGAAAACATCTTAAATTCTTGCATTATTAGATTTTTTTACTTTTGTATTCTTACATTTTTGACGACTATCAAAAATTACTGTTAGAAATCGTGTACCCATAATGCAACCATCACGTTTTTATGTTGTGTTGTGTGGTGGTTACAGCGACCCTAACGTGACTGATAAAAGTTTCATTTATCCCTAAGTGACAAAGTGAGTGTAAAATGACCCTAGTTAGAGCTGTGCAGGGTTCAGTTTTATATTTTAGGGTCGCAGGAAAATTGTGATAACGTATGCAGTTTATTTCTAGCTGACTTGCACAAGCATTGTGCTTTTTGTGTCTTGTAGAGTGCTTGCATTGCATGCTAGTTATAGTTACGTATGCAGTTACGTCTGTAGCTAGCTTTAAAGATGTAATCGAATATCAGATAAACTCCGAGCAATTTAACACTGGCCGTGAACACGCAGCCTCGAGAAAAAGTAAAAAAAGGAACATGGCGGCGGGTAAGGACAAGATGGTATCTGGTATCTGCTACCGTTTTGTACCTGACCGCGCGGCTTCCTGCAAATTTATCGGTCTTTGGCTGCAGCTGATTTTATTTTGATTGATTGAATTGAACTGCAATTTGAATTGAATGATTGGATCAATCATGATTGAAGAAGTCAATTGTGTTCGTAAGGCACTTGATTAGTTCCATTGCGTGGCAGGGTTTATATTTTTTCGAAAATCATGTGTAAGCACAATTTTATATGTACATTACAAGCAACAGCAATAAAGTTTCTTAATGATTGATGTGGTGTATTCAGGCGTTTTTTTTGGAATAATTTTAATGTCCATAAAAAACCGAAAAAAATAGAGAAAGTGGAATTCTCAAGCTCGTTTATCTTTTTTTTGGAACACGGAGTCTGATGTGTGAGATTTTTTAAATTGTTGCATAATATTTTGCCAATTCGATATTCTCATTAGCATTGATTAGCCATGAATATAAACTTTTGTTAATTTATGTCGATATGTTAATATAAATTAACTATAACACCAAAAACAGAGACATGCGTCGCGAATCACTCCGAATGAGGTTACGTCCAACCAAAATTAACTTATAATAGCTTCAGTTTTGCCGCAAACATTCTTCGCAAAACATAATGTTATCAATTTGAATAAATTGCACTTAATTCGAGATGAGTCTGTCGAAAACAACACAATCGTATACGTTTCAAGTGACGAGCGAAACGTTCATTTCGATTATAAAAACAAGTTTATCGAACCAAAAGGATCGCTTTCACGCCTTTAAGGTATAGATGGGAATAACAGCCATATTCAATCTTCTTCTTCTTCGTCGCTACACTCTTGGCAGAGTGGTCGTGGCCGTCGTATCTTGAGTGGCGAGCTTTACGACCCGGCGCCATTCTTCTCTCACGGCTGCGCGTCTAGTGTTCTCGTGCATGGGCTGGTCCATATTCAATATAGCGCGCTTTTCTCATCTCAGTTCGAAAACGAAATGCTAATAAAAAATAAAATAAATAACTCTCACGAATAGCGTTGCCAGGTGTCCGGCCAAATTAGATGGTGTCCGGCCAGTCTGGCATTTGTCAGGCTTTTTGCAGACCAGTGACGTGGTCGGTCCCGCTTCGCCTGCCTCGCGTTGCATCGCTACTACTCGTAATACAAAAATCCTTAATAGTTAAGCATGTCCGGCCTTTTTACCCAAATGTCCGGCTAAAATGGCTGGTCTGTCCGACTATTCAGGATAAGGACTTGGCAACCCTACTCACGAACAGAAACTTCTAAATTTCGCTTACATTCAAAAAATATTTCGCCGACCTTTGCAAGCTACCTCGCAATTACCTATCTGCAAACCATTTACATGGAGCCTTGCAATTCTTGCAAACCACAAGAGTTGTGTACCGCGAAACAATATGGCGGTTGGCGTTTTCACAATACACGTTTTCATATGCGCACGCGCAGTGAAATGTCGGCGAAAGTTTTGTGGCGGTACTTAAACGAAGGCAAAGAAGTACGAATGTGTTTGTGGGTAAAAGTTTTTATGCTAACATGAAGGGCCAAGTTTAAAAGGTGTGTGAACCCAGCCTTCTCCGTACAAACGGCGATAACGTTCTCCACCCTCTAAACCATAACCTACTATTGTTAAATCACCTATCTGTGTTGGAATAAATTGTCATTTGTTAAGCGATCGTAGCCGCCCGTACCCTTCGCGAGGACTACGATCAGCAAAAATAAAGGTCATTAAAAAAAAAACCTTAACGAGTCACGATTTTTTTATGTTTTAATTTTTTAATTATTCTTAAGAGTTTCAAAAATATTCACGCTTTATTGTTTTGTATGCAACTCCTAAAATACAAATATTATCAAATCTATAAAGAATATTTGAAAAATCAAAACATACAAACCTACATAGTTCTTAGGCATAATGACAACATACCAAAAAATCATTGCCATAAGTTAATGTTTAGGTTATTAACAATTTTTTTCAGTTCCCTTTTTAATAATCAGTTAAGTCTGTTGCTATTTCTACCAATGTGTTTTCCAAATCCAATCATCCCCCCTTATGATAAAATTTGATACATTTTCTACAATGGAACAACACTATTATTTCCTTAAACTAAAGCAAATTCAAAAGTACTCACTCATTGCAGCTGGTCACTGATGTCTGCGATACCGTCACCAGCGTCCTCGTTGTGGTGGTCAGCCTGTCTCCTACACACTTCCTCCTCTCACACTCGTCCAATACCGTATCTTCCTTCAACGGCTGAAGCACTTCTTTCACCTTATTGGGCCCTGACTTCACCGTTGACCTCTCAAACCTTAAATTGGCTGTTGTCTTCCCATCAGTTGAGATCTCAGTAGCCTCAGTAACAATCGCTCCTTTCCTAGTTCTCGAAACCACTTTAGAAGACTTCCCAAAAACGTTGCCATTTTGAATAATTTCCTCGTTAGAATCTATTATCTTTGTTTGAGGTAGACCATTCTCTAACATACTTTTAATGCTACTAGAGTTAAGGTTACTAGTTATTATACTATCTAAATCGACTTCGTAGTTGTGCTGAATGGGTTGTCGTCTTTGGTCTTTCTGCCACGTTTTAACTCCATATACAGGTTCTGATTCAACAGCGAAAGTGTATTCTGCTTTGTTGTCGTCAGTTATGTTATCTGTTTCATCTGGGTCTGGTTCTTGTGTTGTGTCTTCAAAGAAGTCGTCAGTTAGTTCTGTGATTTGTGCGCCTGGGCGCTTAACGTCAGTTAGATCAAAGTTTATGAAGTTCTTGTTGATGTTGTTCATTTTTCTTCTTCCGTAGAGTTGTCTGTAGTATTTCTCCTGGTCCCCGTACATCCAACAAACTTTCCACCATTGTTTACACATAAGAATGTTCGCTGAATTTGAGGATTTGACATGACGAGTCGCTGTCGCCGACATTTTGACTTGTTTTGTTTGCTGAAATAGTTTCGGCGAAGGTAAGGTTTTGTTTGTTGATGATGTGGTTGCAGTTATTGCAATAACTTAAAAAGGTATCGTGTAAATGTCCGTAATGTAATAATCTTTGACAATAGTTTGGAAATTCCGACCTAATAGTTATACAAACCAATTTATTATGGAAAAGCAATGTCACAGCTTGATGCTGACTAGGTATGGTTTGATTGTTAAATTAACCTTCTATTAAACTTTAGCAAGTCGAAACCGTTTCATAGTAGGTAAGCATATTCAATTTGGGTAAATGCTAAAATTGGAATGTTATTGTTGGTATCAACGAAACCGGTGTCATCAATAGAGTTGCACCAAATTATGTCGATAAAATTCAGAAAATAACAAAGCTACAGGGTTGCGGAAGCTGTCGACGCTAGGGTTGCTACAAACAGATTTATTGAAGCAAGATTATTGTTTTTCTATTCCATGACGTGACCGATGGATTAGCGATTCTTGGACTCCCTAGCTGTTAACACTTCTTTGTCTTCCTTTTGTTCATAAAAAAAGCTATGAAGTTGTCATATGGATCACGATTTCAATAGGTGAATTTGTTATCTCCAGAATCTACTATATCGAGCGACTGATATTTTGTCATAATGGCTTTTGAACTGAGCACCTAGCACTAACCTTTTCGACACGCGTTAACTCAGTACGTCTCGCTCCCACTGGCCTAGTTAGAACGAGATGCACTGAGTTACGACACGGGTTAACGAGTGTCGAGAAGGTTCATGCACTGGTAACTGGCAGCCCTCAGACTGGCCTAACCTGTCATTACGCTGCAATCTGCTGCAGCTGATTGCGGTTTATTTGCTCCCTCATCTAGTTCGTGATTTACCGGCTAATTGGTTTGCCATCAGAACAACACTGCCGCAACGGGATTTTCTGAGCTTAGAAGCGTACTTGAAAACAGATCCGTGGCAAGCGTTGACCGTTGATTCGGGATCAACTTGTTATCGAATTTCACAAATTTTATGACTGAATTCATCAACAAACTGGAACAAATTACCTTGCTACTCCGCGACATTAGCGTTGTGCACGTATAAAACAGCTGCATTTGTGTGATATATATTTCTCATGCAAAAACCTCCGTTTCCACACGAAATAACACACCTCATACAGACTCAAGAGAAAATATGTATATATAACACAGACGAGGCTGTTTTGCAAGGTAATTTGTTCCAATTTGTCGATAACATGGGATGGACCTACTCAAAGTAATGCCTGAATCAATTAATGATTCATCAACGTTTATCCCGTTCGTCATATTAGTATCCTACGTCCGTCTGAAATAGCGTAGCTTTTTTCTGGTGAAATAGTTTCGCGAGCCCAATTCGCACTTGGCCGGTATTTCCTTTTACCGACTGAAGTTTTTCTCAACAAAGTGGGTTATTTTGAAACTACAAATCATTAAAGTAGGTTTACTTCAATATTATCTTATTACAAATAATCAAAAGATAATACCTAAAATCAAACCTGCGCACGCGCAGCGATAGCGATCTACGACGCTGGTAGCTTTAATGTTTGCGCAGCGCTAATTGCGATCTATAGATCAAAAGCGCAATTATCGATGCTATCGACGCGGGCGCAGCACTATTGTGCGAAGATTTATAGCGCACTATAAAATGTTAGTTGTAGTACAATTGTACGCGAAATAATAAGTATTGCAATCAACAGGAAACGTAGAATAAATAATAGTTCACAGAAGTCTCTAATCGAACAAAAACTTGGTCGCTATTCCAGCCGCTAAGCAGCAGTGCTTGCTTTGTTGTGTTCCGACGTGTTGAACAAGACGCCAAGAGCCGGTCCAATTATGGGCACAAGAGGTATTCTATCTTAGCCCTCTCGGTTGGCAACGCATCTGCAATCTTGTTGGTGATGCATGTGTCCATGGGCGGTGGTTATCTACCATCAGTGGCCCACTAGCTCGTTTGCCTTCCATTGTTGCATAAAAAACTGCTTTAAGAGTTTAGGCATAAAGAAGTAGGTACTACTGTATTCCCGCGCCTGCCTTCCCCCGGCTACTCCTGGCGATACGCTAGGGTTGCGCGGCATTCGTTTTCAATTACACTGAAGCGGCGGGGGCGAGCGAGCGCACACGCGGCGAGCCGACAGCCAACTGCGATTTGCCTATGCCATAGGCAAGGCGGTCGAGCGTACCTACAGTGCGGAGTCAAACCCCCTTGACACGGTTACAATAAGGATGAAATGTTAAAAACCTTCCGTAGAAAAATCTCTAAATGACAGTGAGAACAATATCAAAATCCGTTGCTTGGTTTGGAAGAAGGCGGCCGAACATACACTATAAGGATTTAGGACTGACAGGAACGGATACGACTACGACTCTATTTTATACTATGTAAAGATAAATTTTTGATAGATTTTTGTTTACTTGTGTGAATCAATAAAGAGTATTTGTTGTTGTTGTTGTTGATAAAGATAAAGGACAGGTAAGAATGTGTCAGTTAATTTGGCACGTCGAGAAAGACTCACGTCGTCTTTTGGTCGGTTTATTGGAATTAATACAATGCAATTTATGGATCCTGAGAATGCACCGTTAATGACTGTTCATTTTATGATCCTCATTCCGATGAAAGAGGTATAAAAGCTTTAGTGGATATAAAATTAAAAGCTTCTAATGGAAGATTCGTAATTTAATCTATTCGTACCTGAATATTGGTAGAAATGAAGTCTTTTACGACCAAGGCATTTTCACAAAAACTATTATTTTGGGAATCTTTACATAGTGTCAAAAAAGGCGCTATCCGTTCCTATCTGTCCTCAATATCATCGGCCGCACTCCTCCTAAACTACGCAATGGATAGGAAAGTTTTATGTTTTTGCGGCTGGTAGAACCTTGTGCAAGGTCCGTGCAGATTGCTAATATCATCTTGCTCGCCAATCCTGTCGCAGTGCTTGCACTGTTGTGTTCCGGCGTGGAAAGCAAGACAGCCGGTGCAATCACTGGCACAAGAGGTATTCCATCTTAGCCCTGGGTTTGCAACGCATTTACAATCACCTTGGTGTTGCGAGTGTCTATAGCGGTGGTGATCACTTACCATCTGGTGACCTACTTGCTTGTTTGCCTTGCTATTTAATAAAAAAGGGACATTTCATCTTATGTTACCCGTGGCAAGCCGGGTATGTTATAAGTGATGCAGGAGTGAGGACGGCCATGTCCACCGCTCGCCTTTATTATTTTACCAAAGCCAAGCCACTTTTTAATTAAGCTGATGCCATTAATGGCCGTGTTAATGTCCCCGGTTATACGGTTGTCGTAAAACATAACTGGAATGCTGCAGTTCTGTCTGTATTAAGTTATTTCAAGTTAATGGGCGTTTTAGTGTTTAACCTACTTTAAGTATAAAGTCGTCAACGTATAAAGTGGAACAATATACATCACAGATTCAGCTATTAACCACCGTTAATAATCTACATGACCTACGCGCGTTTCGCCTCTATGCGAGGCATTCTCAGGACTGGTCTTAAATGGTACGTTTGCTACTTGATGAACGAATGACATGGAGAATGACATTAAAAATCTAGATCAGCTCAAATCTTCCCTAATTCCGATTGTTAAAATCGCTATTACTCCGCGCTGTTACAATGTTGTAGCTACTCAATTTTACTTAACAGAGTTCAATACTAGGACTTGCTTTTTTTTTCAATTTTTATTTCCTTTTTCTTTAAAACGCAGTCAGACTTTTTGTTGGATTAGCCAGCATATTACTGCCTTCACGGAGTAGCAAAGTATGTAATCTACACTAATCTATGTATAGTCGACAAAGAAATTGCTTGATCACTTTTCGACCGTATCACAAAGGGATAAGGTTCAAAAGTGGTCAAGCAATTACTTGGTCGACTATACGTTGACACTAATATAATAAAGAGATTCACTGTGTTTCTTTATTGGTATGTATCAATTCCAAAAATTATTTAGCTAATAAAAAACTACGCTGTTCCTGGCGGACAGAGACTACTAATTCTACTCGAACAATCTGCTGCTGTCTGCTAATTTATTTGAATTATGTCTATGCTCGCTCTTTGTACTTAGGTACCTTTCAAATTATGAATGTCAGTGTTATCACAGTGATTGATTGTTATTTTATTTGGGTTTGCTATTGGTACTACTTTGAGTACAAAAACCGAGTGGCCTTGACGGCCTACTCAGGACTTAGACCATCGGCCGTGAATGTTTTCATAGCTGCCTACATCACGACGAGATGCTTCCATGTGCTTCCGTTTAGAGGTGTTAAGGCAGTCAGCAAATAAATAATTTAATTTTGATTTTATTTAGTGACCTTTAGGTTTTATATTTAAATTAAGTTAATAAAGACCAGCGGATCGATTTTTTGATTTTCGAGCGCTCGACATTTGCCAACTGTGGGTCAATCAAATACGCGAGCGTATGTTTTAGCCGATTGGCATCTCGTGGAAATTTCATATTTTCAAGATAATAAAGGAGCCTATGGTGTTCTCGATATGTAAATATCTCCCCGCCTATCCAGATTCTCTGTTGTCCTTTATTTCTTCCGTCCCAAAAGTCAGCAGTGTAGCACTTCCAATACAAAGTTACATCCCCTATTTCACTCCCTTCAAGTTTTTCGCAACAAAATGTAGCCTATGTCCTTTTCCAAAGCTCCATCTATCTCTATGCCAAAAAGCATCAGAATTGGTTCTGCGGTTGAGATACATAACAGATATAAGAAAAAGAGTTACTTTCGCATTTAAATTATTAGTTTGGAGCAAAGAGCATTGAGTTCAAGAAAATTAAATAGGTGTGACGTCATACCTATGTAGACGTTTTGTGTAGAGCATGTTCTATTCGCGATATTTTAACCAATAGGTAGTGGTCGTAGACAAAAACTAAAAATGTAGCTTTTCTTCTTTTGAAGAGTCCTTTCAATTTTGAAAACATACAAATTGAAGTCATCATGTCCATTGTGCATTTTCATACTGAGACTTATTACATTTAACTATAACTATTACAATTGCGGGTGGTAGGACTTTGTGCAAGGTTCGTCCGGATAGCTACCACCATCTTGCTTGTTAAGCAGCAGTGCTTGGCTGGCCGGCTGTCTTGCTCTCGACGCCGGAACATAACAGTGTGTTCCGGCGTGGAGAGCAAGACTGCCGGTGTAATTACTGGCACAAGAGGTCCATCTTAACCCTCTAGGTTGGCAACGCATTTGCAATCTCCTTGGTATTGCGGGTGTCTCTAGGCGGTGGTGATCACTTACCATCAGGTGTCCCACTTGCTTGTTTGCCTTCCTATTTTATAATAATAATAAAAAATATAACCTAACCTAACCTAACATGCTAATGTAGTACTAGTATTTTATGCAACTGCTATATAATGAGAGGCCTTAAAACACGAGTGTGGTTTTATGAAACGAGCGTCAGCGAGTTTCATAATAGGATCACACGAGTGTTTTAAGGCCTAATTATATACAGTTGCATACATTACTTTATCTACACACATATCATAACTGCAAAAAACCGTAACAGCAAAAAACCAAATACGAATGACAACTAATGGCCGCCATGTATATTAAAAAGGTACTCTGTGATTCGATCTATCCGTCAAGACGAACGTTTTTTTTAAACCATAGACGAACGAATATAGTCCCTATTGTCATATCACTCGAGATCAAATGTCGTGCGTTTAAATTAAAAAAACATACTGAGTTGACGTTTCGTATCGATAACTGTTTTAATATCTGTGGATACTAGAATAGAGACCAACTTGAATTTTGACAGCTGTTCCAAATTTAAATTCATAACGTCACGAGCAGTCACGAGATATCGGTAATGTGATGACCAATAAAGAACAGATTTACCTACTACCACAGACAAGAAAATTCTTATAATAACATTGGTTGTAATAATGCTGGTTATTTCCTAGGGTTTTTTAAACGCGTTATTTAGCCTTTATGATATGTGTGTAGATAAAATATATTAAATAACGTTGCGTAATATTAAATGCATTCAATTTGTAACCTAACCACGTGCTAATAGAAATATTTTATTCATAAGCTTCCATCATGTTTATCTAGCAGATGCAGTAAGCACTAATTTATTTAAGCTCCCACAGCGGCATGTAACTTGTACCCGTTATAGCATTTATAAAACACCTTATTATATCCTACTAGGGATGTTCCTTAAACCTTGATCGAAACGTCGATTTTTACCGTCCGATATTTCGTAGCAATCCGACATCTTCAAATTGCTTGGTGATGTACCTACAGTGCTCCCAATTTCTTAAAAGCTATCGGCAGTTTTTAGGAAACAGAAACGAGCATTTGATGGTGAATAAAAGTTGCCTCTCCTGCGGTCAAAAGTTACACTTGGGTCGGTAAATACAAATTCTGTTTTCTTTGGATAGGTCAAACTACCCCACCGGTACCGTATATGTGGTTGTAGACTTGACCATTAGATCAAAAACCTACCTTGTAGTTCACAGAAAAGACATTTGCAAATCAAACACAAAGTCAAAATATTTTTATTCAGATTATGCTTAGCACTTATGAACGTCATAAAATTTACCATCGGTTCGGAAAAACCTCTCATGAGAAGATACTGGCAAGAAACTCAACGAGGTGTAATCGAATTGTTTATGACACAAATATGCTTAATTATCGAATGAGAGATATTTACTTACATGTATTCCTATAGATAGAACGAAAATGCTGAAAGCCTGAGGACTCAGTCAATGTAACCTCTGTGTCGTTGAAAATCCAGAGAGAGAGCAGAAACATGCACGAGACAAGGTAAATAAAAGTTTTCAATAAAAATATCGATATTTTTACATGAACATCACTACGTCCTACTACATGCGCTCGCGCACGCATGCAAATAAGGCGAAATCGACGCTCCTTCTCGCACGCAACGGTTTTTAAAAGAGAGAAAAGGATGGACGTACGTTTTTTGTTCTTATTATGGTAATTTTTGATGCTAGCTACCGAAGGGCTCGGTTTGGGGCCACGGAAATTGCTTTATAATTTCGGGAGTGCAGGTTATTTGCGAATTTGTAAGCGAAAGTAGGGTAATTTGATTTTAATGTGGGTTAGCTGACTTGGATTTATCATGTTGGAGGAAATGATTTCACAGACGTTTTAAGAGATTAGCTATAATACCTATAACAGTTTTGACCGTTGAATTTACATTTATCTATACCTGAGTAAGGTTGGGATGACGCAAATGCGAAAGGTTATGGTTTAAAAAGTTTTTAAAAGCGAAAGTCAATAATGTAAATAATCAGCAAGGGATCACTTCTGTATTTCCTTTTGCAAATTTTGTCATTGATTTTTAGCTTTAAATATATAAATATTTTTAATAAATATTTTTGGGACAATTAACACCAAATGACGTAGTCTCAAATGAAGCAACTAAAGCTGCTTGTGTTATGGGTACTGGACAACGGATATACATACTTATATAGGTAAATATTTACTTAAATACATATAACATTCAAGACTCGGGTACAAACATTCGTATTCATGATACAAACATTTGCCCCTCCCGGGAATCGAACCTGGAACCTCAAGCTTTGTCATTAAAGTCACTAACCACGAGGCTATCCGATCGTAGCTTTAGGGAAGATATACCAGCAAAGGTAGAAGAAACTCTGACGTTGATTAAAGCATTAACCGATCTGCTGTGTGCTGATTGGTAGTTGCACGCAACATAGAAACCCCATTGGCTTCTATTAATATTTTAACCAATAGGAACCGAGGATTCGGTGACAGAAGTAAAAAAGAAGGGAAATCTGTAATTTTATAATGATACCGTTATAGTATTTTATGCAACTGTTGCATAATGAGGGGTCTTAAAACACGAGTGTGGTTTTATAAAACGAGCGTCAGCGAGTTTCATAATAGGACCACACGAGTGTTTTAAGACCTAATTATGTACAGTTGCATGCATTACTTTATCTACACACATATCATAAGTACTCTATGATGGGTTCAGAAGCCATAGGGCAATGACCTGCATTGCTACTAGCTACTAGTGCTAGGTACCTATTAAATATCGATAGACTGTACACATAAAAATAATGTAATAACAAATGAATTTGAACAAATATAGAAACAAATTAGAAAAATTCTCATAATAATATTGGTTGTTATAATGCTGGTCATTGCCTACGGTTTCTGAACGCATTGTAGAGCATTTATGATATATGTGTAGATAAAATTATTTAGCATTGACATTCATAAGACGTAACGTGAGTGACAAAAGTAACTCCCAAAATGGCGTCCATGTCGTGACAATACCACATTTTGTAATGTCGTTAACTTTATGCCGAATTCACGTCTAAGCCCATCATTTTGAAGCTACTAAGAAGCCATTAAAAAATAATTATCCTTACAAAAAATATCGAAGCCTGCAGGGCAACCGGCCGCATCGCTAACCGAGCGTTTTTTTTCCAAGCTATTCCCAACTTTATAAACTTAGAGTTAAGGTGTAGGCAAGGTTTGGGTGGTTGGGTTGAATTTAATCACCAGCCTGGGGTTACTACGTTAAAATTACTGGCTTCGCCTGTCGACCTGCGACCAAATGAAGCCTACATAATTGCATGTAGTGCTATTTTCAAGCTAGCATGAACAGCTTGTGGCGTGCGGAGCGCTCTTTCTGATGCAGAGGACTTGTTTTAATATGCCCTGGGAACTTTAAGTGTTGTTTGGACAAAATAAAAGAGTGTTTCCATGAATGAAACTAATGCGTTTTAGTACGCGATCGCCGATGCGGGGTAAGATCGGCTGGTGTGGACCTTAAAGGACCCCGAACCTATAGTTAGTAGAATGTGGAAAGATCTGGAAATACTCTGACATAGACGAAGCATTGAATTAATCAACGAAAAAACTGTCAAACAAATCCTGTTGAAATCTGTCACTTTTTGACGTATTTCTAACGTGAGATGAAACTCGAAATGAGCCGAGCATTAGGGTACAGTTAGCCTCCGAAGTAACTAACACTTAAGAACCTTGTCGTAGTTACGTATGAAATGAGAGTTGCTCGAATTTGTCACATTACCGACAGCGACAATGTACTAAAATGTTTAACTAGTTCCGAGGCTCACCGTACTACATACAGTAGGGGAAATATATTCACGTACCATCTTGGAACCCTATCGCAATGACGCGACGCGTTAAACGCCACGCTATGTCATACAAATGTCATGCGTATGTCTCTTCGACTAGGTTCTACGGTGGTACGTGTTTCAATTTTCTTGACTGTACAAGGAGTTAACCAAACCGCCTAATTAGATTTAAAGTCACCGGTGTTAATGACGAAACAAGACCCAGTGTAAACGAAGAACTACAATATTTACTGAGTTCAAGACAAATAGCCAAAACGAATCACTGAGGAAGTATGAGGATTCCTTATTGGGAGGTAAAACTAGGGTCATTAGAATTACGGCACGTTTTTTAAATTACCGCTTTTTAAAAGCAAGTTCTCTGTATTTGGATATCGATACTAGAAATCTGAAATGTCGTAAGGGATATGTCCCTTAATGTCCCTTACGACATTTGAGATTTCCAGTATCGATATAGGTATCTCTTATGTGAAACAAGAGTTTTCTTAATGAAACGGACAGGTGGGAACTTACGTAACAATTATAATAGACAGCGGCCCTAACATGACAGCCCAGGTTTAGTTTCCCTCCCTGTGTCTCTGTCTAACTAGTGTCATAAGAAAGGGACGCAGATAGAGATAAACTAAACTTGGCCAGTCATGTTAGGGCCACTGGTCTGGTTTTTAGAGTCCGTAATCAGATAAGGTTTTTTTATGATATAGGAAGTGGGTCACCTGATGGTAAGTGATCACCACCGTCTATAGACACCCGCAACACCAAAGAGATTGCAGATGCGTTGCCAACCCAGAGGGCTAAGATGGAATACCTCTTGTGCCAGTAATTGCACCGGCTGTCTTGCTCTTCACACCCAAACACAGCGCAAGCACTGCTGCTTAGCGGCAGGATTAGCGAGCAAGATGGTAGTAGCGATCCGGACGGACCTTGCACAAGGTCCTAAAACCCGCAAGTATTTTAGTGTTGTAAGTTTAACGTATTTTAGGTATGTGGGTCTGTGTTTAGCATCGTAGCTCCCAAAAGAATGAATTATAGTAAGAAGCGTTTATTTCGCAAAATAATTACTTAGCTAGCAGCCAGCTACCACTGTAGTAATTAGGGTTGCCAGATCTAAAAATCTAAATATCTGGATAACATTTCAAAATGTCGGAATTTTGGGGTTGTTGTCTGGAGAAATGAAAATTTATGAGTCAAAATTTTAAACTACATTTTTAAGATAACAGCTCTTTAAAAAAGGATTAAAATAAAATTTACATTATTTTTTTACGGTTTGTTTTCCATTTTGCTTTTTACCGAGTCCACCAATTTGGATCCCTTCGCAGTATCGAGGAAAGATCGAAAACTAGAGCAATTTTCATCAAAATTGCACGGCGTGTGCCATTTTCTAATTATTATTGCGGCAGATATAATATGATGATAAGATACGTATATTTGTCGGGAGATTTTGTTACTTGTCGGGAGTCTGGACATCACATGAAATGTCGGGAGAATCCAGACGATTCCCGACCATCTGGCAACCCTAGTAGTAATTGATGGAGAGAAAAAACAAAAGCAGGTGAGCTTTGCTGCGGCCACATAATTATAATTGACTTGAAAAAATGTTTCTAACTTCAACCTTTTCTAGTAATAGATAGACAGAAAAAAACCCAGTTGCTAAATGTCAATGAAATGCCAATACCAGTGTAAACTCTGTCAACCCTGATAAAGAAAAAGGATTGATGAAGACATTGAAACTATGAATATGTATGTAAGTTATATATTATGACAAAGACGTAATGATAATAAATTGTAGACAAAAGGAGACGGTGATATAAAATTACTACACATATATGAACCTCCGCAAATTATAGGGTTAGTAATATGATTTAATATAGGAGCCCAAGATACACTTCGTAAGTTTCTTAATATTTAGCTTTTCATTTCATTTAAAAAAATCGTCTCTGTTAGTGTCTACACAGACAGAGACACCAAAAGAGATGTATCACAGATATCTGTTAGACATGTTATCGTGAACTCATCAGAGAGTGGTGAAACGTGGCCTTATTAAGGTACCCATTTTCAAGAACCACTAATACAGTATTTAAAGTTATTTCCCGCAGAAGAAATTCCATGTGAGGCAAACCAACAATAAATCTGGACAAATCGTAGATAAATCCAATTTTATCGTGTCTGCCATCCGTTCGGTATTGTTCGGTGAAGCGTCCGTCATACCGCGGTATTGAGTCTAACCCAGGTCTATAACTTGGGATCCCGTTTTAAAGGCCCTTTATCTTTGAACAAAACACGGTCGTTTAGCTCTCCGTTGGTATGAACGAGGGCTTAGATCGATTTGATGGCTCACAGCATCATTTGTGGTAGAAGTCATCTGTCTGAACGAAATAGATATTACAAATATTGATGGGAAACTAAAAAAAAATGCCCCCGTCACTATTTTGCTTCCCGGACGCCATATTGAAATTTTATAGCCTATGTTACTCCTCCAATTAAGAGGAATCTAACGATACCTCACACTTCAAAATCCGTCAAGCTGTTTAGGCTGCAGCGCGTGCCAAAGATATAGACAGATAAATACATACATACACTCGAAAAACATAGCCCTCCTTTCTGGCGGCAGTCAGGTAAAAAAGAGGAACTCCCAGCCTACCGATTTTAGCAATTGAAGTAGGTAACTTTAATCAAACAAGGCTTAACTTTGCTGCAGCTTACAGTTAATTGTGGGCGACTATAGAATGATTTCACAGTAAATACCATAACTACCCCATAGTTAATTCCAAAGATAAAACTGTAATTACTCATTGCGAAGAAGTTCTACAGTAGGCTAAATAGATTTGTTGACTATATGGCGATTCACGAAATTTTCTTTGATAACAATAGGTGAAAATGGTTAAAGGGTTAACTAGTTCAAATGGCCGACATTTCTACTATTCTACATTTGTAGAAACTTTGAATGGGTTAAAACTAGATCGAAAACAAAAATATTCATCAAAATCAGTTCATTAGTTTCAGGACCAGACTAACAATAGTCAAATAAATAATAGGTAGGACAAATGCAGAGGGCTCTCTTTAGACAAAAACGGCGTCTATATATAAGAAAAAAGCCTCCAATTGTATGCCTCTGTATTCATTCGCACTACGCCCCGCAGCAGGGGCGCGCCGATGTACAGTTAGCTTTGGTAGTGCGCCAGCCCTGCCACAGCAAACACATATACTTAGGATTTTCTGTAATGATTTCTACAAAAGGCGTTCATATTCTTAGCAGAAAGATCGTTTTGCGAAGAGAAAATTCCCATAGACCGTATTACCGTCAGAACAACTTTCTAATCCAGACGGTCTACAGTTTATTATTTTCTAAATGCCACGTCTTCCTTCAAGCAGCTGACTACTTACAGCATCTCTATTCGAAATGTATGATCTACATAAGAAAAGTTTACTTGCTTAGACCATACCGTAAACATGCCTTTATGCAGCTATTGAACCAAGAACTCGGAAATACCTCTCATAAACGTCAACGTCTGATGGGCAAGGCTGCATTCACAAGACAATAAAAGCTAGTAGCTCTTCAGTTTATAGCTTATGGATTCGAAAGCTGAGTGCAAATATGCCTACGTATGGCCAATAAGCTATTCTTGAAAGAATATAGATAGACAAGGCTTGTAGAATATGTAGCATAAACAGTCCAAACATGTGAAGTGGAATTTCGTATTTTATACCCGGATAGCCTAGTGGTTAGTGACCCTGACTATGAAGCTAGAGGTTCCGGGGTCGATTCCCGGGAGGGGCAACTGTTTGTTTGATGAATATCAATGTTTGTACCCTAGTCTTTCATATATAAGTATGTATATGGGTTGTCTAGTACCCATAGTACAAGCTTCACCTAGTTTGGGACTAAGTCAATTGGTGAAAAGTCCCGAGATATTTATTTATATATTTATTTTATTTAATAGATTACAGAACTGGAAACATTTTGTGCCACATACTAAATACATAAGAACCTTACGCGTAATGTTCTCTCAGACCCACAATAGGCATGCCTTTTGACTATTGTTAAATCACCTATCTGTGTTGAAATAAATTGTCATTTGTTGAGCGATCGTAGCCGCCCGTACCCTTCGCAAGGACTTTGACCAGCAAAAATAAGTCATTAAAAAAAACCTTCCGTAAAAATCTCTAAATGACAGCGAAAACCATATCAAAATCTGTTGCATGGTTTAGGAGTGGACGGCCAAAGATATGAAGAGTGACAGGAATTGATAGCGATTTTCCTTAATACAAAGCTATAAAGACAAAGAAGATATAAATAAATAAAAAGAAGTTAAAGATTCAGATAGAGCCCGCACTGAAACGAAACTCATCTTTGTATTATTCATGGTAGAACCTACTAATAAAACGGATCAATCACGTATTTTTACGTCGAGAAATGCCCGACATGTTTCGGGCCAGTCCGTGGTCCTTAATCATGAGCCCCCGCTCATGATTAAGGATAATTTATTAATATGTCCGAGTCTCACGGTAGTTTCATGGTAGAACCGCTGGTGATTTGGGTTCCTTAGTAGGGACATGGGAATTACTGTCAGTGTCCAGCGTTGATTGGACGATACGTCATGCTGACGGGTTCATCTCGCCGCCAGCAACTGGTTCCGCAGAACTACCGGCCCTGGCCTAGAACTGGTTGGCCGAGTATAGTAAATTGGCTCATGAAAAATGCAGTCCACCGTCGTAGACATGTGCTCTGGAATATCTTCATATGTTTTGGAAAAGACATCTTAACATAGTATAATAAAACAAAATCGCCATCCATTCCTGTCCGTCCTTTTGATTTTGATATGGTTTTCACTGTCAGTTCGTTTTTTAAAGGAACAAACTGGAACAAATTACCTTGCTACTCCGCGTAACCAGTGCCGTGCTCGTGCAAGTTAGCTGCGACATATATGTTCATGCAAAAACCCAATCTCCTCCGCTTCGACACGAAACAACATATATCACACAGACTCAACTACACACCACCACCACCACTAAACACTAAACAACACAATCGACGCGCGTTTCGCCTCTGTACGAGGCATCATCTGGATCTAACAGTACGACCTTTCGCTACTTGAACGAATGGCGTACTACCACGAATGATGTACGAATGATGATGAGTCTGTGTGATATGTGTTGTTTCGTGTGGAAGCGGAGGAGGGTGGGTTTTTGCATTAACATATATATGTCGCACAGACGCAGCTAACTTGCACGAGCACGGCACTGGTTTCGCGGAGTAGCGAGGTAATTTGTTCCAGTTCGTTGAAATGGACCTCCGCAAAGTGACGCCTGAATCTATAATTTTTTATGGAAGATTTTTTAGTACATCACATTCTCACGGGTCGTTAGTATTGTAACGAATCTAATTTCTGACGTTTCGAGGCCTTTTCGGCTCTCATGTTCACAGGCAGACTGTCAAAAATACAAACTACCGAAGTGATAATTCCTTGTGAATTGATAATGGATTTCAAGATACGTTGATGACTTAATACATAACAAAGTGCCACCATCAGTCATGCAACGATTAGAATGCCGAATGAACGGTGAAAGTTAAACACAACTCATCAATAACCAGGAAACGTTGAGAAGCAATCAATTGTCCCGGACGCATTTTGTAGGTAATATTTACTCACTGGTCATACATTAGAAGTGACTTATGGTGCATATTTACTAAGGAACTGTGATTAAATGGCTCATTTGACGACCGGATAGGCTAGTGGTTATGTGAAGGTTATACGAAGTTAGAGGTTGTGGATTCGATTCTCCATGGGGCAAATGTTTGTATGATGAATGTAAATGTTTGTATACCTAAGTAATGGATGTTATACAAGAGTATGTGTCTTCTTTACATCGTAAAAAACGAAGTTGCTACTCTATCCGTTCCTGTCCGTCCTCAAATCTTCGACTTCTTTCTTCTTCTAATGCTTCTAGTTCTTCTTTTATTTATCTTTTAATTCTGTTCAACGTAATGTTTCGTTTTTGTACTCTGCCGTGTTGTGTGTATTTCTATGTTTTATGTTGAATAGTTTTAAATGTTTTTTCTTTCTTTCTAATGCAAAGGATTTTGATAGGGTTATCACTGTTATTTAGAAAGTTTTTTAAGTAAGGTTTTTATTTGTTTAAATTCGTTTTTTTATTAAATTGCATCCGTCGTAAACCAGGGCGAGTCGCTTATGTAAAATAAGATAAGAAAAAAAAAATGTTTTTTTTTACCGTGAGCAAACCCCCAAGATTTCAGTAGTTGTTGTAGAAGTCGCCAGCCCTGAGAAAATTATACTACGATTGTGGACTAACTTGAGCCTAACCCTAGGTTACTGAGTTATTAAGACATTGTAAGCCTGTCATGAAAACAGCATAAACTCGGTTTGACCAGTCTCTCCTCAAACCGTCTAAACCATTCAATTCAAATATCAAACTTATTTCTCCAGCTTATCTTTGAATAACTGGTTACAAAGCTCAGTTGTAGAAACTATACTTTGATTGATTCTGCAACGAGTTCTAGTTATTGATGGCGACCATTTAGCCGCCTGCGCACGATAAGAGTGGTTTCACGAGGGACGTAAATCTCGATGCTGATTATCTTCATGAGATATGGAGGGCGTCGTAACTGGTAAGGTGTTTAGAATCTAGAAATAGTCAAGATTTAAACGGAAACATGGATTTCTTTAAATTATACTAAATTAAAAATATGTAATTTTTTTTATACAACATAGGAAGGCAAACGAGCAGTGGGTCACCTGATGTTAAGTGATCACCACCGCCCATAGATACCCGCAACACCAAAGGGATTGCAGATGCGTTGCCAACCCAGAGGTCTAAGAATAAGATGGAATATAATTTGAGCCAGTAATTGCAGAGACTGTCTTAAATAAATGGCTTTAGTAAATGGGAATTAGTTTTTGTGATATATTAGAGTACAACCAACTACCTACGTATTAAAGGGGTGAGAGATGAACGAGTAGTTTATTTGTACCTACTCGTCGTAATTTTCGAGCCATAATAACGGCAACTGACTAGAAATGAAATGAAATGAAAAATGAAATAAGTTAAGTAAATAGTTAAGAAAATTTGCGTAGTTTTGGCTCCACTATCTTTTTCAACCGTGTTTTACTTTAAGAGATTTCGTACCCAGTACCTCCATACAAACGGCGAAAACGTTTTCCACCCTCTAAAACTTAACCTATAGCCATGACTTCTTTGGATGTTCTCATTATGCCAAAATACCAAAAAAACATTGCTATAGGTTAAGTTTAACAGGGTGGAAAACTTTACCGTCGTTTCTACTATGGAGAGCCCTGAGTACAGTACCCGGCCAAAAAGATTGCACATCGGTCTTTGGAAAGAGACAGTTGGCTGTTTACGAAGATTTACGAACACTGGCTACCGTCCATCAGTCATCGTAATAATTAAGTGTTGTTTCATACCAAATAAATACTGCACTTTATGGACTTAATAAGTTTACGTCAAATGATGACATGTAAACTTTGAATATCTATAGAGAGTTATTGCAACTACTAGAAAAAGGATAATAAAATAAACCAATTCTGTATTATTTTGTAATTGAAAATAATAGGGCCAATTTTTTCAATAAGTATTGTAAATTAAAAAATTCTAAAATTCTCAATTCCTTCCATTTCACTATTTGTGCTCCCAATGAGGTCAATATCATTGTCACTAAAACCCGTATTTATTACTAGTCTATCAGTGTAACAACAGTGTAACAACAGTGTAAAAGTGTAATAATCAAAATCGTTCATATCTAAATTCCTTTTTTGGTCCTCCTTTTTTCGGAATCGTGAACTTGACTGAAATGGAAGGTGTCTCAGTACTAACTTCGTTTAATATTTTGTTCAAAGTTATTCTGGAAATTACAGTGGCATTTGCAACTCGCCCTTTAAACTTCTTAAAATAGTAACGTAAATGTCATCCTCATTTTTTAAAATCTGTCGGCTTGCAAAATAATTATAAACATTTAAATAATTTCGCGTTCCTAAAGGTTTTCCTCTTTTTCTTAAAGATGACATCGCACGATTTAAAGTTGGGGGTTTCAGCAACTCTATATTATATATTTTCAAATAAATGCGTCCGTACCCTACTGGATCTTTACAACGACTGACGAACGTCACATAGGTAGTGTGAGACAACGCTCTATGAAGCCGAAATTAGCCGAGTCTCTTTCCAAAGACCGATGTGCAATCTTTTTGGCCGGGTACTGTACACTAGTCTTAATAAATTAAATAGTATTTATAATCAATACGGCAGTTCCGACTTCACATGCCATCCTTAAGCAAACCAAAAAGCTGTTCTTTTTGTGGACTCTTATACGACCCTTATACGATCCTTATAGAACCTTATTGCCTTATACGAGCGTTCTACATAGTAATACAAAAAGCCGTTACAGCTCTAACGAGCAAGTCCGCATATTTCGGATGCCTCGACCGCGGTCGGAGGTGCTAGAAATTTACAAGTGCTTTTTACGATGTGCTTCTATTCAACTTTTTCTAGTACACCGACGGTTTGTTGGTCTTAAAAGTCGAACAGACTCTTTTGCTTTTCAATTGTCCTCTTAAAAAAAGCGGAATAAGGTTTATTTTGACGCTAGAATATATTTTTTATATCTTTTTGGATGGTGTGGTCAGGACAATTGTTGGATGTGTGCAGAATAAGTTAGTTGGTTGTTGGTTTGGTACAAATTTTATTGTTTATGTTGAATACAAATCATCTGATTTAAAAATGTTCAGGTTGTTAGGTGTTTTAACGTTTATTTTTGCGTATTTCTTCTTTAATCTTTTAGATGTTAAGCGGCTTGTGTAACTGGCATTTACATTATTATGTATGGCGTCCATTATTCGTGAGATAAATATCCATATACGAGTATCTCTATTTTTAAGCCTAGCTAGAAGAGCAATGCGTAAATTAACTACACTTTTTTATAAATTAAAATTCTGATTTTTGGGATTCGCCTAACAGTTTTCCATTGCATTAAAATGTTATAATCAAGTTTAATTTCATACAAAATGTAACTTTATAACAGTAAAAAAAAACCAATTAATTATGTTTGTTAACATTTGCTTCGCTACCGAACAGAAATTGAAAACCTGCATTTAAACAGGAAACTAACAACTCGATTTTATAGTAATTATTTCATAGTTCTATTTCACAAAAGGTTGGAGTTCAGCGACGCTGTACAACAGGCTTATAAAACCCTTATAAAACTGTTATTGTCACTTAAAGTGACAATATTACCGCTTACATTTACATTGGCATTTGCTGAATAGCAAAAGGAATTTAACGCAGAACCTAATGGTTTTTTCATAGACATCGCCAGCTGTAAAAAGTTTATGGACAAGGCAACCTGTTCCGTAAGTATACAATCTTTTCATAGCAAACCCTGTAGTTTTATGTGACTAAGTTATAATTTTAAACGACTGTACCCAAAGCAAGGTATTGCGTTTAGGACTCAAGTTTTATGTTTATTTCTTTTCTCGCGGGTAAAATGGACGAGTTATAAATTATTGTTATTCTTTTAATGGGTGTAGAATAGTGCGTTAAGTGTGACGGCGCTAGAAAAAACGAATAAACGGTATAGTTCATCCCTTTCTTTGTCATCTATCTGTTCGTGACTGAAATGAGTGTGTGGGATACACTCAATTTAAAAAAAACTACCTACCTACCAGCTACCTTCCTACCTACTACCTTCGTTAGTTATAGTGTAAAGTCAATGAAACTAAATCTTCAAAATACATACATGAAATCACGCCTGTTTCCCGGTGGGGTAGGCAGAGACCACGGATTTCCACTTGCTACGATCGTGACATACAGTCAAGGAATTTAATTCCCTACCCATTTCGTTGAAATGTCGTCTGACATTCGCAATGCATTAAGGTCGATACGTCAAACTAACATCTTGCTCTATAGCTCTTATGGTGACAGTTTGCTAAATGCTATTGAACCTTAGGTGGGTTGGAAATTTAATTCCTTGACTGTACAACCTTTGCTTCACTTACTCTCATAACATTCTTCATGCATGCTCGTCGGTTTAGGGTACTCCTGACTTAGCCTTTCTCCAGAATGTCTACTATTTGTTTGGAAATCTAGTTTAGAAAATCTAATTCCATTTTTATTGAGGATTGTTTATTAGAATATTTAGTACAATAATAGGTCATACGTGTTAGGGTTAATATGTTACTTTTTCTTGTTCTATTATTTATTTTAATAATAATTTCAAACAAAAACATTAAACTGTATAACCTTTTTAACATTGTTCACCTAAGTACTACACAAAATATAGGAGTGAGTCCTATATTTTCGCTTACTTACAAATATTTATTTAATAATCTTGCAGTTCAATATATTTTTTTATTGAATTCTTGTACGTCCGTTGAGGCTGTAATTTAATTCCGAGCACAATCTGCGCGCGCGCGTGACTCAATCTCACCACCACTAATGCGAGTAATCAATGATAACTTGTATTGTGGTTGCATTATGGCTTATATAACCTCTATAGCGCTATACGGGTTGCTATTATGTAGCCGATGTTCTTTTAATAAAAGTATTTCCGTTACCATCTGACTCAACCTTCATAGACTCACACGCAATGACCAAGGCCCAATTTCATAAACGCGACAAGAGACAATTGACAGTGACAATTCGGTTTACATTTTTCACCGTACATTACTGTGTCGACTTAACATCATATTTTATAGTGATGTCTGTAAGTCTATAGTGGTACTTGTCGACACAGTAATGTACGGCGAATTGTCACTGTCACCTGTCGCTTGTCACGTTTATGAAATTGGGCCCAATGCTTGCGGTGATTTTTGACTTTCAAGCGCTTGACACTCGCCCGCCGCGCGCCAATCACTGCTGACTAAAATATATGCTCGCGTATTTGATTGGCCCGCGGCTGGCGAATGGCGGGCGCTCGAAAGTCAAAACTCAGCCCGTTATCCAATTTAGTTATGTATTTTTCTGATAAACGCGAAAACACTTTTATTTCCAATTTGTGTCCGTTCGTTAATGCAAAAATTAAGCTCAGCTTTTATTCCACGCGCTTTTTAATTACCACTTTTTATTTAATAAGATAATCTAAAACAAGATAAGGTTTCCGCCTGCAATCATTTCTACTTCGGTCGAACAAACAATGCTTGAGCACTGTTCAAACCGATGCGACTGTTGTGCGCCAGAAACGCATTCGCTGTCGCCTCTTCGCCTCGAGTATTTTTTGTATGCTGCGCACATGCGTTGAATTGTCTGCAAAATTGTGACAGCTGCACTGGGTATAACTATGAGAATCGAAATCGCGTAAGTATACATATAGGCTATATTTTGGGCATTCAAATATTAATAGTATATTACTGAATTAGTGATCTTGGTAGTTGTAGATTGCCTTTTTTAGAACATTCCTGATTCTTTAGTGTCTACTTTAGTGCTTGGCGAGCATATTTGACGCAAACTTCTATATATTATCGTCAACTTAGTATGACATATCGAAATAAAAACAATTTATGAGTAAACCTTAATTTCTATTACCAAGCTTTTGCGAACAACGCATTACAGTCGCATCTGTACGGACAGGGTTTCAGACCGGCGCGCGCGCAGCACTTTCAAAGAGTTTCTCCGCTGAGAACGATTAGTTCATAATGGATAGTTTAGATAATCAACACAACACTGCGCAAGAGCAATGCCGCATGTTGATAAGGTACTTCAACATTTAAAAAAAAATCTTATTAAGAAGAGGATTGTCTAAGTGTCCAGTGCCCAGCAGTGGGGCTTATAGAAAATGACCAGCTAAAGATAACGTTGGTGTATCTTAGACTGAAATTGTGCCCACTGTTGAGCCTAAAGGCCTTTCCTTCGGGCTTCTAATTGCCACTATCTTTAGCAATGTCGCCAGTCGATTGGGAAAGTGTTTTTTATATAAAATACGAAGGTAAACGAACAAATGGGTCACCTGGTGGCATAGCAATCACCACCGTCCAAAGAGTTTGCAGATGCGTCGCCAACCCGAGGGCTAAGATGGAATACTTCTTGTGCCAGTAATTGCACCGGCTGTCTTGATTTCCACGCCGGAACACAACAGTGCAAGCACTGCTCTTAGCGGCAGGATTAGCGAGCAAGATGGTGGTAGCGTTTGAAAACTACTTCAACTACACAAAACACCAACTAATAATTTTTATCTACACATATATCATAAATGCTCTATAATGCGTTCAGAAACCGTAGGCAATGACCAGCATTATATAACCAATATTATTGTGAGAATTTTTCTAATTTTTTTCTATATTTGTTCAAATTAATTTTTTATTACGTTATTTTAATGTGTACAGTCTATAGATATTTAATAGGTACCTAGCACTAGCAGCCAGTAGCAATGCAAGTCATTGCTCGATGGCTTCTGAACCCATCATAGAGTACTTATGATATGTGTGTAGATAAAGACAAGTAATGTATGCAACTGTACATAATTAGGTCTTAAAACACTCGTGTGATCCTATTATGAAACTCGCTGACGCTCGTTTCATAAAACCACACTCGTGTTTTAAGACCCTCATTATGCAACAGTGGCATAATAGTATTTTATGCAACTGCTATATAATGAGAGGCCTTAAAACACGAGTGTGGTTTTATGAAACGAGCGTCAGCGAGTTTCATAATAGGATCACACGAGTGTTTTAAGGCCTAATTATATACAGTTGCATACATTACTTTATCTACACACATATCATAACTGCAAAAAATCGTAACAGCAAAAAACCTAAAAAGAATGACAACTAATGGCGGCCATGTATATTAAAAAAGTACTCTGTGATTCGATCTATCCGTCAGGACGAACATTTTTTTTAAACCATAGACGAACGAATGAAGTTGCTGTTTTCATGTCACTCGAGATTAAATGTCGTGCGTTTAAATTATAAAATCATACTGAGTTGACGTTTCGTATCGATAACTGTTTTAATATCTGTGGATACTAGAATAGAGACCAACTTGAATTTTGACAGCTGTTCCAAATTTAAATTCATAACGTCACGAGCAGTCACGAGATATCGGTAATGTGATGACCAATAAAGAACAGATTTACCTACTACCACAGACAAGAAAATTCTTATAATAACATTGGTTGTAATAATGCTGGTCATTTTCTAGGGTTTTTGAACGCGTTATTTAGCCTTTATGATATGTGTGTAGATAAAATACTATAGGAATATTTCTTTCTCAATATATCATTGCCTATAACTATTTTATGTATTCTTAACTCAGATCAAGGTCCCTTTAAAACGAGACAACACGCGAGTTAGAAAGTCCTACAATAATAGACAACATACACGTTTCGTTGCTTATACCGAACAATGGTTTGAAAATTAATGAAATATTGTTTTCATTACCAAGATGGCGAACACGCACGCTAAGTTTTTCGCTCTATTCATGTCCCTTTCTTATTAGACTGGTAAGAAAGCGACGTACGTCGTGACGAAGCGAGAAACAAGATATGCTAAGATAATATGACTTTTTTTAATTATGAACCGACCTTGTACACGCAAGTGTAAAGATATAGGAACAAAAAATACGTTTCATAAGTTACCAAACGCGTGAATGCCGGTGCAATAAATTTGTCTCCAAATATGTTTAAGGGGTTTAATACGTTTAAACGGGGCTTTACGAGATAAAATCATTGTAAATTCACCTCGATGTTTCGACCGTATTTCACTGGCCACGGTCACGATTAGACTAAACCACCACTACTCGTGACCACGGCGGTTGCAATTCGGTCAAAACGTCGAGGTTATTTAACAATTATTTTATCACCTCAAAGTGCTACTTGTGAGATCCTATAATTGGCTTTGTTAATGTTATGGAAGATGTTTATGTGTGTCTGTAAGCTGTTGGTTCTCCAAAAAAAAATTAAAAAAAAGTCCAAAAGTTCAACGTGTTTGAAATTATAAATATATGTTAAAAATTTAAAATAAAAAGAATACCCAAGATCTACTAAATAACGAAGATCATGTGAATACGTATAGTCGACCAAGAAATTGCTGGACCACTTTTCGACCGTATTACAAAGGAATAGGGTTGGAAAGTGGTCAAGCAATTACTTGGTCGACTATACGTGTCACTGGATATATTATATGTATTATTATATGTATTCTCTCCTGACCCCCTGTTGAATGCCAGCAAGTGACAGATTTCAGGATTTACATAATGAAAACAAAAGTTAAATGATTGTACATAAAAAAAAATTACGAATTCCCTTTTTTGATGTCGTTAAAAATACCTTTAAAACAAACACACATCGAGTTGGATGAACAATAATTATTAAAAAATTATGCAAAAGGCCTAGAGAATTTGTAAAATGAGGTCTGTTAAAGTTAACTGCCACTGGGCCGCAATTTAATTGTTCAAAAATTAGTTGTCTAATTAATTGTTTATTCTTTTTGTCTACGAACGACACACTTCTCAGTCGTAATGTCGTTTTGGGAGTTCCGTGAAATTTATTGCTGTTTTACTTTTGAAGATAAACTTACTTGATAAGGTCGCGTGGAATACATGGCTTTTGATACAAAGCGTTACTTACCTAAGTTTACAATTATGTTTCTAAAAAAACAGTTAAGGCTTTGCTCTACTTAACAAAACTTCTAAGTTTACTAACTGTGGCCCGTTTCACGAAGCTACAAGTTACGATTTGACAAGTCTAAACCGGCAACATTGGTCAATAATGACCAATGGCAATGGGCATAATGACCAATGTTGCCGGTTTAGACTTGTAAAATTGTAACTTGTAGCTTCGTGAAACGGGCCACTGATTATGAATCTAAAGCCCATTCGAAGACTTAAACAATCAAACTTGAAACATACGTTTTAGTAAAGGTTTTTTAAAAATTAAACTTAGTGATTAAAAAAAATTATGTTATACAATATTAGTTTTTTTTTGTGTTTTTGCTGATCGTAGCCCTCGCAAGGGGTACGGGCGGCTACGATCGCTGAACGAATAACTATTTATATAAACACTAAAATATGTGATTCACCAATAATCGAAGGGCAAACCTATCGTCGATCACAGTCGAGGACAAAACTTAATACAAGTAGGTAGATCTGCTTTCTTGAATGCTGCCTCTTCACTTAGTATAAAACGAAATCGCTATCCGTTCTTGTGCGTCCTCATACCAGGCGGGACACACTTAAAACTTCATAAAACTTGACAGTTAGCAGCGTCCCTTCGCGACTGGAAAGTGAGTACAAAATTAAAAAAAAAAAACTATCTGTCACTGCTAGTCACTCGTGTCGGAGGCGGCCATTGTCAACTCTGGCTTTGGTCTGCTTGGACGTTGATGCGCTCTTGGTTATCTCTTTTTGTTTACTGATCAAGGTATTGTTCTAGCAAATTTTATGAAAACTTATATAAGTAAGAGCTTATATAAGTTTTCATAAGATTTGCTGGAACAAAACTTTGATTGAGTACATTTGGTTCTAAAAATAACACACACACGCGCAAGTGCGCATATACACGTATATGTATATATGCCTATCTATAGCTATACAAGTATACTGCATTAGTTCACTTGCCTGACACTAACAGCAGCACTTTCCGTACATGCAAGTTAAAACCCAGAGTTGCCACTCTTCTCATTCTATATTACAATACTCTTTGCCATACCTTCGGCCAATTACTCTTCCTACACGACGCAATAGATTTTGATACGGTTTTAACTGTCATTTAAAGATTTTTTTACAAAAGGTTTTTATACATTACTTCCAAATTGTACACGCGCAAAGCCGGGTCGGGTCGCTAAGTGTCTGTATAAAAACTGTTTTGGTTACTTAGGCCGCCCACAAACTTGTACCATTTGTTTTTAATTTGACAGTAACAGTTAGGTCGTGCAAAATTGTGGGCGTATCGTAATAAATGCCGCACTACTTATTATTAAGAGGTCGAGTGTTAGAACGTAATTAATAAAATAGCTGTTTCTATCTTTATGTTCTATCTCCCCTTATTCATAAAAAATTAAGAATATTTTTAAGCTAACAAATGTTTCGTCCCTTTCATTTGAGGGCAAAATCGTGCGTATTTGCTCTACTTGATATTTGTAGTTGACGCACGACCAAGGCATTGGATTTGTATTATTACACTATTAATGGGACACTGCCAGTGGCCCGTTTCACTAAGCTACAAGTTACAATTTTACAAGTCTTAACCGGCAACATTGGTCAATAATGACCAATGGCAATGGGCATAATGACCAATGTTGCCGGTTTAGACTTGTAAAATTGTAACTTGTAGGTTAGTGAAACGGGCCACAGGAGACTTAAACATAAGTAAATTAACAGGAATATCTAACACTTCAAAAGACATGCCTTACTCTAAAGGACAATGATAGTAATCAATCATAACTTATTTTTTACTTTTTAGTTTTTTCCGTAGTCGGGTAACAGTTTTTAAACTTTTATTTTATTTAATGTGGTTCTTGTTTATACATAGCTGATCATTAAAACTGGATTACCCCGGACGCCTCCTACCTTCAGAAAGCAAGTAAGCACACAATTTACAGCTAGTTAAGTCTATTGTGCCTATACACAATAGACTCTCCTATCCTCGTAAGGCCCACATCAAATTTCATTCAATGAATTTTGAACCATATCTTTTGAGACAGTGAGTTAAAAGTCAGTTTGACATTTGTCCTATTTTCCCCCTAAACCTCAACATATAGTCATGGAAAATATCTCCACTTTTTAATTTTGTATGAAACTCCGTTCAACTCCGAAAACGTTATCGTCGTTTGTATGGTGAGCGCTGAAAAACATTAACGGCGTTGGTATGGAATGGAGAGCGCTGGGTAGTAAACGTCAAATAGTAGCTCAACACTTAAGAACCTTGCCATAGTAGCGCATGAAATAAGAGTTCCTCGAATTTGTCCCATTACTGACAGCGAAAAGGTACTAAAATGTTCAATTACTTCCGAGGTTGACTATACATGACAGTCTCAAGGAAGTCGTGCAAAACTGAAGGCGTATCGTAATAGTATAATAAAATACAGCACTAGTTATCAGAGAGCTAGAATGTATAGTCGACCAAGTAATTGCTTGACCATTTTTGAACCTTATCCCTTTGTGATACGGTCGAAAAATGGTCAAGCAATTTCTTGGTCGACTATACCTGTTCCACTTAAATATTCATAGCCAATCTACGGTAACATGTCGAGTAAAATTTTTACATTCTTGCATAATAATTGGCTGCTTGGGGCCTTTGAAATACGTATTTGTTGATCTAGTTTTAGCGTGTAACGGTTCAGTATAATTGGGATCAATGTATGTCACCAGTTTGTGAAGTTAGTGTGTGAACTCAATTGGAGTATTGGTTATCTTTTTTGAAGGCAAACAAGCAAGGTGGATGGTGAGCGATCACCATCATTTGAAACGACATAAACATCCAATTCTGCGGGTGGTAGGACCTTGTGCAAGGTCCGTCCGGATCGCTACCACCATCTTGCTAAACAGCAGTGCTTACATTGTTGTGTTCCGGCGTGGAGAGCAAGCTGGTGTAATTACTGGCACAAGAGATACTCCATCTTAGCCCACTGGGTTGGCAACGCATCTGCCATCTCTTTGGTGTTGCGGGTGTCTATAGGCGGTGGTGATCACTTACCATCAGGTGACCCACTTGCTTGTGACCGGCATACATATAATTTTACTGTATCAGCATAAAAATTGGACCCAACTGTTTTAAATTATCTGATTACCCACAAAAATGTGCCTAATAAATAGCCGTAGTGAGGGATAAATTAATGTTAGCAGCACAGCAGGAGTATAGAAAAACGATTTATACAAAGAGACAGTTTGATTAAATTATTTATAGCTACAGGATTCTAGCCAGTTCTTATGAGGACTCATACGATAATATCAATTACTGGTAAAAACTAATTCTTCTAGTGCATAGATACAAATGTTTATTGTAATAAGCTAAGAAGCATGCTTATCTTGTTGGAATAATTGTTCATATTAGTTATGGTTAGGTTGTGTTAATTCCTTATATGAAAGTGACTCAAATTTACTTTGAAAATAGAATATTTATTTACATTTATTTTATACTAGCGGACATTTCAAGCGTCACCCTGGTTAAATCGTTTAAGCAGTAAGTTTATATAAATACTTATCCAACAGAAAAAGGACGTGTATTTTTCTCGAATTTTACGACTTTTTAGGAAACTTTTCCAAGTTCTCTTACAATATTTTTTTTTATTTAAGGATATTTTAAAATAAAAAATAAACAAATCGGTCTTGCCGTTCTCAACTGATGCGCTTACCAACGGAGATCATTTCGTTTTATTTATTTAAATTTATTTATTTACTGATTACAATCAGTAAATTTTAAAGTCTGTGAACCGAAACCAATGGAGGGGGAACCGAAAGACCGGCGACGGATCAGCTATTCCCTTGGGCTCGATGGTACCTATTGTCGCCGGTGGTTACTTCCAAGCAGATGATCCGCATTCTCGTTTGCTTCCTGCCTGCTATCTAGTCCTTTTCAAGCAATCTTTACTGAACATGTAACGTAGAGTCACTGATAGGTAGAGTCACGCTATAGACAGTTGCTACTGCATTTCGTACGGTAAGTGAGAGATCCAAACGCCAATGGCAGGAGGGGGTTCAAATTAGGGAGCTAAAGGCCGGCAAACGGTTAGCGATTCTCTTGAGCTCGCTGGTCCTATAGACGGCTTTGGTCACTTACCATCCGGTCACCCGCTCGCTCGTTATACTCAAGTTTTACATTTTCTGAACGGGCTAAGGCCGCCTATTGTGTGCCTTATGTTATTTCTCTATATTGTATAGTCGACCAAGAAATTGCTTGACCTTTTTTCGACCGTATTACAAAGGGATACGGTTCGAAAGTGGTCAAGCAATTACTTGGTCGACTATACCTTTTTGTGTTTTGTGGTGTTCAATAAAGAGTTATTGTATTTTTTTTATACAACATAGGAAGGCAAACAAGCAAGTGGGTCACCTGATGGTAAGTGATCACCACCGCCTATAGACACCTGCAACAACAAAGAGAGTGCAGATGCGTTGCCAACCCAGAGGGCTAAGATGGAATACTTCTTGTGCCAGTAATTACACCGGCTGTCTTGCTCTCCACGCCGGAACACAACAGTGCAAGCACTGCTGCTTAGCGGCAGGATTAGCGAGCAAGATGGTGGTAGCGATCCGGACGGTCCTTGCACAAGGTCCTACCACCCGCATAGTATGTATTGTATTGTATTGTGCCCCCTATCACGAAATCACGGGTTATCCGCTCAGTACCAAACACCCTGTATATCAAAGGGGACTCGACGTTGTTAGCATCAACGGGCTCACGCAATCAAGTTCGCGTCGTTCTCATCGATGTTTCGCAAAATAAACTGATATTACATACAATTAGTCAAATCACAATGGGTAGGTTCATAGCCTACATAACTTTTAAGATCATTGAGTACCCAGCGCTCTCCATACAAACGGCGATAACGTTTTCCACCCTCTAAACCTTAACCTATAGCCTTGATTTTATTGTATGTTGTCATTATGCTCTAGAACTATATTGTTTCAAAAATATTCACGTTTTATTGTTTTGTATTAAACTCCTAAAGTGCAAATATTGTCAAATCGATAAAGAACATTAAAAAAATCAAAACATAGAAAGTTCAAGGGCATAATGACCACATACAAAAAATCAAGGCTATAGGTTAAGGTTTGGAGGGTCGAAAACATAATAGATTTTTGTATGGGGAGCGCTTTTTGAGGCAGAGTTCACACTCGTCTTAACCTGAGAATTTACGTGAATGGAAGAAAATTTTTAGATACCATAATTTTCTTATTAAATCAATAATGAGCGCACTTAATATTAATATACATATACATACGAGTATTTATAATATCGTGGGGAGCTAGATAAAAATATTAAGTGATACTTTAAATAAAAAAAAAATTTAGTTAACTTAAAGAATGAGGAAACTAGGTGACCTCAACTACTTGATGTAGAATATTCTCTAATATGACACTTTGCATTTCAAATGATTTATTCCATCCGTTTATCATAGTTATTGGAGTTTTTTGTCGTTCATACAAATTGGTTCTGCTATGCTTGCGTCGGTCGATAATAAATATAAAAAAACGTTTTGGCTGTTAATAGCTAGTCAATAAATAGTTGAATTTGATCATAGTCTTATTAAACAATATTGATATCTTAAAGTTTTCTTTTTGTTACGTGTACTCTGTTCCTTCGAAAGTTCCAATTGAAGTTATTGGTGTTCAAATTATAAATCTTTTAAATAAACCAACATCGTCACTCATAACTTTTTAAGTTATTGCAATCTCTCTCATCAACTTCAAACAAAACCAATATTAAATACCTCCCTAGCTCCAACACACTGTAATCCAAGCCACTCACAAAATCACACAAAACAACACATTGTTATTTTATCACTGAAACTGGCAACACACAAAAACGCGCGAAAAATAAAATATCCACTTATTTAATACTGGTAGCATATAACGCGCGAAAATTCCAAATTCAAAACGCGCGCTTGTGTCCAATGCGCGTGCGCTACTGAAGGCAACCAACCGCGCGGCAGCAAAAGCGAGACAGCAGATGAGTTTTTAGAGCGCTAGAAAGAGATAGGTGAAGGGATGATTTTGCTACTACATTTTAGTGTTAATGAAAACGGGTTCCGTATATAATATGTTAAGTTTTAATATAGGAGCCATAAATCATTGGCTAGCTTAGCTCAATTAGGAGATAGAAAGTTGATTATACTATCAGATTTTACGCGGTGCCTTGTTGATAGTTTTGTAACAGTACCTAACGTAAATAAGCAATAAATTTGTCAGTTTGTCACCGTTTGCCATGTTGTTATTTTGCAAGTTGCAGTCAGATAGCGTTTGCTTATGAATTCTCTGACATTATTATCATGGCATGTCTTAAGAAACTACTCGAATATCGTGAAATTGATTTCAATTTTCTAACTTAAGCATATACAGGGTGTCCGGTAAGTGGTACGACAAACCTAAAGGAGAGGCAGGTGGGCAGATGACCTACCATATATTATAAAAAATGACCTTAATAAAAGTCTCACTGTTTTCGAGAAATTTCGATTTTTCCAATTAAGTACATACAAAAAATTTAAAAAATCGAAATGTCTCGAAAACGGTGACACTTTTACTAAGGTAATTTCTTTATATTTGATTGGCCACGCCTACCTGCCTCGCCCTTAAGCTTGTCATACTACTTACCGGACACCCTGTATAAAAACAATGCAGGTTAAAATGCAGGTTTAGCGGGTGGTAGGACCGTCCGTATAGCTACCACCGTCTAGCTTGCTAATCCTGCCGCTAAGCAGCAGTGCTTGCACTTTAGTGTTCCAGCGTGCAGAGCAAGACAGCCGGTGCAGCTGCTGGCACAAGAGGTATTCCATCTTAGCCCTCCAGGTTAGCAACGCATCTCCAATCTACTTTGCGCCTGCAATATCCTTGTCCTTTCGGGTGTGTATGGGCGGGAGATCACTCACCATCAGGTGACCCGCTTGCTTGTTTGCTTTCTTATTTTATAAAAAAAAAGCTATAAATATAAAGCCTCTGTTATCGGTATACACCAAAGGCGACGCTTTAAGCGCCGAGAAATCATTTTAATTGGTCCAGTCGAAAGCTCGCAGGAAATTGACAAGCATTAACCGTTTATCTAAAGCTTTCTAAGCTCGGTGTGCTTGAATAGCAATAATTAATTTGGTTGTCTGTTGATAACTGATAAGGCAGATCGATTAGTTCGATTCTCGTTTGGGAGCGTTTTTTATTGTCTTTCAGAACCAAAATAACCAAACTAATGCTAAAGGTGAGGTTATTTGTACAATTTTGGTTTGGTTCTTTGAATTTGGGATTTTTTTTTATGAAATAGGAAGGAAAACAAGCAAGTGGGTCACCTGATGGTAAGTGATAATTACCGCCTGTAGACACCTGCAATACCAAGAAGATTGCAGATGCGTTGCCAACCCAGAGGGCTAAGATGGAAAACCTCTTGTGCCAGTAATTACACCGGCTGTCTTGCTCTTCACGCCGGAACACAACAGTGCAAGCACTACTTGCACAAGGTCCTATCACTCGCAAAACATGACATTTACAAATTTCATCAAAGAACCTAGATAAATAAATATTAAAAGTGTGCTACAGGCTCTAGCTCGCTCCGTAGAGCTGCAACTTGCACGCAACGCGTTAATTCCGTACATTAGATCCGGCGTGTGCACGCGCGTGTCACCGGAGCCGTGCTGCATACGCATCCTATATGGCTCAAGGTATAAACCCACTTAGTGGTATCACAGCGGTAGTACCACACTTTAACAGAGCACCGGCGTAAAGTAGTAGCTTCCTTTTGTTAGAAGACCCCGGGATAGCTAAACGTCGGCAACTAATCAGCGATTTGCTTAAGATCGCTGTTGCAAGGGCAGGGGTGATTACTTCCCATCAGGTGACCCGCAAGTTCGTTTCCTCCCTTTTATTAAACAAAAGACTAGCAGTAAAAAAGCTTGATTTTATATTCCTACGACTCAAAGTACCTCATTTCTTTCGTATCGTAGAGTATCTACTTTGTTAACAACAAAAACAAAACCTTTTAAAGATCAGTCAAGTGTCTGTCTGTCTGTCTATCTGTCAGTCCGCTGCAATGTTTTCTTGGACATTCGAGAAAAAAGTTGTAATTCGGCATAGTTATGAGGATTGTGAAACAAACGAGGAATTTAATAAGCATACAGAAAAAACGGGCTGGAGTCGCGCACCGAGGGTTACGTATTACCATGTAATATATTTAATTGTTGTTTTTTGTCAAAACAACCTCATAAATAAGGTACAAAGGTGTGTGGTTGAAATTTACAAATGTAACGGGTCTGCTTAATTTTTAAGATTATAACATTTTAATAAATAAAATGTCATTAAAATCCATAAAAAATAATTAATTCTAATTCATTCTACTTAATTTATTAATCTTATTTTAATGTACATAATTAAACTAACAATACAATGAAATTAACCTACAAATACACAAACTATTAAATAACTAAAATGCTATGTGATAACAACACAAAGAAAAATTATAGTAATGGCAGGCCCTGCTATTTTCTTTGTGTTGTCATCACATAGTATTTTATCTACACATATATCATAAATGCTCTATAATGCGTTCAGAAACCGTAGGCAATGACCAGCATTATAACAACCAATATTATTATGAGAATTTTTCTAATTTGTTTCTATATTTGTTCAAATTCATTTTTTATTACATTATTTTAATGTGTACAGTCTATAGATATTTAATAGGTACCTAGCACTAGTAGCTAGTAGCAATGCAGGTCATTGCCCTATTGCTTCTGAACCCATCATAGAGTACTTATGATATGTTTGTAGATAAAGTAATGTATGCAACTGTACATAATTAGGTCTTAAAACACTCGTGTGATCCTATTATGAAACTCGCTGACGCTCGTTTCATAAAACCACACTCGTGTTTTAAGACCCCTCATTATGCAACAGTTGCATAAAATACTATTAATTTAATAATTTGAATGTTAAAAACTATAAAACATTTAAAATAAAAATCGAAAGAAATTTCGGTTACAAAAATTTACATCAAATAACTAGACTTCAGTAAAGGTTAACTGGAATAGATCATTTTGTTTTGTTTACCTACTAACACTTGTCCTTTCATCCACTCAAAGGTTAACTGGAAGAGATCCCTTAAAGGCATAAGTTCGCCTTTGTACATCACTTTATCTCTTTTTGTCATTTATGTTTTTTTTTGTACAATAATTAATTTACATACATATGTACAAAGTTGCGGACATGTGTCTGAAATAAAAGATATTTCAATTTCATCATCATCATCACCATCATTTCAATTTATTTTAATATTATTTCCATATCCTTCCTCTTTTAAAAGTCCTACAAACTAAGACGTCCTAACTGATGCGCCTGCTCCCATGACGCGAGCAGGCTGCGTGTGCGCAGCGCGCCTGTAGGAAGTCGCAATTACCAGCGCGGCTGACGCTATCATTTGCTACCAACAATCAGCGTAATGGCGGCGCAGATGACAACTGCGGTGGTACTGTATGAACTCGAAACTTGGATGAAGGACTAAAGCATGGATATAGCCTCAGTACTTGTCAAGTGTACATAGCCAAAGCTGTCAAAATGGTCACCTGAAAATTAATAAGAAAAACGTAGAGAATACTACCTTAATGTAAACATTACCATAGGCAAAGGTGACCATTTTGTCTATTGGTCGTGTACAGGGTGTCAATTGAAGAGGAGTTTACATTATGTAGTTATCTCTTTTTGACACATTGTATTGCCATTTAAAGTAAAGAGATCAGATAATAAAATATCGCTTTCAATTTTAACACTCCTTCTATGCTGTACTTAACCCTACCGTCGCTATATATTTTTGAAATAATCATGTACGTTAGGAAAAATATATGCAATTTCCCTACCAACGTCGATAAGCCAAAGGCTACTAGAAATACAGGAAAGCTTAAAGTTCCAACTTACAGACTGGCTAAAACCAATAAGTCGTTCATGGGAAATTGTGTAAGATTTTACAACAAAATTCCAAAAAACATAACTGAACTAAATGATACAAAATTTAAATCTATTGTCAAGAAGACATTAATTTCTCGGGCGTATTATAAAATCAATGACTATATCTTGGATAAGGATGTTTGGAATTGATCCCGATCTGTATTGGCGATCCCTGGCTCCAAAGATTGTACACCAGCTGTGTTAAATTGTTAAAGTGTAAAAATTTTGAATATTTGAGATGTAAAATAACATTGTAATTTTGATTTATTTAAAAAATTACACCTCGTTGAGTTTCTTGCCGGTATCTTCTCATCAGAGGTTTTTCCGAACCGGTGGTAAATTTTTTGACATTCATAAGTGCTACCTGTAAGCCTAATCTGAATAAAATATTTTGACTTTGACTTTGACTTTGACTATTTCTATGACTCGAAACGAGGGAGGAGGGGGGGGGGGGAATAACGCATTAGCAATTTTGTTGGGGTCACCGGTTATCGTTGTTTGCGGTAATCACTTCTCCTTTGTCTCCCACTTCCGTTTAAGAACATAGAAACGACGACATTGATACATAATTGGAAACTAACCTCCTTATTCATTAACGCTTCGTAAACGTTTGATAGTTAACATTTTTTATGTCTTTATCTGTCATTGTGACGTTCACCCTCAATTGAAAGGAACAAAACATTTGTTAGCTTAAAAAGATTATTAACATTTTATGAATAAGGGGGTAATCATTTAGCACTTTTGGGATGTCAAATAGACATAATTGGAGGACAATTAAATGATTTTTATTGCTAATTGCTAAAATGAGCCTATTGCAAAAACCAGCTTAATTATTATTAAAACAAAATTTCCGTGTACGTAAAAATAATTTAATGATGAAAAGAGAAGACTATAGCAGTCTTCTCAGTAGAGATAACTTCCCGAAGCGTTGGTAGAGTGAGTAGTCTTATTTAGTAAACAAAAAATAATTTCGATGGGTTGAACAGAGTACAGACGGTTCGATCTATTTATTCGTTTTTTTGCGCAGTGTTAATTATTGATTATTTATTAATCAAAAAATGAATTAAGTTGTTTTTTAATTTTATGAATGAACTTAACATTCACAAATATTTGAATTTCGGCCGAACACAAATATTCTATCAAAAATTACAAATACAAATATTTATTTCGTCATCACGGGTGTAAAATATTAAGGTGACAATTTTTTGTTAGTGCTACCATGATGTGGCATTATTCTAGCTACGTCTTCGGCGCATCTCTACTTATAATATTAGCAGGGGAATAACGATGGCGAACCATATAAAAACTAGTTTTTCAGAAATACCACACTTTTTTATAGTAAAAATACATAAATTAAGTGACAAAAAAGTGAGTTCGCTACATAGTAACGCAGTACACCTTTTCCCATCGGTTTTCTCCACAAAAAGAACCCTAATGTCATTGTAACAAGACCCACTTTTTGCTGCCACCTGTTGATATCGATTCTACATTGTTTTACGTTACTTACTGTTATTTGAAAGTTAACTTTATACCTTGACATCAAGGTTGTATTTTTACTGATGGTTTAGTACGGGTCGATTGAAGTGCTCTGACAGGTGGTTGTTGTGGTACCATTGTATTTTTATTGCGTTTATGATTTCGGAATTTCAACTCTGTTTTAAATGCGAAAAGGGTGTTAAGAGACGCATTCAAAATAAAGAGAAGGTTGACCGTTAAGGAATTCGAATAATAGGATGCATTTCAATTATAATTAACTTTTAAAAGGAAGTTATGGGAAGTTATTAGAAAAACAGGAGTGTAGGTCATTTAAAATGAATACTATTTGAGTTTATGAAATGGTAGTGGGTTAGTATGTAGATAACGTTGGGTGATAGAATAAGTAACGTACAGAAACTTCTCTTTTACGACCGCGATTAAACGAATTGCAACTTTATCCATACGCTCAAAAAGTTCGTATTACTTCATAAACCATGCGCCGGGCGACGCGAGTTAAAAGAAACGCGCCGCCCGCGCCCGCCTTCTCCCCACTACTCCCGGCGACACGCTAGGGTTGCGCGGCATTTGTTTTCAATTACACTGACACGGCGGAGGCGAGCGAGCGAGCACGCGGCTAGCCGACAGCCTACTGCAATTTGCCTATGCCATAGGCAAGGCGCTCGAGCGTATCTACTGTACGGAGTAGAACCCCCCTGGTATAGCTACAAGATTGAAAGAGAGTTCGCAGGGTTTGGTAGTTGGCAATGTTATGTGGCGAAACTGGCAAACGCAGGGCACGGAATGCTGAGGTTGCAGGTTCGAGTCCTGCCATTACCCTAGATTTTTGTTTGTGTTGTCATTACATGGCATTTAAATTCAATAATTTGAATATTTAACATTAAATAATACATACATTTATTATTATTAATATACTTCCACCTAAATGCACAGCAACATAGCAGTTTGTTGGCAGAAGACAGAGGGACAAATTATTATTATTATAAAATTAGGCAAAATGTCACATACTATTCATCTACAACATATTTCATATAATTTTTAAAACTATCTAATCCCTATAATTTACATTTATGTTTCTACAAATACAATAGTATTATATAATCTGTGCTTATACCAATTTAACATATTATTATCAAGAAGTGCACCAAATAGTAAGAGGATTGTGAACCCAGCCCCAAAAAGCGCTTCCCATACAAACGGCGATAACGTTTTCCACCCTCTAAACCTTAACCTATGGCAATGATTTTTTGGTATGTTGTCATTATGCCTTGGAACTAGGTTTGTATGTTTTGATTTTATCAATATTCTTCATAAATTTGACAATATTTGCATTTCAGGAGTTACATACAAAACAAAAAAGCGTCAATATTTTTTTGAACCTTTTAAAAAATATTTAAAAAATCAAAACTCACAAACCTAGTTCTAGCTCATAATGATAACATAAAAAATAATCATGGCTATAGGTTAAGGTTTAGAGGGTGGAAAACGTTATCGCCGTTTGTATGGAGAGCGGTGGGTTCACACTCCTCTTAAGATGCCACTGTGGAACCTTCCCACAATTAACGTCATAATGACGTGGGCTCTCTAGTCAACCTATTGACCCTTGGTGCTCCTCTGCCTCTGATGGACATCGCCTCTGGATCCTTGCAATCGGTCGACTGGTCAGATGATGCCACGATAACGATAGAATCTTTCCACAATAAACGACATAATGACTTCTGAATAAATGTCATAATATCGCTGCGATGACACATTGCGACAACGTTCTACAATGGCCTACGAATAAAATTGGCTGACTGTAGCTAACTAGTGCTACGTGTTGTTGCATTGTCCAGCTTTGTAACCGGTCGTCTAGCTTTTATGATATTTTGTAAAAACGGTGTAAAACAGTGTCGGCGCTAAACCGGTCCGTTAGCGACCGCAAGCCGCGGTCCCGTAACGCCATTGTCCGGCGACAATCGCCCCAACCGCCGCCGGAATAGTGCGAGAAGCTAGGCTTGTCCAAAAACATCGATACATCGGTATTGTTTAATACGATAATCGATATTTTTGAGCAATATTTAATTTTTCTATGTCATTTATTATCTATCCTGTGGACACTATTTGTCAATCTTATAACAATATTGTATTAAACTCACATTATACATTCTACTGGCTCTATTGACGTTAATATGATAATTGTTCTCAAGTACCCTAGTTTTTTTAAAGGTTTAGGTGTCTAGTTGAATAATTGTTTGTTTCGGTCTATTCGTCACAATCTTACTTTACCTCTCGGTGGGAATTGTTCCAGGATGTAGACTATAGTTAACCATTGTTTAATTTGTATTACCTATTTTTTACGTCTGTATCAGTTCTTTTCCCGAATGAATAAAATAAAATGTTCTAAATGTATGTACATATCTATGAGTCTGTACTACTTATATATAAGACAGTTTATGTTCCTTTAAATAGAATAAAAAATGTCAAGGAGTTTACCCGAGCAGATTCATGCTAGGTGTACTGGAAAATGTGACGAAATATGTCTATTAGTGTGCGACTTTCTAACTCGCGTGTTGTCTCGTTTAAATGTGACCTTCATCTGAGTTACGAACAACAATTATTATAAGCAACGATATATTGAGATATAAATAATTCTGAAACTATTAGTTGGTATGTTGAATTGAAGTAGTTTTCGAACGCTACCACCATCTTGCTCGCTAATCCAGCCGTTAAGAGGAGTGTGAACGTACCGCTCTCCATACAAACGGCGATAACGTTTTCCACCCTCTAAACCTTAACCTATAGCCATGATTTTTTTAATGTTATCATTATGACCTAGAACTAGCGGTTTATATGTTTCGGTTTTTCAATATTCTTAATAGTTTTAAAAATATTGATGCTTTTGTGTTTCGTATGAAACTCCTAAAATGCTAATATTGTCAAATCTACGAAAAATATTAAAAAAATAAAAACATACAAACCTAGTTCTAAGGCATAATGATAACATACCAAAAAATCATTGCCATAGAATAAGGTTTAGAGGGTGGGAAACGTTACCGCCGTTTATATGGGGAGCGCTTTTTGGGGCTGGGTTTACAGTTACACTCCTCTTAAGCAGCAGCGCTTTCACTTCTTGGAGCGCCGATATCTTCTTTCAAGACGTACAGATATATCGATATCGATACTTTTCGTCAGTTTCGACATCCCTAGGATGGCGCATTAATTTAGCTAACCTTTGTTTTTTTTTTAAAATGGTGGCAAAATTTAATTGTCTCTGCAACGCTTAAAGTGGTAATAAACTGACGAGTAAAGTGCTGGACACCGGATGCGTATGCAGCACGGCTCCAGCTCGCTTCGTAGAGCTGCATTACGTGCACGCAACGGAAGCGATGTGGCATCTCAACATATAACTCCATACATTACAACCTGCGTGTCACCGGAGCCGTGCTGCAAACGCAACCGATGTGGCTTGCGTACTTATAGAACTGTATGTTTATGCTCCGCGTCGTCTGTTTGTCAGTCAGGTAGTCGGAAATGTATAATATGCATAAATTACCTGCTAAGCTGAACCTATAATAAGTCTCAAGAATGTTTGACAAAGTATCAAGAATCCCACAATGGAGTAATTTATCTTCTTAGAATTGTTTTCAAACACGATGTTTCACTGAATATAGGTTTCTGCTAACTGGGACTAAGTAACAACGAATTGTCGTTCTGTAGTTGAGTAAAGTAAATATGTCAATGACAAGCTGACAGGTGACATGTGACAGCGACAATTCGGTGTACATGGCTAACTCTGTATTGCCAGGCTTAGTGGATACGTAATATACTTTGAATTGTCCTTTTTTTAAATAATATATTTTTTGTTCACAAATTTTAACAGTAAGCAAAGACAAAGCCCCAAAAACTAACTAGGAACTAGTTCAAACCGGTTCTAACTGGTTACAAAAAAGATGAATTTCCTTCTTCATTTTTTACCACACCCCCAGGTTAGGAAGCCATTACATATTTTTGAGCCTCTCTATAACCATTTTGATTTGAGCCTTCTACTACTTAAAAATAGACCTTAAGGCGTGGTAATTGGGCTGTAGGGTGGGATCTTGTCATAGTTAAGGCAACGATTAGAGTAATTGCATCCCATTTTGTGGCGCCGCCGGTCGACGTGTGTTTTCGGTTGTTTTTGATAGTCACTGATAATATCGAAGATGTTTTAAGTTTTTTTTTTAATAATAAAAGAATATTTGTCCCTTTGGTTAACCGTAAGTCCTTTGTTATGCCGATTTTGAAGAATGTAAAGATTCTACGGTTGGCACGATTTCATATTTAGTTATTTAATTATTTTCAATTATTTTTTCAAAATTGGGTAGTTTGTATTCTAAGTTTTTGTCAGTCTGCCCGTGAACATGAGACCAGTAAAGGGCTCGAAATGTCGGGAATTAGATTCGTTACAATGCATGCGATATAAACCGTTTAAATTGTTTTATTTCAATGTAAGCATTCCTTGATTATCCGTAAATACTTTGTTACATCGATTTTGAGGAATGTAAAGAATCCATCTTTTTTAGCCCTGAACAAAAAAATTAACCTCTTGGAAGTTATGTCCTAACTAGTCGTCTTTTATATGTCCAGTGTTCAAATTTCTTAACTATTTCTTAGTCATGTTTCATTTAAATTGGGTTAGTTTTTGTTTCATTAATTTAGTCTATAGATTCGGTCACAACACAGATGATATTGCTAGGTAAATTCAATCAATTTGATTTATAGACTACTGCAGAACCTTCTCACAGTATCTCGATGACTTTCCACTATAATTAACGTTTTTTCACAGTACAAACAGCGACAAACTTAGTGGACCAATAAAGAGGGGACTGAGAGAAATTGTCTATGCGCGAAAGGGATAGATATATCAAATTCATAGCGCAAACTATATGCCTATCTTTCGAAAAATGACACTTTAATGGTGACTAAGACTGCTTTTCCACCAGAGATGTGCGAGGATGCGTAGCGAGGGATATGTTTGTAAGAACCAATAGAATCCATTTACCTCGCCTCGGTCAGCATAGCTCTGGCGGAGACGGCTCATTGGTTCTTTACAGACACATCCCTCGCTACGCATCCTCGCACATCTCGCACACGTGGTGGAAACGCAGCCTTTATGTGTCTTCCATTGTACGTACTAGTCAATCACTAGTAGTCATAGCCGACAAAGTTCTTCAGGACCATAGAGGCTATGTTAAAGATTTTTCAAAGCTTAAAATATTCACAGTTCGAACTACCCCAGAAAAAAAAAACAAAAAAAACGACCAGTTGCGTCGTCATAGAAACAAACAAATGGTCAACAATCAAAAATTAAATGCCATTGTTTTTATTCACTCGCCTCTGGCGTAGAGTCTGAATGATTTCTTAATAACTACTTTTGTTGAAATAATTACTACGCGCAAGCGTCATTTTGACTTGTAAGCGTTTAATATAAAAAGTAACATATTAAAAAGCATCATCAGTATAAAAAATATAGGTTCCAAGTCAGTTTGCTTCCAACCGAATGTTTTTATCCTAAAATTCGTAGCGTATCAGTGCACTTTGCGGGTGGTAGGGCCTTGTGCAAGGTCCGTCCGGATCGCTGCCATCATCTTGCTCGCTAATCCTGCCGCTAAGCCGCAGTACTTGCACTGTTGTGTTCCGGCGTGGAGAGCAAGACAGCCGGTGCAATTACTGGCACAAAAGGTATTCCGTCTTAGCCCTCTGGGTTGGCAACGCATCTGCAATCTCTTTTGGTGTTGCGATTGTCTATAGGCGGTGGTGATCACTTACCATCAGGTGACCCACTTGGTTGTTTGCCTTCCTATTTCATAAAAAAAGCCCTTTTGTACCCTTTGAGTACGGAACCGTAAAAGTGCATACTCTTTGGTTACATTTAGTTTATTTTAACCCGAATCTGTTTTTATATTTCTTTGTACAGTCAAGGAATTTAATTCCCTACCCATTTCGTTGAAATGTCGTCTGACAATCGCAATGCATTAAGGTCGATTCGATATGTCAAACTAACGTCTTGCTCTATAGCTCTTATGGTGACAGTTTGCTATATGCTATTGAACCTTAGGTGGGTTGGAAATTTAATTCCTTGACTGTACATAGGAAATTGTATCTGTTGCGAACTCTTTGCTTTTTATAATATTTATGATTTTTCTACAGAGATTCGATATTTTAGTTGCAGTTGTTTTGTGGTCTGCTGTGTCACCTGTTCTTGTCGTGTATTATATATACACGACAAGAACAGGTGTGTTCAATAATTAAAAATAAACTCATATATCATAAGAAAATCGTCATATTTCTCATTTAAAATACAGTCCACTTCAATCGCACTCAACTCAACAGTCTTGTTTGTAAAATGCTATATAATGAATGACAACACAAAGAAAAATTAGGGTAATGGCAGGATTCGAACCTGCAACATCAGCATGCCTTGCGTATTCCAGTTTCCGCCACGGAAACTGGAATACGCAAGGCACGGAATGCTGATTTTGCAGGTTCGAATCCTGCCATTACCCTAATTTTTCTTTGTGTTGTCATTCATTATATAGCATTTTACATTTAATTTGAATGTAAAAAAAAATCAAAAAGAGAAATCGAAAAAAGTTAAAAATAAATAATTTCGATTACAATAATAGTATTGTTTGTGTATTTCATCGTAAATATGAGTAAATCCTCTCTCCTTTGCTAAGGTTAGCTGACAAAAACCCCTTTAAGAGATAAGTTCACCTTTGTACCACTTCTAGTATTTTTCTGCGTATTTGTAAGTGATTATTAACAGTCAAAGAATTTAATTTTCCACCCATTTCGTTGAAGTGTCGTCAGACATTCGCAATGCATTAAGGTCGATATGTCAAACTAACGTCTTGCTCTAGTTAGCTCTTATGGTGACAGTTTGCTATATGATATTGAACCTTAGGTGGGTTGGAAATTAAATTCCTTAACTATACAATTATATACACACACTTACCATAAGTTACCGATACTATATTCTGAACGCCAATATATTATCAATAGCATACATTAAGCGCTAAAAGTTTCTCTTGAGTCTTACTTATCGACGCTATTAGTCGTTCATCGATATCGGGACATATTTAGTATCAGTGGACGTCTTTATTTATAAAATAGTTAAATAGTTTCTCACTAGATGTCACTAGATTTAGTGGAAGTTATCGTGTGTGATATTGATTTACGTGTTTCCATAGCTTATACCAGTGGCCCGTTTCACGAAGCTAATGTTGCCGGTTTAGACTTGTAAAATTGTAACTTGTAGCTTCGTGAAACGGGCCACTGTAATTCACAAGTGGGTTATGTCGACCCTCAGAAGTGCAATTTTGAATCTCACCTGGTGACTAAAGCTCACCAAAATTGCCGTTTTTCATTGAGTTTCGGCCATTTTGATGAGCTTTAGTCACCAGGTGAGATTCAAAAATTGCACTCCAGGGCTGTATTTTAAATTCTAAGGGGTCCATGTAAGCGAAAAAAAGAATTTGGTGCCCATGAGATGTTAAGGGGGTTTATAACTCCATACAATAACTAGTATGGAGTTATCCGCTTATGTAACTTTTAGACAGACTTTTTAAAATATTTACTGCTGTATTTTTATGTCATGAAAAAGAGTTTCAATATTTTCTAAAGAGCAATGGTTGTTTGGAAAATATTATTGTATGAAGAAATGGTCCATTTTGAAAGAATAAGGAAGTCAAAGGCGTCTATGAAACACAAAAAATACAATAAAATAACGCGATAACGATAATAACGCATTAAAAAAAAACAAATTTAAATTAAATTAAAGTTTGTGGACTTCTGAGGTATGCCTGAACTAGGATGTTCCTGTGTTTCAGGCGAAAATGGACTAACATAACAATCTTAAATTATCACTTGCTAAAACAATTGTTCTTAATAACTAGCTCAATTACAAAATACTATAAAACAATGTTAATTTTGAAATAATCAATAGTTTTGTCCGAAGAGAGACTTGTGTGGTTGTACTTTCATTTTGTGGACTCGTATAGGTTCGTGCTAAGGTTTTTTTGACGTGCACTGGTAACAGGTTGTAACAAAACTGTATTAAGTCACGAATTCCATTTTCCTAATCAACTCAAAAGCCAATACATCAAAAGAATGTGACCTTTCCGTCGTGCAATTTAAATAAGTAGCTTATTAAAGGTGAACAAAATTACTCGTAATCATAGACGTGACGAGATGTTTGGGGTCCATTTACTGGGGCCATTGAACTATCCAAAACGCCTAGCGAACAACGCTAAACGAACCTTATCGTCAAACCAAATAGGATTCATTTTGATCATAGTATCTGCTATAGAAAATATACATAGTGTACAGGAACACCACAATACTTATATGCACGAGTGGTTCCGATGAAATGTCATTACGTCTCTTTCTGTTCTGGTGCTGTAGAAAGAGATGGCAGTGTGAAATTAGGGAGGCATTGCTGTCGTAATTGGCATAATGACACAGATTGACAGTTTCAGAGTGAAAGCTAAACATTACCCTTTTTGTGGAGCTAAGTATTGCTGCTTTAATCTTAGTGCATACCTGAAACAATGGAAATGAAAAAATATATATTAAAAATACAAACTCCAAACAATATTTTTAAAACTTTATTTAAAAAATCCTAAATTATTAAAATAGCGGGTGGTAGGACCTTTTGCAAGGTCCATCTGGATATTGGTCGCTAATCCTGCCACTAAGCAGCAGTGCTTGCACTGTTGTGTTCCGGCGTAGAGAGCAAGGCAGCCGGTGCAATTACTGACACAAGAGGTATTCCATCTTAGCCCTCCCGCTGGGTTGGCAACACGTCTGCTATATCCTTAGTGTTGCGGATGTCTATAGGCGGTGGCGATCACTTACCATCAGGTAACCCACTTGCTTGTTTGCCTTCTTATTTTATTTATAAAAAACAGGTGTTACTTAGCGGAGGTCCTATTAACAAACTAAAACCTTTAAACCTTGCTATTCCGCGAAACCAGCGTTGTGTATACGGTGCACTGAGATCACCTGACGGGATGCGACCACCGTGCACCGCCGCCCATGAAAACCAGCAACCCCAAGAAAGTCACTGATCCGTTACAAGCTTTAACTCCCCTCCTTCCGTAGGCCACCCGAGTTGAACAAAAGCTTGTAAAAAATAATACAAACCTGTACCCACTTTGACTGTCGGGCCCGACAAAATGCCAGACGTTCTAGTATCAATTGGTGGTGATCACTTACCATCAGGTGACGCACTTGCTTGTTTGCCTTCCTATGTTGTATAAAAAATATTGTATGAGGATGCACGACCTGGACGGCTGTTCTTAGTCAAAGGTGTCAGATATGTAACATAACACACAGACAGACATGATGAAATTATGAATACATATATTCTAAATCTAGGTATTAAAGTACTCCATACATCGCCAGCGCCGCCTGGTAATAGAGGCAGTAAATAACATTGATATGGAAGATGAATGGCGAAAGAAAAGGGCCAGTAAAAAGTTGTCGATGTAAATGGCGATGCGCAGGAGTTGCTGCTTGGTCAAGGGACGAGAGACATATCGGCAATTTATTGTAATGAAGTCACAACTTAAATATAAAGATACTTAGTCATTTTATTCAAGTAAGATTTAGAAAAAAATACCTTTGCATTGTTAATAAATTTCTGCTGTCACCTAAACCAATTTCTCACTTCTTTTCTCAATAAAAAAATGTGTGACGATCTGTATGTCAAAAACAGATGTCAGATCCCTTCAAAATCTGTAATTTTTTGGCATATCTCGAATGCGAGATAAATTTCGATGAATGCCAGGATTGGGGGCTGTATCGAATAAATTATGTTGTTAATATTAATTATTGTGAAATTTAGGTTTGTACATTTTGATTTTTTTATACTCTTCATAGATTTGACAATATTTGCACTTTATACGAGACAAAAAAGTGTCAGAATTTACAAATCTAATAAAAAAATAAAAAAAAAACATACGAACCTAGCACAACTTAAAAATCATGGCTATAAGTTAAGATTTAGAGGATGGAAAACGTTATCGCCGTTTGTACGGAGAGCTAAACTTAGACAATAGTCTTAAGGTCCATGAACTATTCCAAAGATGTCGAGTAATTTTTGATTTAAACACGTACTGAAGTTTATATTAATAAACCTTCTTTGTCATCTGAAACCGCTACATCCTTTAACTTACGCTCCATTTTAACCAATCACTCTCGATAGACATCCAGTTAACTTTTTACACCAATAAAGGAGTCAGAATTGCTGTATAATTTGACACCCACATTTGCAATTCCATTGAACATTATCTGGTTTAATTAGGCGACATAAATTGACATCGCTTTCGCTTTCAATTGACAGCTGAATTCCGTTACGAACGTAAACGTGTTCTAGGTTCTATTGAATAGAAACTACTGCGAGAAACAGACTTATTGAAATAAACGTATCACTAATGTATTTAAAGTCGAGTTGTAGCCTTACATGTCTTGGACCAGGCCCCTATACTACTAAAAAACCATATGTCAGGTGACAACGACATTTTGTTGTACATTAAAGATCCACTGTTTAAGCAAAGCAATACAAAAACTCTTCCAGTAAGTCGCATTGTCATTGTCACATGTCACCCGTCAGTTTGGTGATATAGGGCTGTGTCAGTTGTCCTTATTTATGAGTTTACAAGACCGTGGCCCAACATTACTGATGGCCAACCTCCGTCGCCAAGGAATGGTGTTATAAGTCAGCCTTATGTTTCTTAGGCATGTTTGATTGCAAACGGGCTAGCGGTTGGCGAGACCTTTATCTTTAAAAACATGTTGAGGGTTAATCAAAGCTTTCTTTGGTTAGGTTATTCACATTAACAATTTAGTGCTTTGTTGATTGTTAAAGAATGTTATTTTAATTTAATATGTTTCTAGCCAAGTTAAATTAGTTTTAAAACAAGTTCGCAGGCTTACGCAGTATCGGCTCAATATCGCTTATTTTCAATTCCCATCTATTTGTGTCAATGAATCATTCCAAGGCGATAGCGATCGCAATTCGTAGTACGTAATAAGCCAGCCTAGGAGTGTGGGAACAGAATCGAGTTAAACTGAAACAACTATTCTCGTAACTCTTGTTGAGGTAACAATTTTGAACTGTTTAAAAACAGTGGATTAAGATCCAATAGCTTTAGGATACGAATCTTCTATTTTTTAGCGATTACATAATTCTACCCAAGTTGAAGGCAATATTTTTAATTAATAGATTCAGGCGTTAGTTTGCGAAGGTCCAATCAACAAACTGCAACAAATTACTATAGTTTCACCTTCAGTTGAACCTTCTGAGTTAAATATTTAAGATGTAAAAATAACATAGTCATTTTGATTTATTTAAAAAATTACATCTCGTTGCGTTTCTTGCCGGTATTTTCTCATCAAAGGTTTTTTTGTAATCGAAATTTTTACTTTTCGTTTTTTTTTGTTTTTTTTTATACATTGAAATTAAAAGTAAAATGCTATATAATGGCCACACAAAGAAAAATTAGGGTAATGGCAGGACTCGAATCGCAACATTAGCATTCCGTGCCTCGCGTTAGCCAGTTTCGCCACATTACCGCTAAGCTAAGGTTTTTTCCGAACCGGTGGTAAATTTTATGACATTCATAAGTGCTTCCTGTAAGCCTAACCTGAATAAAATATTTTGACGTTGACTTTGATTATTACTTTGAAAATGGTCCTATTTCAATTAAAAAAAAGGAAAAACCACCTCTATAGTAGAAAAAAAAGGAGGCAAGTGCGGCGTCCAGAGCAAGACAACCGGTGCAAATAGTAGCACAAGAGGCATTCCATCTTAGCCCTCTGGGTTGGCAACGCATCTGCAATCCCTTTGGTGTTGTGGGTGTCTATGGGCGGTGGTGATCACTTACCATAAGGTGACCCATTTGCTTGTTTGCCTTCCTTTGTTAAATTAGTTGTATAAAATGAGTTATACACACACTGAATTTTCACCTGCTATCTGAATGTAAGACTTCCATCCGTCGTCATGCGAGACGAATCCAAAATGACGAATAAAAGTCTTGACAGTCGAATGTCACGCGTGAAGTCATTAAGCATTATCCCGAAATTCAATCATGCCGTGAAGGGGATTAAAACTAAATTAGTTTTCTATTACATCAGTTAGTTTCGGTAGAGCACGACCGACAGCGGAAATAAAGTGACAAATGGATGTGTAATGGACGTGACAGAGGCTGTATTCTGAGTACTAGTCGTATTAGTACAGTAGAGGAAATACATTCACGTACCACCTTAGAACCCTGTCGCAATGACAGGACGCGTTAAACGCCACGCTAAGTCATACCAATGTCATGCGTATGTCTCTTCGACTATTCTACGGTGGTACGTTTCCTTGACTGTAAATTAAAATTGTAATGACAACACAAAGAAAAACCCTTAAAATCAATAATGTAATGACCATAAGACGAAGCACATTGAAAAATTCGCAGGGTAGGGCAGCGGCAGTGTGGCGAAAAAGGAAAACGCAAGGCACGGAATGCTGATGTTGCAGGTTCAAGTCCTGCCATTGCCCTAATTTTTCTTTGTGTTGTCATTACAATTTTAATTTAATAATTTGAATGTTAAAAACATTTAAAATAAAAATCGGAAGAAATTTCGGTTACAAAATTTAATTCCTTGACTGTACCTAGTCTGTAATTTGAGGTTTTAGAATATTAGAATCATTAGAATAATCATTTTGTTTTAAATCATTGGAAGACAAATGAGCAAGTAAATCACCTGATGGGAAGATTTACATAAATACCCGTAACACCAAGGAGACTGCATGCGTTGCCAACCCAGAGGGCTAAGATGGAATATCTCTTGTGCCAGTAATTGCACCGGCTGTCTTGTTCTTCACGCCGGAACACAAGTGCATGCACTGCTGCTTAGCGGCCGGATTAGCGAGCAAGATGATGGTACCTACATGTTGAAAATACTAGGGTTTCCTATGACTTCGCGTATATTACATAGGTATGTCAATAGTATTTAATGCAACTGATGCATAATGAGAGGTCTTAAAACACGAGTGTGGTTTTATGAAACGAGCGTTAGCGAGTGTTTTAAGACCTAATTATGTACAGTTGCATACATTACTTTATCTACACACATATCATAAGTACTCTATGATGGGTTCAGAAGCCATAGGGCAATGACCTGCATTGCTACTAGCTACTAGTGCTAGGTACCTATTAAATATCTATAGACTGTACACATTGCAATAATGTAATAAAAAATGAATTTGAACAAATATAGAAACAAATTAGAATAAATCTCATAACAATATTGGTTGTTATAGTACTGGTCATTGCCTACGGTTTCTGAACGCATTATATAGCATTTATGATATATGGTGTAGATAAAATATCTTTATTCAAATTAGACTCACAAGAAGCACTTATGAATGTCATAAAATGTACCACTGTCCGTTTGGTAGTACAGTTAATACAAAAAAGTACATAGGTAAACTGCGGGTGGTAGGACCTTGTGCAAGGTCCGTCCGGATCGCTACCACCATCTTGCTCGCTAATCCTGCCGCTAACCAGCAGTGCTTGCGCTGTTGTGTTCCGGCGTGGAGAGCAAGACAGCCACTGTAATTACTAGCACAAGAGGTATTCCATCTTAGCCCTCTGGGTTGGCAACGCATCTGCAAGCTCTTTGGTGTTTCTGTAGGCGGTGGTGATCACTTACCATCAGGTGACCCACTTGCTTGTTTGCCTTCCTATTTCATAAAACAAAATAAAACAGTCGGTCTACGTGCCATTATAACTGTACTCGGATAGCTTGAGATAAAAATAGTTGTTTGAAGATACGTATCGCCTAAATAGACGTTTTGTTTGGAACGGCTTTAAGTTTTTCTCTAGGCGAGATTGTATCGACGGAGGAACTCGGAATTACTCAAATTTTCTAGGAAATTTGACTGGTATCTTTAAATTGCTGCTTGTTTACTTTTCGAGGACGAGTAAAGCATGATGATGCAAAACGTGGCAAAGGTACTTAAGATTTTTAAGGTTCCGTACCTCAAATGGAACAAGGAACCATTAGGATCACTTCGTTGTCCGTTTGTCTGGCTATATGTGAAGACCAAGACCCTTTTACTCAGGAACTCGTGGAGGTTATCGAGTTAAATTTAATATAGAATACTCAAACCTGCACTCCTTTGGAGTTGTGAAAATATCAAACTTCTAAACTCTTTGACACCATTTGACGCGTGTTTCGCTTCTATACGACGCATCGTCAGGTCAAGACGAACTCGCCAATCTGTGTGGATTAGATATCATATCCCATTGCTGCCGTGTCGTTGTAATGAACAAACCAACAGTCTTTTCCCGTTGTTTATTTAGCTTAACAATCGAACCATCTCTTTACAGCCTATTTCTGTAAAGCAGGCATTAAATACAAGCGTGAACAGCATCAGTTAAGAGGAAACACCAAGGCCTAGAGAATTGAAAAATAGGTATTTGTAAAATCTATTGCTGCCTCCATCTATCAAGCCTCCCCCCGCAGAGCGCAATAGAGACAGCCGCAGCTTGGACTGAAAATACCTATTTAAAGTACACAAAATCAACGATTCGTAGACCCCTGATTCCTTCTCCAAAACTGAACCGATTTAACTACTTTTTTCATAAAAAATTAAAGAAAGGCTTTGGCAGTGTTCCTATGTTTTTCTATTTTTATATAATCTTGTAAAATTTGTTTTCTGAATGTATGAACGCAGCCGAAAATCTGGCCAATTTTTTAGGTTTTTGAATGTTCATATCTCTTTTATTAATTAATTTATGAAAAAAAGGAAAACATAGGAACATGCATAATAGTGGCCATCGATTTTTTAGAAAAAAAAAATTGCTCTACTGGCATTATCCAGAGAGGAAACAGGGGACGACGTTTGTATGGGAAAACGGCCCTTGTGTTTCCTCTTAAAGGTGAGGCGCTAATTAGTGCGGGTTCGAACCCAGACGATGCGATCGGCGCGTGCGCTGCCTGCGCCTGCGCAACCGCTGTACGCATGTTGTTTTTTTAATTAAATGGAAATATATCTCTGATGGTATTTGTTGACAAAAATAATTATTTACTTTGTGGTTCGTGACCCTGGCTAAGTAAGTTCCGGGTTTGATTCCCGTTAGGGGCAAATGAAAATGAATGAAAATGAAAATGAATGAAAATGAAAATGAATGAAAATGAAAATGAAAATGAAAAATTTATTTTGCAAGTAGGCCATATAGGCTCTTTTACATGTCTGAATCTACTAGCGCTTCGGAAAATGAAAGAATCTGCTGAGAAGAAACGCCGCAAGAAACTCAGCAGTTTATCTTTTTTTTTCTTCTCTTTTCAAAACAAGATTACAGAGCAATATACACAATCATAACAATAGTTCACATAAAGTGTGAGAAAAAAAAAATATAAAAAAAAATTGTATGATAAATACATATGAGTGTTTGTAGTCAAGTCTTGGATGTTGTATTATGTATTTCAGTATGTATTTATCTTTATAACAATTTTATTCGTTGTCTAGTACCCACAGTATAAGTTTTGCTTAGTTTTGAGCTAGGTCAATTGGTGCAAATTAGCTCAATTTTATCTACACTAATATAATAAAGACGTAAACTTTGTTATTTTTAAAAATATTATTTACAGCCACCACCTTGAAATATGTAAAATTATAACCAGATTAGCGGACGCGTGTGACTTCGTTCGCCTGAAATTAATAGCCTATATCCGTCAGGGATAGCGTAGCTTTCTATTAGTGAAACAATTTTTGGAATCGGCTCAATAGTTGCAGAGATTACCCTCTATATACAAACATACAAAGTTTACCTCTTTATTATATAAGTGTAGAGTAGATGTAGATAGTGAAGACAAATTCATTTGTAATGTGTATTAACATTTTTAATAAGCTGCCTGATAGTCTTAAGGAAAATAATTTTAAGGATTTTAAAAAATATGCAATATTGTGGCTTTTGGACAGATGTTTTTACAGCATTAAGTAATTTTTAGATTAATGACATTGTATTATATTATTAAGATCATTTTGACATTATAAGTAATTGGTAATTGGCTTGTGCATGTAAGCTACAAGGATTTCACGACATGACATCTCTTTTTATTAATTTGATCAAATTTTTTATTGTATTTTTTAGTTGTATTTTATTTATCCTCAATAATTATGAAAATAATTTTGAATTTTGATTTCTGACATTTGTATAAAGTAGTTGTAATTGGCCCGTGTACTAAGTGCTTGGAATGTTGATGTGCTAGTAATCTTATTATTGTTTGTCATGCGTGCATACCTGCAAAGGTAGAATTTTGGTGAAACAACTGACGATTATTAAACATAATACCTACCTTCTAATGTAACCCAAATATTCATACGTAATAAAATTTCATTTAATTTCAAAACAAAACAAAGGACTTAATAAAAAATAAGATAACTTACACTTACCTAAAATTACAGACATTTATTATTAACTTACTAAAGTGAAGCGTTATAATTCAATATTTTACAAATTTAAGTACTTAGGTACCTACATAATACTGCACTACATAATATTAACTTAATGGCCATTAAAATGATATATTATTAGTAGGTAAACGTCACGAATCACTCAAGAATTAGCATATGTAATTGTGATGGCTTCTCTATTGCATCCGTTTAGGCCATAGTCTATATTAAAGCAACAGTAAGCAAACAGAAAAATATCGTACGAATAACTGACCTAGGACCTACAAAAGATATTCGGTCATACAAAGTCACGGTAAAATTTTAGACATTCTTTAAATTGCTGTCATACAAATCGCTAGTTTATCAAGTGTCTAGCTCATGTTTATTTTTTTGTGATATTACGCTGCATATTTAACCTCGCCTAGTTTTTATTTGTGTATAAATCGAATTTAAAAATTATCACGGCTTTTCAGTATAGTCACCAGCACCAATATCTGACACAACAAAGCGTGCATAAATATCTGATACGACTCTATTTCTAGGGCTGGTAGGACGTGTCAGATATTTTTGCACGTTTCGCTGTGTCAGATATTGGTGCTGGTGACTGTACAAGGAAATAAGTGGAGCTGTAGTCTTTTGCAAAAAACACTTGTGTTTCATAGCTTCGTTAAGAACGTTTGGCGATCATGCCAGTAATGATAAATATGGTGTCTGTAGGGCTGCAGAATATGTCAAAGAAGACCTTTGTCTGCAAGGATAGCTTTTTCTAGTATATCTGGCCCAAATGCTATTAAAAAAACTGAAAAATTGCGGTGCTAGAAAATTCGAAACGAAAACGTATTCATTTGATCGGGTGCAAAGCATAAGCCTCCAACGAATAGTAATAAAATACTTTAGACTGTGTGTTTGTTGATTTAAGATTCATTAGACAGTTTACTAGTCTAATAAGCATTCTCTACCAGTCAACCGCACATAAATACGAAAATTAAAAACATAATTGCGTATCGTTATTGTGGCGTCGTAGATATATACGTAGGTATATGTATAAATTCGCGTGTGTATAAGTATTTGTTTTATTATTTTATACTAGCTGTGCCCGCGACTTCGTCTGCGTGGAATAGTGTTTGTGGGGAGCATTTTTAATTATTTAGGCTAATTATTTTACAAATAAGACAAATGTATAATAAATACTTTAATGAGCTATTTGCAGTGCATTTGCCCTCACTTGTCTGCCCGTTCGGGTAAGCACACTTAGACATTTTTCCCTACCTACATCGCGTCGTACCACGCCGCGCTCCCCCTCTTGCTATAAATAAATAAATGACACCGTAAATGTTACATCAGAATAACTCTAATATTATAACATCCCCTATTGTTATTTTACACCCTCGAGGGTAAAACTTTTGCAAACTATGAACGTCATATTTATTTATATCGAATCAACAGCCTAAAAAATAAGTTTCAAGCTTCTAGCTCTAAAAATAACGATACTTCCATACAACTTTTCATCCCCCCTTTCAACCCCTTACAACCCTTTTTTCGCAATAAAAAGTAGGCTATGTCCTTTCTCAGGCTCTAGACTATCACTGTGTACCAAATGTCATTTTAATCGGTTCAGTAGTTGGCGTAAAAGCGCGACAGACAGACAGACAGACAGACAGAGTTACTTTCGCATTTATAATGTTAGTAAGGTTTAGCGTTATGCATTTTGTATTAATTCTGTATAATTTCTGTTTTGTCTTAAGGTTGATTGGTAGAGAATCCTTCCCTTAGTATGAATTAATGTATTTCTTCTACAAAAAAACATATTGGTACATCTCCCAGCGGCTCATACTTGTACATTACTGTTTCTTCTCTGGATACTGTGTACGTACGTGCGTTCCATACAAAATAGACACTATGAATGATCTATGTCATTCGATATTCAATTTGTTGGATTTAATTGCACACTAATCACAATATTGGATCCTTTTAGTAGTTATAAAGGTAATTAAGTGAATTACTTTGCTTGCTGTTAATAATAAATGTTAATACTCTGCGTAAAGGTTGGGTTATAAATGTGTAAAGGTGTGCTAAATAAAATTACACTAATTAATTAAAAAATCTTGTCGCTTAATCCAAACGCCAGGCGGCAGTGATTGAGCTGTTGTGTTCCGGCGTGGAACACAACTATTTTAAGCTAAGCCTATTTTATATTATTGTAATCGAAATTATTTATTTCTAAATTTTTTCGATTTTTCTTTTTGCATTTTTTTTTATACATTCAAATTTATTTTAAAATGCTATATAATGAATGACAACACAAAGAAAAATTAGGGTAATGGCAGGATTCGAACCTGCAACATCAGCATTCCGTGCCTTGCGTATTCCAGTTTCCGCTACATTACCGCTATTTTATATATTTTTTTTATGAAACAGGAAGGCAAACAAGCAAGTGGGTCTCCTGATGGTAAGTGTACACCACCGCCTATAGAGACCCGCAACATCGAAGAGATTGCAGATGCGTTGCCAACCCAGAGGGCTAAGATGGAGTACCTTTTGTGCCGGTAATTACGCCGACTTGCTTTCCACGCCGGAACACAAAAGTGCAAGCACTGCTGCTTAGCGGCAGAATTAGCGAGCAAGATGGTGGTAGCGATCCGGACGGACTTTGCACAAGGTCCTACCACCCGCACATATCCGCCGCAAATTTCGATAATTAAGTAAAAAAACTTGGTCGCTAAATCCAAACGCCAGGCAGCAGTGACTGCACTGTTGTGTTGCATTTGTAAATGAAAAAAATCATAACAAAATTAGGGCACTAAACCTCAACATTTCGACACTTCGACGCCGGCGCACACAAACGGTTCAGATACCTGTGGAACCTCTCGCATACTTTCTATCAGAACCCCCAAATTAAGAGCTATTACTACGAAGATTTACGAGCTCAGCTTCAGATGTAATCGTACACGAATTAAAATAGTTCGAAGTTTTGAAGCTTCTTATGCTTTATTTATTGTCGGTGGAAGTCGTGTTATTATACAGTTCTTTAAATTTGTATACACTAGTAACCCGCTCCGGTAGAGATGGTGCGTATTTACGTTACCAGGTTTTGATACCTGGTATTTCCTTGCAAGTATACCAACCAGGTACCGACCCGATATACTTGCAAGACTTGAAAGTATTTTTCCATTAAAGTATACTGTCCCTTCAAAGTAAGTACTACTTAAAGTAGTACAAAATTATATCTTATATTTATACACATAAGGTTCAGATTGTGCTTATACGTGAAATAAAATACTTTTAAAGTACTTTACGTCTTGATTGGAATATATATTTTGAATCTTATCTGTATAATGACAAGGTTTAAACTTGCAAGGAAGCAAGTATTCGACTCGTTGCGTTGGACAGAAAATACTTTGAAAGTATTTTGATACCTGGTTTCTGCACCTGGTATGAGAAGGTGGACGTACTTTTAAGCCCTGGTACGCGATTTAGCAAGTATAACCCATCCCTACGCTCCGGCTTCACTCGGGTACAAATAGGATGTAACGTACTTAAAAACCTTCCATAAATAATTCTCTAAATGTTAGTGGAAACCGTGTCAAAATCCGTTGCGTGGTTTAGAAGGAGGCGCCCGAAAATACGATGAGGACGGACAAAGTCAAAGTCAAAGTCAAAATATTTTATTCAGATTAGGCTTACAGGTAGCACTTATGAATGTCAAAAAATTTACCACCGGTTCGGAAAAACCTCTGATGAGAAGATACCGGCAAGAAACTCAACGAGGTGTAATTTTTTTAAATAAATCAAAATCACAATGTTATTTTACATCTCAAATATTCAAATTTTTTACAATTTAACAATTTAACACAGCAGGTGTACAATCTTTGGGGCCAGGGATCGCCAATACAGATCGGGATCATTTCCAAACATCCTTGTCCAAGATATAGTCATTGATTTTATAATACGCCCGAGAAATTAATGTCTTCTTGACAATAGATTTAAATTTTGTATCATTTAGTTCAGTTATGTTTTTTGGAATTTTGTTGTAAAATCTTACACAATTTCCCATGAACGACTTATTGGTTTTAGCCAGTCTGTAAGTTGGAACTTTAAGCTTTCCTGTGTTTCTAGTAGCCTTTGGCTTATCGACGTTGGTAGGGAAATTGCATATATTTTTCCTAACGTACATGATTATTTCAAAAATATATAGCGACGGTAGGGTTAAGATGTCTATTTCCTTGAAAAAGACAGGAACGGATAGCAACTTTGTTTTAGACGATGTGAAGAAGATGTAGCGTTAAAATTACATAAATACAACTATTATTAATTTATATTTTATTATTATGGACAAATAAAGAGTCATACATACATAGTGGCAGAAACTGATATTAAAGAAAATCCGGCAATCACTTCTTCCTACTAAGTATTTTATTACAAATGCGAAATGATGTTTGAATTTTTTGGTGTTTGATAGTATTTTATGCAACTGCTATATAATGAGAGGCATTAAAACACGAGTGTGGTTTTATGAAACGAGCGTCAGCGAGTTTCATAATAGGATCACACGAGTGTTTTAAGGCCTAATTATATACAGTTGCATACATTACTTTATCTACACACATATCATAACTGCAAAAAACCGTAACAGCAAAAAACCAACAAATAGTCATGGCGGCCATTCGATCTTTTCGCCAAGACGAACGTTTTTTTTTTTAAACCATAGACAAACGAATGAAGTCCCTATTGTCATGTCACTCGAGATCAAATGTCGTGCGTTTAAATTAGAAAACATACTGAGTTGACGTTTCGTATCAATAACTGTTTTAAAATCTGTGGATACTAGAATAGAGACCAATTTGAATTTTGACAGCTGTTTCAAATTTAAATTCATACCGTCACGAGATATTGGTAATGTGATCACCAATAAACACAGACTACTAAGAGATACTACCCAATTAAGAACAGATTTACCTACTACCACTGACAAGAAAATTCTTATAATAACATTGGTTGTAATAATGCTGGTCATTTTCTATGGTTTTTAAACGCGTTATTGAGCACTTATGATATGTTTGTAGATAAAGGTTTAAATGTTTGTTTCTCAATCAAATGAACGGTTGGACGGATTTAGATGAAAGGCAGACAGATATATCATACCCTGGAGTACGATTTTTGACTCTCACCGCGTCACTAAAGCTGATCTAAATGGTCGTTTCTCATAGAGTTTCGGCCATTTTGGTGAGCTTTAGTCACCTGGGTGAGATTGAAAAATTGCACCTCTGGGATTCAAATGTAAAATACTTTTTATACCGTAAAATCCCGCAAAGTCCCGTAAAATGGATAAAAAAAATAATTTAAGCTAAGCACTGGGTAAAAGCTCGTTAATTATAATAATAAATTGGAACAAATTACATTATTACTTCGCGAAACCAAAACCGTTTGGTTTGCAGGATACTTTTAGATATTTTTTCCCAATTTGTTGTTACTTGAACTCCGCAAAGTAACGCCAGAATCTGTTAATAATTTCAAGCATTGCTTCGTTTGAGAGTAGGTCAATTCGTGTAAATTATCCCAAGTTAATTATTTATAATGAATTCAATGCATAAAAGATTAATTCATGTTAAAAAGTCAAGATGGCGCCCGCATTTCTAAACCAGTATGCAAGTTGTTTTAAGTTAGTTGCTAGTTCAGAAACTGGGCAAGTTATGCATTTCATTTACTAATTATTATTGCATTCACATAAGGCGCTGGTTAAGATTCCTAAGTATAATATTTAAGGAAATAAGAGAGAGTCTACGAACCAGTGGAAAAGTTGCTCCGGTATGCAGGGAATGTCTCAGTTAATAATTTAAAACAACCTCGTTAATGTAACTTATTTACAAATCCGGGAGGTTGATTAAACTTACGTATAAAAAGGCTGGCTTTTAAACGAGCTACATTTTACAGCAATACAATGTGTGACGCCATATAGACAGCTTGACTGTGGTCAAGCAATTTACCTATTGAAAGAATAATACAAATTATTGCCATCCTACGAAAATTAAGCATGAAAAACATATATTTCTGCTCTGTTCTGTTGTTTCAGTTGTCCGGAAGAGATGTCTTTTAGCGATAAGACCGCCTATTGTGTGCCTTATGTTATGTCTCTTTATTATACGTTTTTGTGTTTTGTGGTGTTCAATAAAGAGTTGTTGTATTGTAGTGTATTTCTATTACAATCCCTTAAAGATACCTGACGGTTAACTGGTTGAGAATACCTTAAGGTATTAAGGCCGCCATTTGTACATTGATTTTTGTGTTGTGCAATGAAGTTTAAATATCTAAATAAATGGAGATAATTGTAGCCATGTATAAAAATCAAAGAAAAATGGTATGTTTTAGTTTGCAGGTGCTAGGACCTTGTGCAAAGTCAGTCGATCGCTATGCTATTTATTGTTATCTTTTTTTTATGTATGTGTGTATGTCATGTACTATTGTGATAATTATGTATATTGCACTGTAATCTGTTTAGAAAAGAGAAGAAAAAATAATAAACTGCTGAGTTTCTTACGGCGTTTCTTCTCAGTAGTATCTTCCATTTTCCAAAGCGCTAGTAGATTCAGACATGTAAAAGAGCCTACTTGCAAAATATATTTTTTCATTTTCATTTTCATTTTACCATCATCTTGCTTGCTAATCCAACCGAACCGATAAGCAGCAGTGCTTGCTCTTTTGTGTTCCGACGTGGAGAGCAAGACGCCGGTGACATTACTGGCACAAGAGGTATTCCATCTTCCTTTTGGGTAGTCTAAGTTGGCAACGCATTTGCAGCCTTCTTGGTGTTTTTTGGTGTCTTTGAGCGGTGGTTACTTATCATCAGGTGACTCACTCGCTCCGTTTTCCTTCCCATTATGTATTTTAAAAAGTTCAGAAAGTTCAACGTCCAAATCGTAAGTTTGAAGGACAAGCAGGCCTCTTTCGTTTTGTTTCTGAATATTTATATTACTGGCCAGTGTAAGACCTCGTGACAGCAGCCCAGCTCGAAGAGTTTTTGGAGTCAGTCGTTCGCCATCCGCTGAGGCTGCTGCCACGAGGTTCACCCATATTGTACATACATTTAGTTCATTAAATTAGCTTTATTCATAATTGTTCATTTCTTATTTATTTACAGTCCACAGGAATTCCTCACAGTAAGAGAGGATTTTTAGTCCAGTCATCTTTTTAATTGTTTACTCGGTTACGTCGTTGTATCGAAAGTAACGAATTTCCCTCACAGTTAGGGTTGCCAGGTCCAAAAATAGAAAAGCCGGACACAGGTTCATATTTAGCCGGACATTTTGCCCTAAAAGCCGGACGCAAATACTAACGTAGCCTGATACATCGAGACGAGATCGCGAGTCATGCTTATGCGTTGCGTGTCCGCTTGACTCTGGTCGCGCGCGGCGGGGTCGACCAAAAGCCTAACAAAAGCTGGACAGGCCGGACACGACTGTAAAAAGCCGGACACCTGGCAACCCTAGTCACAGTAATAAAATGGCTGACATCTATCAATAAATACGTTCAGTTGACGATCCGATGCAATTTCCTCAAATTGCATCAACCCATCTCAAAAGTGCACACTTAGTACAAACTGCTTATTACGCAATCTCTAATTACACATTACAGCTCCACGTTTTATTTCAAGGCAATGGAATTCCAATTTCAAACCTAACGTTCACTTTCAAATGCATAGAAAAACGAACATATGTTTTCTTTACAGCTATTGAATTTTACCCTCACGCCCTTAAAGAAAGGGTCCAGTTTTCAATGAACTTAAACGGGCTATGCCAGTTTAACTGTGAGCTAAGAATATTTAGTTAGAGTCTGTATTTACGTAAGCAGCCGTGTATGTTGACGACTGGTTTGTGAATATTTCTAGACGTCCTAGCTGAAACTAGTTTTAAAATGCATGGGAAAATATTGAGACTTAATAGGTCTTTAATTGGTCTCATATTCAGATGTTGCAAATGCGTGAGTTCACTTACAGATTTTTTGAGGAAAACAGGAACGCGGGTCATCTGATGGGAAGTGATCCCCGCAGCTCATGGGAACCAGAGCCCCAAGAGAAGGTTAGCTATTAATAACCCTTTTTATGACGTGAAATATGTCTGAATGTTTTCGTGCATACCTGAAACAAAGAAAAATAAACAATTAGATTGTGCATTAAAATATTATTGTATAACTGTACAATTATACTAACGGCCATAGGACATTATAAACAAAAAAACCTTGCCGCTACTGTACATAAACACGTTTAACGTAGCAACATAAAGTATGTATGTCTGTATGTAAATTATTTATTGTGCAAACATTACAGACAATTAGGCACTACAATCATTCATTCATTTTGTTCATACGTAAATACAAACATGCATACAAACATAGACTGCTAAAAACATAACCTTTCCTTTTGGCTTTGCCGTAGTCGGGTGAAAAGAGATACAGTGATGAACAAAGGAAAACATACCCCTTTAAGGGATTTCTTCCAGTTAACCTTTGTTAGAAAATTATCTACATTGGTCGTGACCAATACGAGTGGGTAAATTCGACTTATTATAAATTGGGTGAAATTTAATAAAACCGAATAGTTAAGCAACTTGCACTATGAAATTACAAAGTGATAAAGTTTTTGACTTTTTTTTAAATAGAAAGGCAAACAAGCAAGTGGGTCACCTAACGGTAAGTGATTACCACCGCCTATAGACACCTGCAACAACAAAGAGAATGCAGATGCGTTGCCAACACAGAGGGCTAAGATGGAATACCTCTTGTGCTCTTGTTTTAAAACTATTTTACTTTTTTTGGTGCAATCCAGCCAGCCTTAGTTTAAAGCAGCATTGGCCATATGAAATAACCAAATCAACAAAACTGGCTGAATGATTAAAAAAACTGTATCATCTGCATTCCTACTGGCCAGTAATTTATTTCAACACGTGAACATTCACCGTTTGGTGCTTTTCGGTCATTCATTAAAAAAACAGGTCGCCGGTTATTTTCTAGTTTTGATCAAAGTAATTTTAATTCGATAAGGGGGATCGCTTCGTATGAGGCGGGAATTTTGAAATTATCACAGTTTTTAATTTATTGTGGCTAAATGGTGCGACTTTTTATCAATTCAAGTGGTTTGCCGTAAGTATAATACTGTTTATTAAGGCACTGTGTTTTGTCTTTGAAAGTTCAAGCTGCTGATTTTTAATAATTGTGCATTCAATGCCTAAAAGTCCGTTGATGCATAAAGAGCACAATTAATTAAAATTAGTAACTTGAATTTTCATAATGATATCACAATCGCATAAAAAACAGTGTTTTACTACCGGGAAACTAGTTGAATTTATTAAAAATCACACCAATTGGCTACAATAAATTAAAAACTGAGAAAATTTTGAAATTCCCGCCCCATGTGAATCGATCCAACATAAGATACAGAAGTAAACAACAAACAAAGCTATGTTTCAGATATTGTGAACAATTCGCGGTAAAATAATCAACAGACTTCCCGCAAAATAATAGTACGTGTAGATAAATCCTGTGTCGTGTGCGATCAGGAATGCGATTTTTTAATATCGCCGGGTGACTAAAGCTCACCAAAATGGCCGTTTTTCATAGAAATGCGGCCATTTTGGTGAGCTCTAGTCACCTATGATATTCAAAAATTGCATTTGAATCTCACCGGGTAACTGAAGCTCACCAAAATAGCCGTTTTTCATAGAGATTCAGCCATTTTGGTGAGCTTTAGTCACCTGGTGAGATTCAAAAATTGCATTTGAATCTCACCGGGTAACTAAAGCTCACCAAAATAGCCGTTTTTCATAGAGATTCAGCCATTTTGGTGAGCTCTAGTCACCTGGTGAGATTCAAAAATTGCATTTGAATCTCACCGGGTAACTAAAGCTCACCAAAATAGCCGTTTTTCATAGAGATTTAGCCATTTTGGTGAGCTCTAGTCACCTGGTGAGATTCAAAAATTGCATTTGAATCTCACCGGGTAACTAAAGCTCACCAAAATAGCCGTTTTTCATAGAGATGCGGCCATTTTGGTGTGCTCTAGTCACCAGGTAAGATTAAAAAATCGCACCCCAGTTTATATAAAAGTTTAACTATACATTGACTAATCTAAGAGACAATTTGCCCTTTGATTAGTGAACTCTCACTAAAAACTTCGCAAAGTGTAAATTACTTCTTAAAAAATACTGAACGTATTTCAAACAGATAAAAACCAAAATAAATAAGCAAACTTTCCGTTTGAACGTAAGAATTAGCAGGAGTTACCCAAAAATAGGACAAAACTGCAGGCATAATACTAAAATAGCGAATCCAAAGCCACGAATCCGCAAATCGCATTTGCATGCAACCTAAGCTCCAATAACTTTTTACGACGCCACCGCCGCGGCGGCCAGTAGCGGAACTAAAACGAACAAAACTCCGCCGTCCGATAACAGGTGGCGCTTCTAATTGCCCCTAACCCTTTATTGGCGCGAATTAAAACGAATTGCATCGCGCTGGATCGCCATTTTGAATTTCGTTCGGTCATATTTTCATTTATTGCGGCTTTTATTACCTTGAAGCGTTTCGGCTGGGCCATAACAATGTCATTTTGGTCATTTCAGGAAGGCTGTTGAATACAGAAGGTCGTATGTGTCTTAGGAATATAAGGTCGCTTACTCCCTTCTATTGAGGTGCGTATGTTTATTGCTCATTTAATATTTCGGGCTTAACTGCAATTTAGCTTAACTGCGTCCGTTCGTTTAATTATGAATTGCAACTGCATGCCATTAGTGCAATAATGTTGTTTGAATGTATAGTTGACCAAGAAATCGCTGAACCACTTATCGATCGCATTACAATGGGGATAAGGTTTAAAAGTGGCTAAGCAATTACTTAGTTGAGTATACGAAGTTCCTTGCTAGTTCATAAGTAAGTAAGTAAGTAAGTTCATTCCTTATAAAGTTGCTTTACAGTTGTCAGCGATTTTTTAGAATGTTAACAGAAGTTTTTATTTTTATTTTTAAAGTATTAAAAAAATATTGAATGAGTGGATATTTTGTATGAAATGGATAGACCGGGAGAAACAGGTAATGTTTGTGAATTTATGAAGAAAATCCTACAATTAAAGCACAGAAATTTTACAATTCATGAATTCATAATGTGATATCATAAAAGAATAAACGGATGAAATTTGTCGGCAATCAACGAAACCGAGTCACTTAAATAATTTCCCACAAATATTTATAATGTCACCTTTCAAACATCCTGCCTTAAAACTTAAAGGCAATTTAACCAACTATATTTTTTTTATTTCAAATGCAATCTCGAAACAGTAAATCCCATCAAAACTCTAATTTCCGGTGAAACTTCAAAATTATAACTTAAAGAATTATCCTTGATCGTTTCGCCGCCTTTGTCTGCATTATTTATTTCCGAGAGACGTAAACACAGGCTGTGTCCCCGACAATTTAAAAGTACTTAAATGACTTCATTGTTATGAAGAAAAAGATTTGTAGTAACGTAACAGACAATCGATTCTTAGGACGCAAGATTTCTTTCATCAAGCTATAATTTTATATTAAAATGAAGTTAAAAAACCCTAACTACGGCTATGAGAATAATTTTGTTCACTTAAAATGTAGCCTATGTCACCGGACTACAATAGCGAATCGATTGACACCTCATTCATCAAAATCGGCTCAGTCGTTTATGCATACTACTAAAATACAAAACCCTTCCTTTAGGCTTTGCCGTAGTTTGGTAATAAAAATGAAGGTAAATTATTTGAAAAAGCGTCGCAGGGGTGTTACACTGGAAACAGTATCACAAAATTTATCATTTTTTTTAAATTTCATTTTCTGCTTCTTGGGTAGTATTTTTTTAATATGACCGTTTAAATTTTTAATACAATAACTCAAAATCGGAATCACGTTACATTTTTTTTAAATGTCTTGTCTCTGGAAGATAGTTAAAGGAATACAGTCTAACCATACTGGCTCGTTTGCTTTTATGTATAAAAAAAGTTTTTTATTCTAATCGAAATTATTTATTTTTAAATTTTTTCGATTTTTCTTTTTGTATTTTTTTTACATTCAAATTAAATTTAAAATGCTATATAATGATTGACAACACAAAGAAAAATTAGGGTAATGGCAGGGTTCGAACCTGCAACATCAGCATTCCGTGCCTTGCGTATTCCAGTTTCAATTTAAAAATAAATAATTTCGATTACAATAATTTAACAACAAATGGCGTCATCTATCGTCAGCTAACGGGCATTCATAAATGACCAAGTTGAATGAGATAACTTGATTAAGTTTCTCATAGATGACACCGAGGGTAGTTTTCCCAAAAGAAAACATATCAATAATGTAATGACCGTAAAGACGAAACACATTGAAAAATTCGCAGGGTATGGCAGCGGTAATGTGGTGGAAACTGGAATACGCAAGGCACGGAATGCTGATGTTGCAGGTTCGAACCCTGCCATTACCCTAATTTTTCTTTGTGTTGTCATTAATTATATAGCATTTTAAATTTAAAAAGTTTTTTGGTCAAGTCCACCCGCGCATATGCGCTGCGAAGCATAATTTTAACGTATTTAAAACAAACATAAATTGCATGCACCCAAATTGTTAACTTTTGACCACAGAGAGACAGAGAGGATGGTAGCACAGAATAGATAACAGTACTGGTAGGACCTCGTGCAAGGTGCGTCAGATCACTACCACCATCTTGCTCGCTAATCCTGCCACTAAGCAGCAGTGCTTGCATTGTGTTCCGGCGTGGAGAGCAAGACAGCCGGTGCAATTACTGGCACAAGAGGTATTCCATCTTAGCGCTCTGAGTTGGCAACGCATCTGCAATCTCCTTGGTATTGCGGGTGTTTATGGACGGTGGTGATCAGTTATCATCAGGTGACCGGTTTACTCATTAGTCGTCCTACTTTGTAAAAAAAAGACAAAAAAAAGCTAATACAAATTTACAATTTCTGTATCCATGGGTGCCTTCAGCTAGCTGGACTACTGAATGTCGGGTTGATTGCTATCCAATCTCACCAGGCGTTCTTAACGACCGGCTGTAATTGAGAAATTAAACTTGCAACGGCCAACGCCTCACTACGTACAGTAGAGAACGAAAGAAAATGTATTTTATTGCCACAAAAAAACTAAGAAAACAGGTCCAAAAAACATGAACTTATCAAACTTATTTAACTTAATATATGTACGTACCATTTTTGCGTCATCGTAACATAAATATTTTATGTCACATTTGTGTAACAAGCCGTAAAATCTATGGCTTTGTGAACTAGTGAATTTAACTACGTAAATATTTATTTAACCCAACTCACAATTACCTACTAACTAGCACAATTGCCACCAACTGTACGGGCTTCCTGAAAAGTGTTACGTTCGTTCTACTTCTTGAGAATTTTACAGTAGTGTTGCTTAGTCGTTCGTCAAACGGCTCCAATTGGGGTGAACAAACATGTAATTATTGGCTTTCACTTTTCCATTAAATATTTATAGTATCGCTTTACTCTATTTCGGACTTTACAGCTGATTGCTCGAGCAACTATACCAGTGAATAATGGATATACATGACATTCGTGGTACATCTAAAACTCCGCCAAAACGTAGCCAAGGCGGACTTTGCGACATTAGAGGCGTGTTGTTTGGGTTTTCAATTGGTCCAGCAGCTACCGCCTGTTTTTTTCAGTGATTAATATCAGGCTGAATCTTCGTGAGTTCGTTCGGTTCGACGAGACGCCCAAGTTTTTCCTATGTGCATATTCTCAAACAGGTAGGTAATGTAGTGCGCATGTAGTGCACATGTCGATTTTGTAGGGTGTCGAAATTGTCAGACTAACAGTAATTTTTTTTATTGAAATTTTAAGATAATATGACAATAAACTCAGAAAAACAATTGTCCTACAAAATCGATGGTTTGAGTTGGAGCGTCCTCCACGCTGAATGTGTCGAAAAAACGAGGTCATAAAAATGATTAATGACCAGCAGATTTTTTGTATGCAGCTTAGTAAATATTAGTATAATTGAATGGCCACAAGGTCCTATAAATGTAGTGGTAGGTTTTCCTAGTCCTACGCATGGAAGTTGTCGATTCCACGGTAACACTTTTTTCATTAATAACCGTTGGACAAAAAAACACATGTTCAGTTAGTACATTTCTTTGCCTAAATCAAACAGTGTCCTACCAAAAAATGGGTATGTATCGCTAGTCCTACAGGAAGAATATGCATATAGAAAAAACTTGGGCGTCTTATCGAACCGAACGAACTTACGAAGATTCAGCCTGTTATTAATCACTGAAAGAAACAGGCGGTGGCTGCTGGATCAAATGTTTTCATATTGTATAGCGTGCTTAGGCCATAGTTTAGAAGGCCGTTGGCTGATTGGGGTACATTTATAAGGAATGGGCCTTTCAAGTTTTGACTATAGTACAGATTAAAAAATAGTACCAGTGCAGAACTTCGAATAAAAACTGCGTTTAAGTGTAACAAGCGTCCTATTATACCTCTCCGTCTATTTTATAACTCGTATTCACTCGTGGTGCACCGATTCTCTTGCAACTTCGCGAAGTCAACCGTGCCTGACTATAGTAGTGACATAGTTGTAAGTGTGTTTTTAAAAGGTTAACTGAGGGTGCACTAATCACTGACTCAGACCTGTTTCACACTTTCACTCTTCAAGATAAGATAAAAGAAAAGCTAAGTTTCCTGCGGTGCTCCTTCTCAGTAGCAGCAGCGGTGATAAAGCCCCAGTTGGTGTGTATCGCCCTCGCCTTCGGCTCGTGTATGAACTTCGGTTTGAGATATTCTCTATTTTAGGGATGTAATCCTACTAGTATTAGAAATGCGAAATCCTTATCTTTTTTAAATAGTACCTTTATGAATATAAAACAAAGTCACTATTCGTTCCTGTCTGTCATATCAAATCTAATCTAATTCAACCTCGTAATTTAATGTATATGGGTCGATTGACCTGAAATATATATATTTTTTTTTAATTATCTTCGGCCACTTACGCTACATCCTTCTTCTAAACCACGCAACGGATTTCGACACTGTTGTCACTGTCGTTTAGACATTTTTTTTATGAAAAGCTCGGATTTTTTTTTATTATATATCTAACATTCTAATTGTAAAGCCGAGGCAAGTCGCTAGTATTCTATACATACATTATATTACCCAAGTTCATCAGCTAATGGCCAGTGCCAGGTGCGGACTGTCACGTAGTCATGCCCATCGATCGGTGACAGGTGACATTTCTCTAGCTGCCCAGAAACACGTGGGAAACTTGACTATCGATTGACTGAATAAACTGTATGTCCTATATACAGGTGATTAAATACTTGGTGACCGTCAGTAATAAATAATGGCCACTTCTGTATTGGGAGCGAAAAAAACTATGTGAATGTCGTTTTTCAAGCCCCTGGCTAGCAGGAATTAGGAGTATGTAAGACCGAAATATCTGCCTAGCATTGGAACTTTGCTTTGCGAAGTCAGTATCAAGATATACCGATCCTATGTTGGATAAGTTAAGGTTAACTTTAGACGAAACTTGTTGTGAATCCATCCCAACTTTTGTATAAAAACCTGACGAGGCCTGAGGTGCAATTTTGTATCTCACCAAGTGATTATAAGTCACCAAAATGGCCGAATCTCTATGAAAAGCGGCTACTTTGATGAGTTTTGTTCACTCAGGTAGATTCCAAAATCGCACTCCTGGTGGTGATTTTTATTTTTGTATTTTTTTTACTTAAATGTATGCATTTGCGTTTTTATTGAATAAACGTAAACCTTGTCACAGTTGTCACTTAAAAGTTACAAAAATGATGAAGCAAAATATTTTATTCTATTTCGAAGTATGATCATTAGAATCCTGATAAAAAAGTAAGAATGTTCACAAGACAAGAATCTAAAGTAGGAAAGCATACACAAAAAGTAACATAAACATAGAATACAATAACAGTATATGTAAATATATATGTACCCAATAATCATAATAGCTCCAAATAATATTAAAACACTTGTGTACCCGAAACTCATAATAAATTGATCCATTTTAATAACGACGAACTTGAAAGAAATTTTCGACAATGGATCGGCATGCTAACAAAGGCATCAAATTTCTAATGGATTACAACCTAACACACATTCCTTCGGCTTTATTAATATTGCCTTGGGGCCCACCCCAGCAGTTTCGTCCAACATATAATATAATACATGTGTATGTATATGAGACATGGGCACGTCACCACGGCGTCGTTAAATCGACGCAAGCTATGAATGCGTAATATCTTGAGAATGGCAAGTTGTTTATGGTGTTATTGCTTCTAGCGCCTGTATTACTTAAAGTACTCACGTTTAGGCAAGGACAGAAGAAAACATTGCTATACGATTTTGAGTAGGCGTTAAAGTTACACTCTAGGCTGCATTTCCACCAGAGATGTGTGTGAGGATGCGTAGCGAATGTGTTTGTAAAGAACCAATGAGCCGTTTCCACCAGAGCTGTGCTGACCGAGACGAAGTAAATGAAGCGATTCTATTGGTTCTTACAAACATCCCTCACTACGCATCCTCGCACATCTCTGGTGGAAAAGCAGCCTAAAGCAGTTATATCTACCTTTTTTTATAAGGGTCACAAACACGTTTCAGTCATGGCATCGAGGGCCGCAAGCAAAAATTATTTATCGGTGCCAAATTTAGAATGGTGTGAAAATTAAAATGGTTTACAATTTTGTAACTTCAGGTGGGCCAATAACAAAGGCCTGGCGGGCCGTAGGTTGAGTATAGCTGCTCTAAAGGGCCATTTACACGGGGCAAGTTTTCGCTTGCGAATTGCATTACATTGCGAGCTACTGAGGTATGATGTGATCGATCGGTCGGTCAAACCCCGCAGTGTAATGTAACTCGCATTCGAGTATTCGCTCTAAATGGATAGGGGTCGAACGTAGTTTTAAACCTTGAATTCGGAAACTTTAACTAAGTAGGTTTGAAACTGCTATCCTGAGTTAAGTCTGCGTATTCCATGTTTATCTGTGATCTTTAACGTTAGAAATAGAAATAGAAATGATTTATTTCTCAGAATATGGTAGGTGTTACATTTATATATTAACTCAACATATTCTGCCATATTTGGCGCAGAAATGTTTGTACAAAATAAATTTTCAATGGCAATGTTACAATTTTATAGTTGTTTAATTTAAAAAGAAAATAATATGCATTTAGCTCAAAACAATATTAGTCAATTCATTGAATTGTTGTAATGTAATTTGTATGAATGAAGCTGTCCTGAATGACTTAAATTGACACATTATCAAAATCCAACGCTACATTACCTTACAACACGCAAGGCGCGCAACTAATCGAATACAAATCATTTTTTCTAGTGTTATCAAGTTGGTTTCTAAATGTCAACAATTAATTTGATTTATTACACCTTTGTGTCATTAACATTAACCATATTTTGCTACCACAAATAGACAAACGACACAAGAATATAATATCTATCAGTTCGACTTTATCTAACTAGTGGCATAAGAAAGGGATGCACTGAGGGATAATTTAAACTTGTGCCAATCATGTTGGAGGTCAGGAAGTTGGTGTAAAACTTATTGTACAAACCATGCATTAACATTGCTTTAACGAAAAATAAACTGAATTGAGAGACAAACTTAACTTTGCCATTGGATGATTGTTGTTCCCATACGTACCAAGTGCAAGTATAACTTTGTAATCGGAAAATATTTGTGTGATGTGTCTAGAGTTGACGGTTTTCGGATTTTTTCCTTTATTTGTGCTGAAAGACTTTGCCTTTTGCCAAATGTCATGGTTCTTGGTCTACAGCAAGTACTCTATAGGTTTTTTATTGATGTTATATTGTCAGTGCTCATAAGAAAAAAATGTCAGCTATTACCTACTATCAATTTGAGAATTAGCTCTTGCATTTTGATCAATAAGAAATACAAAATAGACAACTTTCTCGAAACCCTTAACAAAACACATTATTACGCAATAAATCTACAAACACCGACATTTAGAAAATAATTTGGAAACAAGCTTCCTTCGCAACTTGTTTACCTTTGTTACAAATATATGAAGCGCACGCGCACGTAAACAGGGGGCTCCTGGAACTCGTAAACAATTAACAATGTGTGTTGACAATTGGGGTAAACACTGCATTCTTACACCGCCGTCCGTTCGTACCACTTTTGGTGGCGACCACCTTTGCAGTAGGTGTTGCATTCTGAGTGACAAAACAATTGACATCTAAAATAGAAAAAGAAGTAGATTAGTGAAAGCAAAAAGTGGATTCAGATGGAACTAAAACATAGTTTTTGTTAAAAAACATACAAAAAATTGCTTTTTTCTTGGAAAATTTTGCTGTCCCAAAAACGTTGCATAAGCAAAGTTTATTTTAAGAAGTAAAAGTTAAAGAGTTTAAAAGAAATAATGAACGACCAACATTTAGAACGTTTTAAGATTTTTTACCCAAAGTAAACTAAGAAAGCGAAAAAAGTAACATAAAACCATGTGATGAAAACCAAACGCGTAATGCATAACAGAATAAAGAAGTGAATAAGACACAGGTAAAGAAAACTGAATCAGTAAAACTAGAACTAACTTTAATCTAATCAAAACTTATAATACTAACTTTGGAGCTAAACCCAATGAAACGTGTTGTATAAGAAGAAAGTAAAACCAAAATGCAATGACAGGAAATATAACTGATGATTTATGCAGAATTTGTGACGGTCGAATCGAATGTGCCCCCACAGCTATCCTGCTCATATCCCTCGTGCACACTCTATACGGACACATAGGTCCTGAACCAGACTATTTTGGGAAAAATAGGTAACGTACTAATATACTAATTGATAGATTAACATAATTACACTTTTGGTGCATGCGCAATTTCGCATTCACTGCCTGCAATTTGTGACAGCGTAGAGGCACTTTCTCTCAGTGTCGCTGCCGCAATTTTAAGTCAATTAAACGATCATGTGCATTTGTGGCGGCTGGCGAATGTGCCAGAATCGTGTTCGTAAAAGAGGCAATGAATTTCAGTTTTTACTGACTCAATGGCACAAAATTTGGCCTTGGTCAGAGTAGTAAGCATTTTGCTGATTTGGTCCTATTTCTGCCATCATTGACTTTTGTTTTTTGAGCTATTCAATTTTTATTTGTTTGTTTGTTGGCATAAGATAAACAAACCTAATGGGAGATAAAATAACACTCACACGCCTCTTTGTTTCCTACCACAAAATCATCCGCTGCGGCAAGTACTAAGCACAGCATTCATTTATAATGGGCGCGATAAGTGGTTGAATAGTGTGATAGTTGTAGTACCTCAGTTTCTTTCTTAGCAATCTGACTAATTTTGATGATTCAGAAAAGTCAATTTCACCAGAACAAAAGAGAAAATTAAAAAAACATAACTCTGAAAGTATGGGCTGCGTCATTTTGGTGAGATACAGGCTAAATTAATCAATCATACTTACTCGTAAATACGTAGTTAATGAAATGCAATGTGAAGATGAACATGATGCAACTGCATAAAATATGTTTCACGCATGAAGTGCTAAAGAGGCTCCTGAACTAAGGGATTTATTTCATACCTTTTTAAACCACTGAATTAAATGGATGTTTATTTAATTAATCTTTAAACTTGTTCAATTATTCAGTTAATAGAGTCAGTAACAAAAACACCCTTAGGTACAACTTGTTGAAAACAGAAGAGAAGCTAGGCGAGGCTCCGACTCTCAAGTTCAAACCGTACTACCGGAACCAGGAGAAGGTGTACTCCTACCAGGAGAAGATTCACCAGGATGAGTTCGACTTCATCGTGGTGGGAGGAGGGACGGCGGGCTGCGTGGTGGCGAGCAGACTCTCGGAGAATAGAAAATGGAAGGTCAGTGGTCTCTTTAATAGGCGCGAGTGATGCTAACATCATCGACGTATCAGCCGAAAGACGGTCACTGCTGAGCATAGTATCTTAAGGGTCTCCACGAAGGTCGGTGTTGTGCTGCTCACATCGTTGTCAAAGCCGATATCCATTCCTATTTGTCCTCCTATCTTCGGCCGCTAACTCCTTCTAAATATACCCAGCAACGGATTTAGACACAGTTTTCACTATAATTTAGAGTCTAGTTGTTTCTTACAAACATTATTGGAATATATTGTGGTTTTTTATTTGAATAAATCAACAACAACAACAACAACGAATACTCTTTATTGATCCACACAAGTAAACAAAATAAAAGAACACACACAGGGAAATTTTACATGGGATTCAACAGGCGGTCTTATCGCTAAGCAGCGATCTCTTCCAGACAACCTTTGGAAAGAGATACGGTGAGAAATAGTCAGAGTACAACGGGCAGTGCAAATAAAAAAAAAGAATCAAACACACTCACAATAAGCATACATAAGAGTTTACATAGATAATAGTAAATAGATAATAAACATACATATAAATATAAATATATACATAAAAATATAATCAAATAGTTTCTTTACACAAAAAAAACTATGAGGCGGAAGATTACTACACTAGTTATAATAAACCCATTGTGACAATATCTGGTCACCTTAAATCCATAAATACTATGGATTCCCCATAATTCTGCCAACTTGAACCGACGACCTTCCAGTAGATGTTAATCAAGGTAACCCACTTAACAGGTGCAGAACAAAGGATTAACAATTATCATTGTAGTCATAATGACTGACAGTTGACTGTTATGTTTCTCTTTGTTATAAGCTTAGAAGTGCTGATAGTGTTCTGATAAGACTGTCTATTATACGTTGAACTGCCTTTACACAATATTCAGGCTTCTTAAACGAGCTTGCCCTTCCTAAATGTTTTACTTCCTATTTATATCTTAAAGTCCGTTTAATTGTTTTATTTCGTGACTTTCACGCATATTTCTAATGTCAATTGGGACTTTAACGTTATGTAATCATAGATAATTTACTTCGACGTTGGACCGTTGGCAGTATAGGGTCTACTTGTGACCAAGTCCGTTGCAATACGATCGAAACGAATACATTTTTATTGCTTTTAATGGATAAGTCCATCAAAAGCGATAAAAGCTACCCTGTTACCAAATCGTGCACAATAAAGTAACTATAGGTCGCATAATGTCCACGTCGCATAACGACCAAATACAACACAAATCTGGTTCTTCTGAGAGAAAACAAAGTCGCAAAATGACTACGTCTTAAAATGACTAAATCACAAAATGGCACTACTATAAAACTTCCGACATGTTACCTTGATGGCACTGGTAGTCGTAAGATAATAACACTCTACTTTTCCGTATCGCGCTTAAGTATAAGTTAATTAAGATTTTTTTTGTGGCTTGGTCCTTCTGAGATTGAACATTTTGAGATTTGAACTACAATCAATATGGTGTTATGCGACTTCCTTAATATCTGAAGTTGTAGTTATTTCTGGATAGGTTATTCATTTCTCAGAACAGTTCCAATAAGCCAGCTGTACAAATAGTATATTTACATAATATTTGCACGCAGTTGGATCTACAACCAGTATAATCAATGGGCTACAATGGTTCTCCAGATCGAATCGATGCACCAAATTCGAGAGTCGGCCGACAGTTAACCAATCAATGGATTTAATACAAACAACAACAAAACCCATTAAACTTACAGTATTTGATGATTACTCCCTTAGCAGAATGTGTAATTGAGTATAGGTGCTTTAGCGGCGCGTGCGCTTTAAGCAACGTCTCAATACAACACGTTTATTTTAGTTTGACACTTTTTTAATCACTCGAGTGTTTCTTAATAATTAATAACTATCTAGAGTCGTTATTCTGTGGAGGTCTATATCAACATACTGGAACAAACAACCTTGCTACTCCGCATCTTGTTTTGTTTTTTTTGTAAGCATTTTGTTTTCCAGGTGCTGCTGCTGGAAGCAGGTCCAGAGGAGCCGAAGATGGCGCTGATCCCAGGCCTCACGAGCGAGTTCCGGGGCTCCAGCCTGGACTGGCGGTACAGCATGCGGCCCAAAAAGGGGTGAGCCAGTGCAGCATCAGGTCTAGCTGTTTAGGGAAGACCACCAGAAACCACCTACATTTAAACTGGACATAAGGCGTAAAAAAGCACATCAAAGTTCTCGTAATTTTTTTTATTTTGAAAGTTCTGCACCGTAAAGTTCAAAGCTATTCTTCAGTCATGTTATGTTGTTCCTATCGGAAGCAGTATTTAAATTTCAAGTTTAAACCCATTTAATAGCTTTGACGATGTCATGTTCTGTACAATGTTTTTAAACGTAGCTCACATATCATTTTACATGCCTAAGGTGTCATGATGTTTTCTTTTATTCAATACCATGTTTTGCTTGCCATCGGAACCAGCAATGTTGACCTCTTTTACTGTGTTACCATCACGTGTTACCTGGTTACCATCAGAAGCAACTTTCAAGGGTACTCGTAGAAAACTCGTTGAATTCATTTCGGGGGTTAAGGACCACAAATAAAAACGACCACTCTTAATAATGTACATTACTCAAAATGCCCGCTTCGCAACATGTCCAATATACAAAATGTCAACTACATAGAATGTTTACTTCAACATTACACATTCCATTACTCAGTTTGTAAAACAACCATTGCTCGATTTAAATTTTGAGTCATGTTATAAAGAAGTGAAGAAAAACCTTCAGTGCCACAAAGAGAGAACGACTAACTTAGTCAAATCACGTTGGCGACCAGATAGCCTAGTGGTTAGTGACCCTGACTATAAAGCTAGAGGTTCCGGGTTCGATTCTCGGTAGGGGCTAATGTTTGCATGATAAATATAAATGTTTGTACCCGAGTTTTGGATGTTATATGTATTTATTATTTTTATTATTTATTATTACCTCACGAGGATGACATGGTTACAATATATCGTGTACCAAATCCTCCATAAATAAATAAAGATAAAAAAAATATATTTATTATATACGCACGCATGTCTACGTATGTAGCCAATCTTGTCAAAAAACAAGAAAATCTAACACATCAAAGTTCCGAATGTGGAATTCTTAAAAACGCGATAGGTATTTTTGATTGGACACCTAATAAATACGGTTAACACCCTTGGTATGTCAGGATTGTCAGGTTTTATTATTCGTTAATCGAAGCAATTAAATGAACTGGCACGAAACGATAATGCAGTCAATGTATATTTCAGTCGAGAGCTGTACATACTTTCCGATAAGATAATGTTTTGTTGAAAAACAGTTTAGTATTTAATAGTCGATTGTTGTGAAGCCAATACGGAGGGTTCTGCTTGCCTTGTATGTTCCGAACCGGTGGTATATTTTACGACATTCATAGTGCTTCCTATAACCCTAAAATAAAGAAATTTTGAATTGACTTGACTTGATGTATCCTCGGCCTTTGTATATGCAGAAAGACAGGAGATATTAGAAAAAAAATTTTGTGATGAGAATTTTTTGGGTTTTAAAGGAAACCTAACTAGAATGAAATGAAATAATAATAAATGTAATAATATGAAATGAAATTTGAGGTCACAAGTCACAAATCGGGGTTTACAGATGACACTATCCGATGCCTGATGTGCAAGATAGACAGGCACGACTGCCTGTCTGTCTTGTCTTAGAGATTTATCAAGTGACAAGCCTCCTAACTTCATGATATTGCTCCTAATCAGGACTATAACTTTACTTTTTACCTTCGATTCCATTTTAACATTTATTATTTATACTTCACCTTTTAACTACTTATTTTCATGTCGTTACATCATCTTCAAGATGTATAGAAATTTTAAGTAAATACATATGCGTTATCACGGATAAATACCAACACTTACATATAGAGAGTTTTTACAATCAAACGTCATTAATAAACTACAAAGTTACTAAGATTACTAAAAATCAGTGAATTTTTAAACAAGCCATTGGTAATTCAGCTTCACTAAACAGCTAGACCTGCCGCACGTCACCACTATAGTTTTAACATCAGTCATATAGTTCTATCTTTCAGGTTCTGCCAAAACCGCTTCCAGTCTGGCTGTGAGGTCGTCCAGGGTAGAGTCCTCGGAGGCACCTCCTCTATCAATGACATGGGCTACATGCGAGGCAGCCCTGCTGACTTCGACGAGTGGGCCCTCATGGGTAACGAAGGCTGGGACTTCAGTCACGTACTACCCTACTTCAAATACTCAGAAGGCAACTACGATAAAGACATTTCGAAGAACAAACTCTTCCACTCAACTCAAGGTCCACTCGATGTAGGACGATACCCGTACGTCGATGATAATGTAGACGTACTCCTGAGCGCCTTTAATGAACTAGGTTATAATTACACTGATATAAATGGAAGAAGTCAACTGGGTTTCATGAGAATACAGACGATGTCGTATTTCGGTGAGAGAGTTAGTTCTTATACTGCTTTTATTGAGCCTATTAGGAAGCTAAGGACTAATGTAGACATTGTTACGGAAGCTCTAGTAACTAAAATTGTCTTAAAAGAAGATAGAGATGCCCTTTTGGCTTTGGGGGTGGAGTATATAAAAAACGGTACAAAAGTAAGAGTCAAAGCGACTAAAGAAGTAATTATAAGTGCCGGCGCCATCAACTCTCCTAAATTGCTGATGCAATCTGGTATAGGTCCTAAGGAATATTTAGAATATTTAGATATAATACCACATCGTGATTTACCAGTGGGCTCGAATTTTCACGATCATATATCAGTATGCTTACCAGTGATAAAACTAACCAAGACAGCGACTACTTCTAAATTTCCTGATAAATTGAAGGATATATCAACGTTTTACACAAAAGGTATTGGTCCGCTATCAGCAAATTTTCAAGTAGTAGCGTTTATCGAGACAACCATGTCCGATATTTTAAGCACTCCAGATATCGAGGTAAGATTCAAAGGACACGACTCCAATATGTACTATGATAAAATCGATATGTGTATTAGTTTACTGACGCCTAAAAGTCGAGGACAAGTCGTTCTTAATGCTACTGATGCTGTGTTTGGAAAACCTTTGATCTATCCAAACTTTTTAAAGGAGCCAACAGACGAAAAGAAATTGTTAGAAGGAATTCAGGAAATAGTCAAGCTCTTTGATACTGACGTGTTTAAGAATGCTGAATTTGAGTTCGATCCTCGACCCATTTTAAACAATGAATGTAAAAATCATGAAAGAGTTTCAGAAGAGTTTTGGTCATGTATTATCAGACATTTTTCGAGCCCACTCCATAATTACGTAGGAACATGTAAAATGGGACCTGCCAAAGATCCTGATTCCGTTGTGGATGCAAATCTAAGGGTATATGGTTGTAATAATTTAAGAGTAGTCGATGCATCTATTATGCCAAAAATAACTAGAGGCTCCACAGCAGCTCCTGTCATAATGATTGCTGAAAAAGCCAGTGACTTAATAAAAACAACATGGTATTGATTGACTTGTTTTATTTTATTCTTAAAGTTATCATTTATTAAAAGAATGCCCTTTGTTGTCATTCCAGTCTTTAAGCAACATTTTTGAAGCCTTCTCTGCTATCATCATCGTTGGTGCAAATATTCCTCCGCGTACGTGAGTAGGCATTACTGAGGCATCTACGATTCTGAGACCTTCTATGCCATGAACCCGTAAATTGAAATCAACTACTGACGTTGTGCTACTTTCTCCCATTTGACACGTCCCTATAGGATTACTAACAGCTTTAGTATAATGCCTCGCTATGCAATTCCATTGGTCTCTATTCTTCAATCTATCACAAGGGAATAAATCGAGCGGTGCAAACTTTATTTCACTTTTCTTAATTTCTTTAGTCTCAAGTAATTGTAAAGCTATATCTATACTGTCGACTAGGGTATTTAAATCTTCAACTTCTTTTAATAAGTTAGCCTGTATTATAGGCCGACCATACTTAGGGTTTCGTCTATTAAGTGTTACTTTCCCTTTACTCTTTGGCTTAAGAAGAATTGGATATACGTTAACTAGGTTATAATAAGCCATTGGCAGTTGTATTTCTTCGGCTGCGTGAACGCTTACATTATTCAGTAAGAATTTATCACTTCTGATAAAGTTTCCTTCTAAACTCAATTCAATGTCGGATGCATTTTCATTTTCGTACAACTGTATGAAAGCTGATAGCTGATTGATTCCTCTGGAAGCTAAATTTCCGTTTCTACTTTGAAACCATTTCTTAAAATCGTTAATTAAATCACCATCTGCAATGGGAGCTACATCACTTAAGGCAAAGGCTAAACCTCCCGTCGTTACCTGATCTCTGTAATTTAATCCAACAGGCAAGTCCACAATCATGCTAATATTTAACCTCTTCATTTCACCCTTTGGTCCAACTCCTGACAAATGTAGCACCCTGACATTATTAACCGCTCCAGCTGCTAAAATAATCTCTCTTTTAGAATAAGCAGCACGCTCTTTCCCCTTCTCCACTTCATAAATTACACTTTCAACAGCTTTTTCTTGCTTATCTATAACAATTTTAGTAACAGCAGCTCCTGTTATGACTATAAGATTCTTTCTGTGTCTGACGGGTTTAAGAAAAGCACTGTTAGTACTTAGTCTAGTGTTATTAAGAACAGCAAATTGATTAAGAACTATGGCTTCAGGTACATTAGTGTTTATATCGACAGTCCGAAGACCCATTTCAGCGAACGCGGTGGCAAAGGTCTCTATATACTTGTCGACGTGTTTGAACCTCTGAAAATGCATTTCTCCTCCTCTAGCGTGGTAGTAAGAGTTCATTAATACATCGTAGTCGCCTGAAAAGTTTAAAAAAAATAACTGTAGGTCTTGTTAACTGTAAATATCATACAATGATCACTGGTAATGTAAAATTATAAGATGTAGAACGGTCTGGATTTAGACACAATCAGGAAATTTTGGTATCCTCAAATTGACCCATTGGTATAACAGGTCATAGTATACCGGCTTTCCTGGCCTTTACATGGTGTCCAGGTTTCAGAAGTCATCCTATATTTCATGCAATGACAGAATTTCTACAGGGTTTAGAGCATCTAACAGACTTCTCTTTAAGTAAAGATTGGGTTCCTATTTTTGCACACTTACGTCACTGTAGGACCAAATGTGCGATATTTAAATATCATTACGGCTTGTTTAGTTACCTGTGTCGTGACATGAGCTTTCACTTGTAACAACTACTCTAGTTTAGGTTTGCAGGCTATCGTCATTTGTATTGTTATTATTTTTACCCGACTGCGGCAAAGCCAAAGGAAAGGTTATGTTTTTATGGAAAGTGGAGGTGAACTGGCGTGCGGGGCACCTGATGGCAAGTGATCACCGCTAGCCTTGGGAACCCGATATCTCAAGAGAATCGCTGATCCGTTAAGTCCCCAAAACTAACCTAACCTAACCGTACGAAATGCAGTAGCTAGGTACTACTTCATGCCAGTATTCTGTAAGAATTTGGTGCCTCTACGCGTGGTATGCTCTACCAATACAAAAATAAACATAATTGTATTCAAAGTATTTTTGTAAGAATTTTGTAAGTTTCGACGGTCTGCTTTAAAAGAGACAGCTGCATGTATACATGTCACAACTCGAGATCCTACTTGACATAAAGATAACACACCTGATGTAAATAAAAAACAACGCTGGCACTATGTAAACTTCAGAAGCGTTATTTACATCGAGGAAAATCAACACGATATCAAAGCTGTTTTTTCCTAAGCAATAAATGGTTTATATCAACAATTCAAGGAAATGTGAAACCGGTAAATATTTTATCAGCCGCCGTGTCATGGAAAAGACGGCTATGACGAGTTATAAATGTCTCTTTCAATTGTTGGAAAGTGTAATTGGTGTCAGATGTAAGTTCACACATGTACAGTCGGGTAGGACGTTGTGCAAGGTCCGTCCTTCGCTACCACCATCTTGCTCGCTAATTCTGCCGCTAAGCAGCAGTGCTTGCACTGTTGTGTTCCGGCGTGGAGGGCAAGATAGCCAGTGTAATTACTAAAATATATAAAATAGAAAGGTAAACAAGCAAGTGGGTCACCTGATGGTAAGTGATCACCACCGCCATAGACACCCACAACACCAAAGAGATTGCAGATGCGTTGCCAACCCAGAGGGCTAAGATGGAATACCCCTAGTGCCAGTAATTACACCGGCTGTCTTGCTCTCCACGCCGGAACACAACAGTGCAAGCACTGCTGCTTAGCGGCAGGATTAGCGAGCAAGATGGTGGTAGCGATCCGGACGGACCTTGCACAAGGTCGTACCACACGCATGGCCTATGAATGAAATTGGTTGACTGTACAGTCCGATCAACATTAAATAACGCCGGGAGACAACAGTGCGAGCGTTGTTTAGCGGCTGGATTAGCGAGCAAGGTGGTGGTAGCGATCAGGACAGACCTTAGTTTGGGAATAAATACACGTTCCATTCGGTGCTGACTGTACGCAAATTAGCAGTATAATCTTTATACTGTGGCTTTAGTATATCGTGGATTTTCGTTTGAAATAAACCAGTAATGTTGACCGTTTTTATTTTAAGCCTAGAGAACAAATAACCCAATGGAATAGCGTAGTTATTTTTAGAATAATCTAAATAAAACACTTGTTACAATTAGGGCTGCCAACCGTACTATATTTCGGCTCTCCGTACTGTATATATACTGTTGAACTAATTTATATAGTACTCAAATGTACTATATTTCGAGCACTTGTCATGTTATTAAAATAGATAGAATAGAAAAATAGACAACAAACTTACACCATTGCCTGTTTTTCATCTTTCCAAAAATATACTATATTTTTTTGAAGCGTACTATATATTTTCTTAGTTTATTCTCAAAAATACTAAATTCAACCGAAGAAATGTTGGCAACCCTAGTTACAATCCGTATGAATTTGTAATATGATTTGATAATGTGAACATTATTATAGCGACTAGGTATAGTCTTTTCGACCGTATTACAAAGGGATAAGGTTCAAAAGTGGTCAAGCAATTACTTGGTCGACTATACGTAAATCTTACCAGACCGGATGGCCTAGTGGTTAGTGACCCTGACTATGAAGCTAGAGGTTCCGGGTTCGATTTCCGGGAGAGGCAAATGCTTGTATGATGAATATGAATGTTTGTACCCGAGTCTTGGATGTTATATGTATTTAAGTATGTATTTATCTATATTTGTATGTATATCCATTGATCATGAGCAGTAAAAAAAATCAGATAAGTTTAATTCACATGCATATTTATTCATACCAGTATTTGGAATAAAAATCTGTTTGTGAATTCCGTTTTCGTACCAGCCGGCTATTTGTATCGCTACGTAGGTGTTAAAACGATACATTATGAATACGTTCGGTTTTCCACCAGTCCTCATTTGCTAGTACGAATGAAAGAATTCTGTCGTGAAAATTTTTTGGTGTCGAGTTCGGTTAAAAGTCGCCATCATTCCCTGTTTGTCTTAAATCCTAATAGTGTATGTTCGGCCGCCTTCATCTAAACGACGCAACCGCAATTTTTCCGCACTGTCATTTAGGGAAGGTTTTTTGTATATAATAAAATAAATCTACACTAATATGTATAATAAAGAAAAACGTCCAGATTATACCTGTGCAAAGCCAGAGCTTGTCGCTAATTTAAAATAAATAAGAGCTGCTAAGAAATATTCTACAAATAAATCATATTATTTCAGTAATATCTTCTTGAAATAGGGCTATTTTATATGGTTGATTGTTTATTAATCATGACGTGGTGGAAGAGATAGAGAGCAATAATAGGAGATGGGCGGGACACGTTGCCAGGATGGACGGCAGCCGTTGGATGAGACGAACGCTGGACAGGAGACCCGCAGGAGACGCGCAGCAGAAAGAGACCACCCGTGAAATGGAACGATCACATCTGCTGACAAGCTGATGGAAGATGGACGCAGGAGGCAATGGACCGTCAGGCGTGGAGGAGTGGAGAGGAGGCCTATGTCCGAAGACGGATGAAATAAAGGCTGTAATGGAAGGATGAATCGATTGTTTCTTAATCAGGGCTTGGCATTTCACTGTCATACTCACCATTATCCTCTGAAGCCTTGAAATACTCCAATAGGTTCCCAAATTTCCAGTCCACGGAACCCAGGGCGTCTTTGTGCCACCCATCATAGTCCAGTTTAGAGCCTCGGGTGTACTTCATGTCATTGGTGACGGACGAACCTCCGAGAACCTTGATGAAGATATCGGAAACATAATATCGCAAGAAATGTGAACAACAATATCAAATAAATACAAAAGATTGAAAAATAAACTCTTCCTAGACAATTTAGTCTCAGCTGTGAACTCCCCGTCTGGGTTTAAGCCATTTCCTACCAAACCACAGGATCAGTACATTTTCCCAAGATAGAAAGTATTCTAAGTTTTAATCCTGATTATGGTCTGTCTGTCTGCCACGTTTTATCCTTGTCTACTCAGCCGTTTGGGCGTGATAAAAGAACAAACATACAAACATCTTCATTTATACTTCTAATATACGAGAAAGTAGGATGTAGATGGGATGAGGTAGACGGTGTTCCAAATAAAACTAAGCACCTTTCCAGTCCTGACTTCGCAGCTGCCTCCAGGTAGGGCTTCCAATCCCGCACCCCATGCTCGATCCCGGTATTGGCGGGAGTTGGAATTCAAATCCCGCGGGATCCCGGTATTGGCGGGATCCCGCATATAATTATGAAAAATATTATGTGAAGCAAATAAAACAATAAATTAATCAAATTAAATCAACGTAATTTCACTTTAATTAACGTTAAATGAGATCAATCAAATTACACTTCAATTACTGAGATCAAATATAAAAATACAATCAAGTACAATAGAAGAAAACAGTTTCAGCTGAATGATAAATAATTATTTAGTTTCTGTCATATTTTTTTTATCATTCAATTGGAAATGTTTGCGAAGAAAACATAGCATATCTAAAGTGTCGTCTGCCAAACTGCAGCGTATTTTAGAGGCAATATAGCCAGCAGCAGAGAATGCTCTTTCAGATTCCACACTAGTCGGTGGTATTCCTTTTAAAGAATTATATGTAAATGTGAGATATTTCCCCATTGACCCTCCGGACTCATAAAGAGTAATTTCTTTTTTTATGATGGATTCGAGACTGTTAGCTCGAGATGGTGACGGGCAAATTACATTACATGCTGATGATATAGTTAACTCCAACTCTTCTTGTAAAGTAAGATCAGGACTAGATGGCGAAACTTCTTCACAGTTGTTTGTCCCTTGAGGAAGACCTTTCTCGTCATTGCTCTCCGTCTCAGGTGAATTTAGAATGCCGAACTTCATTCTCATGACGAATTCTTGAATTTGTTTTCGAAGTACATTTTTCGATGGAAGACAGAATGTTTCATCGTCATTTGACGCACAATAATTACACGGATTTTGAAGGTACATCAAAAGTGCATTCAAATTTGTTCGTCGTTGTAAAATCCGGCGGCGCAAACATAAAGCTAGTTCTGAAGCTAAGGCTGAATTATTGTCTTCCAGCTTTTTAATCATGAATTTTAGCGTAGCCTCAGCGGTAATCAGGGTCGCATCTTGACGACAAAGTACTTCGACAGCAAGTTTCACCGGCTTCAGGATATTTTCTAAATTCACTAATGCATCAAATTCATGTTGTGAAAATCTGTACTCAATGTTCGCACTAAGACCCAGGTCAATTAAGGTTTTAGCAATGCACAATTTTAGTTTGTTAAATTTTTCAACCATCACAGCTAAACTACTCCATCTTGTCTTACAATCTCCATCTAACTCAATTTTCCGTCCAAATTCGTTCTTGACGTATTTTTGTAGCACGTCATTTTTAGTGGGTGAACATTTAAACATACGTACAATTTTTCGAGCCTTATTGATAATATCTTTAAAATCAGGTATTAATTCTCCTTCTTCACACCCAACTTCAACCGTAAATCCACGATTTTCACTTATATTTGGCCTGCCGTCGTTGTCATTTGATTCAGCCTCAGAATTGTCAAGTATATCATCATCAATTGGTTCTTGTCGAATAGACTCATTTTTTTTATAAAGTACGTCTAATATTCCTAGTTGCAAACCATGAGCGTAACACAGTTGTTGAAATGCAGGGACCAAACTACCGGTTTTAACCATAACTGAGGCTCCATCAGTTGTAATTGCTACAATATCTTCATCTAAGTCAATTTCAAATTTCTTTAATGTCTTTCTTAAAGTCTCTACGCAAACGGTTGCTGGCATACTTCCAAAAATACGAGTAAGTCCTAAATTCCAAAACAAAGCACGATCATTTGCGTAGGTATGTGCGTTGATGTTTAGATACCGCCTGTTACTTGAAGATGTCCACTCGTCAAAAGTAAGCGAGAAACGGTGGCCAGTTTCTTTCAATTGCGACAATTCATTGACAACTTTCATACGAAGAGTCATACCGTAATTCATAACCATCATTCGAATAGTTGTTGACGATCGTGGCAGAAGGAAGCCTTTAGCTTTAAACAATTCTCGTAAATCTTCTGAGGTGACGAAAACACTCAAAGGAAATCCGTCCTTTGCAGTCATTCGTGCAACCCTTTCTTCCATTGAATTTTCACTGTTTTGGATTGGAAAATGTTGGGTAATTTTCGTCCTCTTTGAAGGCGACGGTAATTCTGGAGATAACATGGACAAGTTTGCACTCACACTTGATGACGATACAGCATTTTCGGGTACTTTTTTGTTTAAGTCCTCTATTTGATGCTTGGCTTTTAAATGCACGTGTAATCCTTTCGTGGACCTAGCAGTGTTTTGATAACAGTTTTGCAACGTTTACATTTCGCAGATAATCCATCTTCAGATTTAAGAAAATGTTCCCAAACAAACGAATTACTCGCAAAAGAACTATATTTCACTGTACTGGACATTTTAATGTTTAATTATAGTATAACTGCACCAATACACTTTAATAATATACTGGAAAAGTAATAATTTAAGTATTTATCAATTTTTCGCGCGAATATTTGTTAGCAGTTGTAAGAAGCATAGACAAATGACACTCGTTCGCATCACATCTCTCCCCCCCGCCCCCGCATTGAGACGTACGGCTGCGACACGCCGAGCCGTGCCGCGCTAGCAGTCAGTAGTCTCAGTAGCCGACCGTTCGCGGTCGTGAATGGTCGTGCGCATGCTTTTTTACAGTCCCGCAAATCGAGCGGGATCCCGCACACGTAATCCCGCAGCACGCGGGACTAAAAAATGATGCGGGATCCCGGAATACCGAGATCTCGGTATTGCGGGATTGGAAGCCCTACCTCCAGGTCTTGAAAGGCAAGAGAAGTTGTTCCTCTCCGTCCTATAGTTCCACAATATGGGCCTATAGTCCTTCGTGGAAACGCCTGGGATGTCATAGTCTATGTTTTCTTCGTCGCCTGCCTCGAGCAAAAGGACCTGGGTTTTGAGATGTTTTTTTTAGTTGAAACCATAAACGAACTCATGAGCCCGCTCCTGTGCTATGCTAATCATGCGTAAGTGCTGATGCAAGTAGGAATTCCCAAAATTGTGAAGAATTTCTGAGAATATTCCCACTTTTTTTTAAATTTTTTTAGTAGTAGAGCCAGAGCTATACCGTAGCCAGTTGTTGATTGCAGAACACCGGCGTGAAGTAGTAGTTTGCTAGTGCGTTTCGTACGGTGAGCGAGCAAAGGCCCACGAGCGAGAGACCTTTTGGGTGGCAACGGATCAGCAATTCTCTTGGTTTCTATGGGCGATGATGATCACTTTCTATTAGCATACCCACATGCTCGCTTGCCTCCATTTTGCTTGTGCTAGCGGAAACTATCCAAAATTTTCTAAAGTTTTAATGTAAAGCCGACCAAAAAATTGTTTCTTAACCACTTTGTAATACGGTCCAAAAGTGATAAAGCAATTTCTTATTCGACTATACAAAATTTCCAAGAATAGATTATTCCCGCTTTTTTTGAAGTTTCTGCAACTTGTGCATGCTAAATCGTGCAATGCAACGGTCAGTTGAAACTAGTTTAAAGCAGATCGGTGTCAAGGAAGATTCGGCATCTTAGTTAATTTGATGGAATTAAAGTACGTGAGAGCAGAATAGTAAACACGTTTTTTCTTTAATTTTCTTGTGCGTTAGGAGAACGTTACGTTAGTGGCCTAGTGGCTTGGGGGTTGAATAGTGATCTTAAGGTACTGAGTTCGGAAGATTACCAATGGATCAAAGTGTATCCAAAAAAACAAGACTTGATACTTGATACCTACTTTAAATGTCAATTTAATAGTAGTTTAATAGTCGACTAGTCGTTGCCAGCCAAACGACACCGACGCCAACGGCACCGATTACAGACGGTAAATAAAATGCCATCAAAAACAAAACTTGTAAAAAAAACCAAGTCTCGCAATTCAGTTCTCTACCGTAAAAAGTTGTGAGATCCATGTTATACCAAGTCGGTTGGCTTATTCAGTCCCTAATTAAGGGACCTTCTGTCTTAAGTTATTACGTAATTAGCTAATCTAACAACATCTTGTAGTGAGCACATTAATATTAAAAATCTTTTATGTTTAAATAAAATAGATTGACTTGGCCATCGCATGAAAACACAATGTGCCGCTTTTTTTTGCTCGACTTGGCGGAGGCACTGCCGTGCTCCCAGATTTATGAAATTGTATGAATAAATTTGATTTTATGTTTTAATCGGAAATTGAATGTAGATGGTGGTTACTTAACGGATTATTTATTGATTTTTAAATTTTTGGTTGTGTTTCATATTGAAGGCGGTTTTTTTATACTGACAACCTTGTCTAGTGAAAACATAATTGTCGTTGATTTAGATATTGAAAGACACTTAGACAATTAAACCAAAGGACTTGGCAAGCGCACGCATTCCCCTCTGCCAATACTCATTACCAAAACCGTGAGTTCTGGTCACAGCGGTTTATAAGAACCAGTTCGCCGCGATATCGTGTGTCATTTTCCTTTAGTCCGTGTAAAAGTGATCTCTGCAAAAATGGTTAATTGTGCCGCATTTACCGTCAAACGGCTAACAGAAACTTCAAATTTCACTAAATACCGAGTCTTTTATCACACGTAAGTAATTTTCTTCTCAATTTATTTATTATTTTCATCACCAAAAACATTTTAAATTAACAAGCTTTTTGACAGACATAACGTTTTCGGATTTTTCCTTTTGAGGCAAGGAACTCTGAAAAATATAGTAACACTCGAAGTCCTGGACTATAAAGTGTAATTCCTGGCCACGGGACAAGATGCGTAATTCCAGGACAATCCCGGATTTCCCGGCCATCTGGCAGCACTAGACCCGTCTTCCCCCGCTAAAGTTGGCAGAAAAAATTGTTAGGTGATAATACGGCTTGCCATCTCCCTTGGCTAAATAATCAAAGGAGAGACATGACAATGTGACTCGTTTATCTATAATTTTTTATGAAGAAGTTAAAATTGCAATCAGAACAGATACAGCACTTTCTTGGCAAAAGTTTCTTGGTCGAAAGATATGCTATTTATTTAAAAAAGTAAAAAAAATACATTAAAGACACTTAACCTTAAAAACACAAATTACAAATAAAATAATGCCACCATAACAGCGCCTGGCGGAAGAGTACCCAACAGCAGGGGGGTTCCACTCCGCACTAGGTTAATCACAGTAGGTTGCCGGCTTGCCGCGCGCGCGCCCGCTCACTCTGTGTCGCATGAGATAGTATTATAGTAAGCAGCCCGACCCTAGCGGTGCGCCAGGGCATTGCGGGGGGAAGGTGGGCGCGGGCGGCGCCTTCCTTTTGACGCATGCCGCCTGGCGAATGTTTATAAAGTCATAACTTTTTATGCCTGATCATGAAGTTGGAATTCGTTTAATGGTGGTCGAAAAAGAGAAGTTTCTGTACGATATTTCTATTATTTATTCTGTGCCAAAAGGCTTGCAGCATTGCCTTACTGCACGGCAATGCCGATGCGAAACGTTCCTCACTTTACTAAGTTGGTTATAGGTAGTTTGTATAAACTTATATGCCAGGGACGATGGCGAAAAGAAATGTTATTGTGCTCCTATTTCCTATAACTCACGTTGCGTCCACAAATCGTCGTAATTTGTTTGTCTGTCTATGTTGCACGTCACTTTGGAGAGTGGGATGGGCGTGATAGTGATCGAGTGGCATTATATTGGATGACTATAAACATACAGTCAGACACTCAAAACAAGCTCACTATAGTAGATAATAAATATCTTAAAATACAATTATACCAAGAAATTACTTTTTTTATATACAAAATAGGAAGGAAAACGAGCAAGTGGATATCTGATGGTAAGTGATCACCACCGCCCATAGACACCCGCAACACCAAGGGAGATTGCAGATGCGTTGCCAACCCAGAGGGCTAATCATATTATAAATCATAAGAATCATCGACGATTGGTTTCGCGCGTAACGCAGCTCTAAGAAGCTAGTTGGAGCCGCGCCGCATACGCTGCGTGTACGCATCCGGTGTGTCCTGTCCCTTAAAGTGTTAACTCGTCAACATGACCGGTGACACACGACATGCAATTAATTCAAATTAACTGTAGTATACAAAGGTTAAAACACGTTAATTAAATTATTAAAAGACTAGCGCTTCGCCCCGGATTGACATGGTAGTGGTTTATTTACAACAACAACATTTACTAACAAAATGTACTTATATGAACTTCTTATTGAAATAAACAAATTAAATTGAATTGAATTGAATTTATTTCGCATTAAGTATTAAGATTAAAACAAAAAACGCGCACCGAGGGTTCCATACAAACGGACCTAATAAGCAGCGAACATTGCTCTAACGACGAGATAAACTGGATTGAGGGACAAACTTAACTTTGCAATTGGAAAACTGTAGACCCCATACATTGATATACGTCGCGGTCAGTTTACCAACTGCAAATAAGTTTATCATTATTTAACCGCAGGAAAAAAGTGACTGAACTTCAAATTTTTGGTTTTTAGACTTTTCCTTTTACTTGTGCTATAAAACCAATTATTGCCAAATTTTGTGATTCTAGTTCAATGGGAAGCACCCTATGGGTTTTTGTTTCTCTTGCGTGTGTCTAAATATGTGGCAAAATCGGTATCTTTCAATTGCATTGACATAGAAGTTTTTTTTCACAGCTCCCATGGATTGCAAACCCGAATATTTGTAACTAGCGGACGCGCGCGGACATAGTAGCCTATGTCCGTCAGGAATAGTGTAGCTTTCTATCTGTCAAAGAATTTTTGAAATTGGTTCAGTAGTTCCAGAGATTACCCCCTACATACAAACAAACTAACAAACAAAGTTTACCTCTTTATTATATTAGTGTAGATAACAAACGTGTATAATAAAATAACTTTCATAGTTTATAGAATCAGGCGTTACTTTGCGGAAGTCCATATTGATACTAATGGAAACAATTTTTTTTGCCAATCCGCGAACCCAGTGTCAGCAATCGAGAAACACACACAGGCGCACAGCCAGCACAGCTCAGGCGTTGTCTTTTTTTTCTCGATTGCTGACACTGGGTTCGCGGATTAGCAAAGAAATTGTTTCCATTAGTATTAAAATAAGGAACTAGGTACTCAACCGATTCCAAAAAATCTTTTACTAATAGAAAGCTACACTATCCCTGACGGATACGTTACTGACGAGTATAACACGCGAACGAAGTCGCAGGCGTCCGCTAGTATTATAAATATGGATAATTATGCGAACTTTTAGAAATTGCAACGGGTAAAGGAGTGTCAGTACATACACTGTTAGAGTAAGGCAAATTATTTAAATGATTGCCAAGATGTCCGACTTTTGATTCAACGCCTTATACATTTATATATACATAAAAACACAATTTATAGTCCGCAACACCATCTGAATGAGGTCATCTATATTATGCCTTATATTTCGTTCATGAGTTAGTCTAGACGGAATGACTCATAGGACGTTTCAATTCGCGTTTTAAAAACCTAACGAATGCAATAATCTCCGGAAATAACTCATTTGTCACCAGAGTTTTTTGGGAAAATCCGGCCAAATGCAAACAGAAAGATAAAAAATTATATGCTCAGTGTTTTTTGATTAATTACGTACATTACAATTCCCGGAAAACATCTGGAGCACTGAACTTGACTGCGCAGTAGCCGTTTCTAATACTTAAATGTGTTTGCGCAAACATACTCGTCTACTCAATTTATGCTCAAGTTGTTTGCCTGCAACTATACCTTTTTTTTACCTACCTAATTAAATGGTACATAATATACCAAATCTGCAAATTCTTTTATAAATAATAACATGCATGTGCAGGTCTCCTCACAATGTTTATTGATAGCAAGTAAAAAAATGATTCCTTACTTCAAATTGAAAGTGAAAAATTTATTTTGCAAGCATGTCACATAGGCTCTTTAACATGTCTTTTACAAGTCTACCAGCGCTTCGGAATACGGAACATTCTGCTGAGAAGAAACTCTGCAAGAAACTCAGCAGTTTCCCCTTTTGAGTTATTACAGACGGACTGTATATGAACTGCCAGCCATTGGCAAAGTTGCAGTGATAATGCAGTTTTTATGCGGTTTGTATAAAAACATAGAAACTGCAAACGAACTGTGCAGTATGCCTACAGTCGGCGTGCAGTTCTCATAGCTGCAGCCGGTGTGCAGACTAAACTGCACGCTGACTGCAAGCGGACAGCACAGTCCATTTGCAGTTTCAATGAAGTTATACCAGTGATTCCGTGCAACACCTTCTTCGATGTTGGTTTTCGTTACATACATCCTTATGATCTCTTTGCATTTTTTTTGTATTCAGGGTGTTAATCCGTTGTTAATTTTTACGCTCATATTTAAGTTACGTTTACTTTACTTTGTGTAAAAGAAAAAATAAACCATTAAATTTGATTTCATTTAATACCAATCGCAAAAAAACTGCGTCCAAACTGCAACTTTATAGCCGATTGGCAGTTCAAATGCAGTTCTTCTGTAATAACCTCAGGGCTATAGTGTACGCAAACGGTAGGCCCTCAGGGGCTTACCGTTTGCGTACACGTCGCGTATGCGATACGGCGCTAACTAGCTTCGTAGAGCTGCATTGCGCGTGCTTTACGGTAACGCATCGCAAAGTTCGAGCCGTGCCTTCGGTTTGGCCTTTAGTGACAGCATATAAAAGTGAATCGTATGATGACGTCAGCAACCCCACTCACGCGCAGCCGAGCGCGAACTATTTATAACCATGTTTGATCGGCGCTTGCAACAAAAAATACATTGTTTGGGTTCTTACTTCTTACACTCGTGCGCAAGAAACGCGGCATTTGATTGACTCCGATAAATGATTAATAGATTCAGAAGTCATTCTTTGCGGAGGTCCGCAAAGAATGACTAGACTAGACTGTGACACTAGACTGTGGTGGTTTATAGTTGAGTCTGTGTGATTTATGTCGTTTCTTGTGGAAGTCAAAGTCAAAGTCAAAGTCAAAATATTTTATTCAGATTAGGCTTACAGGTAGCACTTATGAGTGTCAAAAATTAATTACCTGTTCGGAAAAACCTCTGATGAGAAGATACCGGCAAGAAACTCAACGAGGTGTAATATTTTAAACAAATCAAAATTAAAATGTTATTTTACATCTCAAATATTTAAAATTTTTACAATTTAACACAACAGGTGTACAAGCGGAGGAGGGTGGGTTTTATATTGCCAGTCTGAAATAGTTAATACGTAATGTACTTTTAATTGTCGTTGCCACTCGTCATTTTTTAAATGAAGGCAAACGAGCGCGCCCGAAAAAAAAAAAATCAGCTGGCTATTACCAGACCCGCCTTGATTGCTGTCTTGACACTTGTTCAGTTTCGGCGTGCGTTTAAATTGCATTTGTACCGTGCTGTGGTCCATTCTACTGCCTCACTATTCTGCCCCATGTGAAATCAGCAGTTACATAGCGACTACGTGCCAAAAGGTTTATGCTAAGTGCACAGCAGTGGGTGTCTTCCGAATATTAATGATGATATATTGATTGTGTTCCCTCCACACTATCACCCGTGACTTCAGTGCCAAAAATACGGTGTCCGCGATGTCTAACCTTCCACTCCGGCACGGCAGACAGTCTGTTGGCCAGTACGCAGCCAGCAGTGCCGCCGCCGATGATGATGAAGTCGAAAACACTGTTCCGGACGTCCAGCTCCTCGGCGCGGCTCCTGGTGGCCTTGCTGAAGAGGTCAGCAGAACACGAGGCGACGACACTGAGTCCAAAGAAGTCGGTTTACATTCACAACGACATGTTAACGATACTCAAGTCAATGTCAAAATAGTAATACACTCTGACAGAATTCCGGCGTGAGTTTGCTTATGCGTTTATGCTGAGCATCAGTACGGCGAGTGCTTAACACATTCGAAGACCAATGGGCGAGAGGACCTATATGGCGGCGACGGATCAGCGATTGTCTTTTTTTCCTTTGTGCAGCAATGATCTTTTGCCACCAGGTGACCTGAACCCTATGCTCGTTTCCGACTATTCCATAAAAAAATGTCGCACACAATAAAGAATGATTGTTGTTGTGGTCAACGCACGCCAAAGATACGGCTATTTATATCACATAATTATTTTGATATCAGCAAGATATCGTCGTTAAGATAAGGCATCAAAACCTAAAGGGTACTTCCCAGCGAACTACGGTCTTGAAATATAGCATGAAGGGAAGTTTTAAACTCTTTTATCATTTTTATCTTCTTATATTTATATTTAAGTAGTACAAAGTAAAATCGCTAGCCGTTCCTGTCTGTTCTAAAACCCTTATGGTGTATGTTCAGCCGCCTTCTCCTCCTAAGACACGCAACGGATTTTGCTTGATACAGTTTTCTCTGTCATTTAGAGAACTCTGTACGGAAGGTTTTTATGCCGGTTTACCTGTGCGAAACCGGATTTTGTAGCTAGTAGAATATACAATAAAAAAGCTTGAATTCCAAATGACCTCTTATAAGAATATCTTAGGGCTATTACAAACGGACTGCACTTGCCAATCAACTGTAAAATTGCACGCAGACTGCTAGCGGACTGCATCCAAACTGCCATTTTGTAACTGGCTTGCAGTTTCAAGTGCAGTCCGTCTGTAATTCTTCAGTTTTTCATACAAGAGTCTGAAGAAATTAGTGAATAAATTGTTTAATCGTTATGTACATTGTATGACAAATATCAATACGTAACGCGATAATGCACGGAGAACTGATGGCCGATGGGGTCGAAAAGTTCTCGAATGTCGGCCGCGTATTGGCAAGCGCAGTGTAGGACGACCAGCCACAAGATGGTCCGATGACCTCATACAGGTGGCAGGAAGGCGCTGGTTGCATGCTGCTTCCAACCCGTCACTTTGGAAATCCATGAAGGAGGCCTATGTCCAACAGTGGACTTCTTGTGGCTGAGATGATGATGATGATGATGAACGCGATAATGTACGGAACTCTAGATGATTGACTTTTTAAGAAATTTCAAATGACAGTGAGAACAGTATTAAAATCCGTTACGTGGTTTAGAAGGAGTAGGCGGACGAAGATAGGACAGACAAGAACAGATAGCCACTCTGTTTTTTTTTTTTATGAAATAGGAAGGCAAACAAGAAAGTGGGTCACCTGATGGTAAGTGATCACCACCGCCTAAAGACACCCGCAACACCAAGAAGATCGCAGATGCGTTTTATACTATACAAAAAAAGATAAAAGATGCTTCAAAACCAGCGAGATATAACTGTTGACGTTTATTTACTTATGTTCTGACTTCACAAGGAGGTACTGCAGCAATCTCTTTCACTTGATTAATTAAATCATTACTTAAAAACTTCCTGTGTGTTTTTACTTCCTGTTTCTCGCAGTTATCCTGCATTGAACAACAGGAAAATATTTTTTTCCATTTGTTATCCGCTTATTTCATACCGGTGCGAAAAAACTTTTGAAACTGAAGATAAAAATATAAATCAGGAGTTAATTTACGGAGGTCTTTATCTATTGATGCTTTACGGCTGTTCTCACTTAGAGATTGTCTCAAAAATATCTGTCAAATACCTCCAAAGATTCTGTATGTTTCTACGCTTTCCTTTCGTTAAGAGAAAACACAAGGGCCGTTTTTCCATACAAACGTCGTCCCCTGTTTTCTCTCTGGATAATGCCAGTAGAGCAATTTTTTTTTTTCAAAAAATCGAGGGCCACTATTTTGCATGTCCCTATGTTTTCCTTTTTTCAATAAATTAATTATTAAAAAAGATATGAACATTCAAAAATCTAAAAAATTGGCCAGATTTCCGGCTGCGTTCATACATTCAGCAAAACAAATTTTACTAAATTATATAAAAAAAGAAAAACATAGGAACACTGCCAAAGTCTTTCTTTAATTTTTAATGAAAAAAGTAGTTAAATCTAATAAGTTTTGGAGAAGGAATCAGGGGTCTACGAATCGTTGATTTTGTGTAGTTTTAATTGGTATTTTCAGTCCAAGCTGCGGCTGTCTCTATTGCACTCTGCGGGGGGAGGCTTGATAGATGGAGGCAGCAATAGATTTTACAAATACCTATTTTTCAATTCTCTAGGCCTTGGTGTTTCCTCTTAAGTCACTATACTTAGTACAGTCAAAGAATTTAAAGTCAGACATTTGCAATGCATTAAGGTCGATATGTCAAACTAACGTCTTCCTCTAGTTAGATCTTATGATGACAGTTTGCTATAATGATATTGAACCTTAGGTGGGTTGGAAATTAAATTCCTTGACTTGCCTCTTCTCCAAAAAGATGTATAAATTTTTTGTCTTATTGCGATGCAATTGGTGGAAAAATGGATACATTTTGAATTCCTCTTAACAGACAAAGTGGCGTGGAGGGTATATGAAAACTTTAAGATACTTTGCACAAAAAAATACACGTGATTTTGGGGAGGGGGGGGGGGGGAGTTAGTCTTAAACTTCACCACGTATCACCGGGATTAATAGACGACTCCTTATTTTTAAAGTCGTGGATTTGCTTTGCGGGTGGTAAGGTCCGTCCGGATCGCTACCACCATCTTGCTCGTTAATCCTTCCGCTAAGCATCAGTGCTTGCACTATTGTGTTCCGGCGTGGAGAGCAAGACAGCCGGTGCAATTACTGGCATAAGAGGTATTCCATCTTAGCCCTCTTTGGCGTTGCGGGTGTTTATAGGCGGTGGTGATCACTTACCATCAGGTGACCCACTTGCTTGTTTGCCTTCCAAAAAAAACTCAAGGCACAATATTGAATAAAAACTCACCAGAATAAAACCAACACGATCATATTTAAAAACAATAACTCAACACATATGTGCGTCTATTACCCAATTCAGCGCGTAAATGGAAGTAGTGTGTTTTCACGCGCGTCGGCCGTCCGGGTTGCGAAAAGGACGGATTTTGAAACAGGATGCGTTTGTCCGTCTGTCTATGCGTTTCAGGGTACAGTTCAGATGGGAACCACGGCAAAAAAATATTAGAACCAATGAACAAATCATTATTGAGTTGACTGTGTTCATACAGTAATTATGTAGTTATGTCCTAGCCTTGTACAACGATGGCAAAAAATTAACAACTAATTGGTACCAATTTAACCTACATTATAAAATTATAATTCGCACGCTTAGTATTAAAGTGACTCAATTCTGAATTTCATATTTCCCAAAATTAAACCCTATGTCTTTTAATTAAGGTGATATTTTGGGACGTGTATTATTCAGAAATGGGTCACTTTAATACTAAGCGTGCGAATTGATAGATAGATTATATTCGTTTTCTTTTAATAAATATGTTTATGTTTTACTAGTTTTGCCCGCAACTTCCTACGCGTGGAATTTGGAAATAAGGGAAATATTTAAGTATCTCGCTCGGATTCCAGGGACTAATTTGATTTTATATTTCCTTGTACATGGGTAGTTGTATTGTTTGTGTTCTCACTCTAAATATAAGTAAATCCTCTCTCTTTTGCTCAAAGGTTAGCTGGAAGAGATTCCTTTAAAGGATAAGTTCGCATTTGTACCACTTCCTGTATTTTTCTGTGTATTTATAAGTGCTTATGTACAATAAAGAGTTTACATACATACATAATTTTATAAACGCGACAGGCAACAGGTAACAGTGACAATTCGCTGCACATTACTGAGTCGACAAGTGAAAAGTAACGCTACAGACTTAACAGCATAGTTGGAAAGCAATGTATCCCGAATTGTCACTGTCACCTGTCGCTTGTCGCGTTTATCAAATTGGGCCCAGGCGGCGCGTAACAAAATGAAACATGTCGTGTCGTCTAAAGATGTGTTTATACAGAAAACTTACACTAAGGGCTCTGGTAAGGAAATTTATGAAACGTGTTCACGCTTGACTACTGATTCAGATCCTGTAGTTTAAACTTCTTTTAATGAGTTATGATAATTATGGATTTAACCTACAATGTTGACTTTTTGCCGCTAAACATCGGCATTTTGCGTTCCGTTTGTGCTATGACGTGTTGCTCTATCCTTGGAAGTGCTCACCGTTTTTTCTAATTGGGAGGTAAACGGGCATGCCGGTTACTTGATTGGAAGTAGTCCCCGCCGCCCAAAGAATCACTGATATTTTTCTAAGTAATCCGTCTCCGTATCATTCCTTCGTGAGAACAACAATCAGCAAAAACTAAACTAAATTGCATAAAAAGAAAAATTATAAAGGGAAAATGAATACAAATAATCATTACACATGGTTACAAAATTTAAATTTTTAAAATTTTCCGGAAGTTTTTTTCACTTTTTTTTTATTTTTTGATACAGTGAATTTAAATCTACCAGCCGTTTCTATCTATCAGCTTTTATTTTCCGTATAAATTTTTTGTATTTTTGTATTTTTCTACAAAATTACATACATGTCATATCTCCATAACTAAGCTGATAGATGAAAACGATTTTTATTTTCAGAATCAGGATGCCATACGTCTACATGAAAGCTAATTAACGGTCCGAAAAAAAATCTTTGTAATTACGTGTTATCAGTCAGCCACTGAACCGACAAGTGGCTTACGTTTTTTTTTAATGCCAATATTGACATGTCTACTCATACAGGCATGTTATCATTTATCATTGACTATCAGATTATCCTGATTATATCAGCCACTTCACTTCATTTGCTTGACGAACTGATGCGTAAAGAAAAACAATAAATAGATTAATTCAAGATCAGGGGTACAATTTTTGAATCTTTTCATAGAAATGCGGCCATTTTTGGTGGGCTTTAGTCACCTGGTGAGATTCATAAATTGCACCCCAGGACGCAGTTTGCTGAGGTCCATATCAACAAAGTGAAAAAAATTGCCTTGCTACTCCGCGAAACCAGCAGAAAAGCGCGTAGATCGTGTTGATTAGTTTTGATTGGTGGTGGTTTGTAGTCGAGTCCAATACCAAGTTAAAGTTACGTATTATTAAAAAAAACACACTTCAAAAAATAGCAGGTTTTATTCATAACAAGTTTACGCACATGATAAATAAATTTACAATTGTGTTGCCTTTCTGTCTGGCACACAGCATATGTGCGATGTGTGACAGTGACGGATGCCCATGCAGGAGACATTTTAAAAATAGCTCATAATGTTGCACAGCTTTTTATGTTCACCGGTTTTTTTATGCTTAACGGTTTTTTGACAGTCCTTACTTATAATGAGAATATAGGTTGTTATTATATTTTTTGGAAAGTACACAATGGTATCATATAAAAAAATAAATTACAATTTTAATATTTCCCGACAATACCAACAATACGGGTCGGATGAAATCGTGCCAGTGAATTTACACCCACTTCCAGTGATTGGATCGCGTTGTAATTTGGTATCGTCAAGAAAAAAATGTTGCAACTAAAAACGCAATTTTTAACAATACTCGAATGCGGTTTTTTAGGAATAAGACACTTACTTTTGAAATAAGACAGAATTTTATAATTAAAAAATTTGGTTTAGGATATCTGTATTTTGATATAAATCTTATAAAGTATTATTTTATAACGATTATATTTTATTATTTGTTATGTACTTACACCGAACATTTAAGTTTAACTAGACATTTCACATATTGATACAAGCTAGGTACTTCATAAAACAAACTAAAAAATACAACCTTATACCAATTTTAAAGTAATCCAAAATGTAAAGCTTTTTAATTAAAAAAAACAGACTCAAAATAAAGCGATCATAGCGTTCACCATCGAACATATGAATGACGTAGAAAAGCCTTCCGAGTGATTCGTGTCGCCGATGCGTTATGATATGAGCAAATGGTCATATATTCATATTGTTCTGCTAGCATTTATGCTTAGTTTTTTCTGTCAAACTTGTACACGTTTTTAAGTAAAACAAAGATAAAATGGGAATTCCGACAGCTTCTTCATTGTAATCGCAATCACGGAACATAAACAATTGTTTTTAGATATGTTTTTGTCAGTTTTATCTCCAATTTACTAATTAACGTTCGCTTGGCATCGTTATTTTTGTCATTTGAAAAAAAAAACGACGTATAATCTCTATTAATCACGCGCAAACAAAATGGCGCAAGCGACTCGGGTCCGATTTCATAAACGCGACAGGCGACAGGTTCGCGGTACATTACTGTATCGACATGTAACGCTACAGACTCACAGACTTAACATCATAGTGGGCTAGTAATGTACACTGAATTGTAACTGTCACCTGTCGCCTGTCGCGTTCATGAAATTGGGCCCAGGCGGCCTAGCACGCTAGCTTTAATCGCTGACATAAATATATCCCTTTCTAACAAAGATGTAACGTGTTATGAATGTTACCAATAAATTTATAATTATGATTATCATTAACCAGTAAGCATCTACGACAGGGACAGATGCGTTTGTGTGCGCGATTAAGAGGAGTGTGAACCCAGTGATCTCCATACAAACGGAGATAAGGTTTTCCACCCTCTTAACCTTAACCTATAGCCATGATTTCTTTGTGTGTTGTAATTATGCCCTAGATCTACGTTTATATGTTTTGATTTTTTTAATATTCTTAATAGTTTCAAAAATATTGACGCTTTTTTGTTTTGTGTGAAATTCCTAAAATGCAAATACATATTGTCAAGTCTATGAAAAATATAAAAAAAAAAAAACATAAAATTCTAGTACTGAGGCATAATGACTACATACCAAAAAATCATTGCCATAGATTAAGGTTTAGAGGGTGGAAAACAATATCGCCGTTTGTATGGGGAGCGCGAGCGGTTTTTGGGGCTGGGTTCATACTACTCTTAAACAGTCGAATTAAATTCGATCAGCACTAAGAAGGCATGTTATGTAAAATAGATATTAAATTCGTTTATCAAAGCGTCAAAATGACATCCCGCGATGAGAATATTACAATCAGTAACTTTCAGAAAACAATATCTGATAAAGCGCTGTAAAATACTATCATACGAGATAATTATAGATAGGTACTTCAACTCATCATGTCGCGCGGCGCTGTGTCAGGGGGGTTCCACTCCGCACTGTAGGTGCGCTCGACGCACCACCCATGGCATAGGTAATCGCAGTAGGTTGCCGGCCCGCCGCGCGCGCGCCCGCTCACTCTGTGTCGTATGAGATAGTATTATAGTAAGCAGCCCAACCCTAGCGGTGCGCCAGGGCATTGCGGGTGAAAAGCGGGCGCGGGCGGCGTCTTCCTTTTAACGCATGCCGCCTGGCGAATGTTTATGAAGTAATACGAACTTTTTGTACCTGATCATAAAGTTGGAATTCGTTTAATGGTGGTCGAAAAAGAGAAGTTTCTGTACGTTAGTACTATTATTTATTCTGTAGCTGTGTGTGTGAGTTAGTTGTTGCTCGGACGACGGCTGCCGCGGAGCTGCCACACAAATTTATGCTTTATACTTAAAAGCGCACACAGCGCAGTGAGAAAATATGAGTTAAAGTATCTTTACTTAAAGTTATACTAATATATTACTCGTTTAATAACTGAGTAACAGGTGGGGGTACTTGAAAGTAACAATATCAAAAGGTGATCACTAATAAGAGGTCATCCATTAATCATGTGATTTTTTAGCATTGTTTAACCCTCCTCCTCCCTGGTGATTGGCGGTGAGGTTTACGACTAACCCTCCTCGACCCAAAATCACGTGATTTTTTTTGTACAAAGTATCCTAAATTTTTTTCGTTCACACGCAGTTTTCGGTTCAGAAATCGCGCGTTAACGAAAAAATAACTACACGTGATATTCCCCCTTGCGATATTTCGTGATTTTTGCTTTTTAGCATTTTTTAACACCTCCCTCCCTCCGGTGATACGTGGGTGAGGTTTAAGACTAACCTGGAAACCCAAAATCACGTGTATTTATTCACGGTTTAGAAATCGCGCGTTTAGCGAAGAAATAAATACATGAAATAAGCCTTGTCGTATTTCGTGATTTTTGCCGAAACCCCTCCTTCTTTTGAATCTCACGCGATTAATGGACGATTACTAACTTAAACATTTAAGTAGTTAATTTAATTTATAACAAAAAGAATTATCGCCTACTTTCAAATTAATGACTAGACGAACATAATACACGAGTAGGTACTTTATGCTGTGATGCAGTTATTTGGCTTTACTTTTTTTTTTCCTATAACTAAATATCGAATAAATAAGTGTTTTCACGCAAAGTTGGACCCGGTAATAAAACTACTACAGCTCTCATATTCGAAATTCTTAATACAAAAAACGATAAATATAAATAATTAACTCAATTTAAGGAATCTAGCCATTTTCTACGCTGATTCTATCATATTAATCAATGAAATATAAGTACTTCAATATTGAATTAGGCACAGAAAATAGTTTATCAGGCCCCGGGATTATCGTGGCATTATTGAGTAATGGAAGGGATTACGCATTTTTCGACTTTAAATAATCAATAGATTCAGGCGTTACTTTGCGGAGGGCCAAATCAACAAACTGGAACAAATTACCTTGCTACTCCGCAAAACCAGTGCTGGGCTCGTGCAAAATAGCTGCGTCTGTGCGACACATATATGTTCATGCAAAAACCCACCCTCCTCCGCTTCCACACGAAACAACATATATCACACAGACTCAACTACACACCACCACCACTAAGCACTAAATCGATCGATCGTGTAGTTTTAGTGTTTAGTGGTGGTGGTGTGTAGTTGAGTCTGTGTGATATATGTTGTTTCGTGTGGGAGCGGAGGAGGGTGGGTTTTTGCATGAACATAAATGTGTCGCGCAGACGCAGCTATTTTGGACGAGCCCGGCACTGGTTTCGCGGAGTAGCAAGGTAATTTGTTCCAGTTTGTTCGTTTTTCGACTGCCGATGTATCGATGAAGTCAACCTCAAAATAGATTGTATTTATAATGCCATAAAGCTACTGACTTTTAGTCGTATTGGCCTTTTAGAACTAGTTTTGTAGACAATGTCAGCATGATATTCATCACCAATTCTTGTTGTACAATTTCCTACGAATATGCGTTATGGTGAAAATATCTTAAAATTAGAAACTTATACCTTTTAGTTAGTTATGAGTTAGAAAGTATTGGAATAGCAGTAGCCAGAGTTTTTATACCTGCTCAACAAAAGTGGAGAAAAACATCGATGGAGTTGGAATTCGATATGCGAAATTCCTGGATCTGTTTAAAAGTGCCACGAGAATTGCGGACCCAATTAATTATACTTATAACTGGCTCATATACAAACAATGGATAATTTTGCCTTCCAAAAGTTAAATCTTAACACATTTTCTAAATGAAATCTGTCAAAATTTAACGCTTTGTAGGTAAATTATCCGTTATTTGATTATAGGAAATTCCACTAGGTTAAACCTCCCCTTTGTATCTGAGTCAAAAAAATCGAAATTAAAAAAAATATTGCCACTTGCCTAACACAATATATGATAACGTGGCCTCCCAAAAAAGGCTATTATACCAACAATTTATGGATGACTCGTCTGGAAACAAATGATACCCATCCATAATTAAATTAAAAATTAAATTTAAGATATGCAATAGACTAAAAGAGAAATAAGCAACAAATGATTACAAGTTGAATAAGTATTTCACTACGTAATGTTAGTACACATTAACTGCCATAAGAAATTCAAGAAAAATTACCATGGCTCCAAAACAGTTGTACAAAGAAACATGTTGGGCGAATATAGGGCGTTTTAGTCGCCGTCATTGTAAGCATGGGCAACTTGGTGTGGAGTCAATTTGTGTTGTCAAAACAACTGTCAGATCCCTTTGAAATATGTCATTTTTGACGTATATTAGAGAGTTAAGGTCCAAGTATTTCTCCTGGCAAAGCATAGTAGTAAAGCTTCAGCTTTTATCACTAGGGATTGCTAGTTGTCATATTGTCATCCGTTTCATCAACATTCTAGGCCCAATTTATAAATACGACAAGCGACAGGTGATGGTGACAATTCGCCGTACATTACTGTGTCGACAAGGAACGCTACAAACTTATTAGTGGGCAAGCAATGTATACCGAATTGTCACTATCACCTGTCGCCTGTCTCGTTTATGAAATAGGGCCCTGGTAACAATTGTTGCTAACAATGACGGGCGGTTAAAACGCCGGAATATTCAAAATGTACATCCAAGCCCAGGCTTCTGAGTAAACCGATAAATATCTAAATGGTGGTAGCATAGGCATAAATCGGTCTGAGTTGGCAACTTTAGCAAGTCAAAGACTTCATTGTAAATTCAAGAATCAAAGGCAACAAAATGAAAGTTGTACACAAGGCTAAGCGACTGGACTAATCGAAATAGGTCAGAAGAAGATAATTTATTTACTTTTTACATGGAAAACGTTATTGCGGTTTGTGTGGGAACAAAGTTTCGTGGCATCTCAAACAAATTTCAATGTTGTAGATCTTCGATCGAACTGAATTGAATGAGATGATAATAAATAGAACTTTTAAATCTAAGTCGTAAGTGAAGTCTTACCTTTTTTTTGTTAAAAAAAACATTACAATTTTAATACATCGTCATTAAATTGTTTTCAATCAATCAGCATTGATTTCGATGCATCCATTCATGCATTAGGCTTGCTGCAGCATATTCTGTTTGGGGTCCCTTTCAGTCGTACCTACTTAATTTTTTTTTCTAATATTATAAAGCTGAAAGTCTTTGTGACCTATTGTTACTATATTTATTCTTTTTTTTGGAGATTCAACACAAGCATGCTAACTAGGTAGACTCATCCAAAGTTCTAACAGATGTTAGACATAATGTCGATAATAACCGGTTTTAATATCTGGCTTATAATAAAATGTATTTAAGTATAAATTTGTGCAAAATTAAATTGATGTGAAAATATTCATAAATAAATGCAATGAAGAATGTCATGAAAGTAAATGAAGCGAAAGTTGTATGTCTGTCTCTGCCTACCCCTCTGGGAAACAGGCGTGATTTTATGTATGTATGTAAATGCAATTTAAACTTAACTGTAAAAAAAAAACAGAATGGCTAAGGCCTTAACTTGCAGAAGACGTGGCTGTATGGCCTCAGACCTTTGCCTGCCCTGGAACTTGGCAAACTAAAACAAAAATTGCTGGTGTTACGGGCCGGCTCGACCAGGGAAGTACCACTCACTGAATACCAGCGTGAAATAGCTTGCTACTGTATTTCGTACGGCGAGTATGAAGTCTGAAGTGGGAGGTCGGCAACGGATCAGCGACTTACTTTTGATTTGGCGATCACTTACCATCAGGTGACTCAAGCCTTTTATTCCATAAAAAAAAATCATTTCAAAGATCTACAACTTTAATAACATTTGAACTCAACAAATTATCACCTATTTTATTGTAGATTTAAAAATAGAAGGAGGTTCTCAAAAACTTATTATTGTTTTCAAGTGCTATTCCCAAAAAACTAAACGAAAATTGAAGGACTTTAGTGCTATTTTTAAAAGGTGCCAAATGATGCCAATCATTTAAATTGAGTATTGAATTGGCACCAATAAATATTATAAATAGCCAATGTGGTATGATGATAGCTTGACTGTTCAGAATCAGTAAAAAAGAATATTCAAATATCAGTATTTATAAAGTTAGATTCCTATATTATATACTATACTCAAAATAAAATAGAGCTCACCCCACTTTTTACAGTAGAACAAAAATATAAAAATATGTGTGCCAAAGCATATTTATGCTGTAGGAGTTTATTGTTTTATTATATATCTAATTAATAAAATAAAAGCCTACTTCAAAACATGCATTATTAGAAACAAGTTCATACTTATAGTCATGTTTTAATTTCACAGAGCAAATCAAAGTGAGCCCTATTATGTTTTAAGTAGTTTGCTAACCAAATATCAAATTTTCATACACTTTTTATGAAAAGTCTGAGAAAATTCAACAGTTGGTGGGTTGGTTGATTGGTTTGTTGATTGAATTACAGGAACACAACATAAGTATATCAAATATTTATAAAAACAAGAATAATCAACTTCCATGTTCAACAGTAATATTTCTACATTGTTGAGTATTTTACAGTTTTACAAGAATCTGTAACATCTTAAAAACAACATTAATTCATCTTTCGATATCTCAAGATTCAAATACAAATAGTAATTGGCAAATCTCCCAGTAGAAGAGTCTGTTTGCTGAAATTCTCTACTCCATTTCTATTAAAAGAAACATTTCACATCAATGGTGCTGGATTTTTGAGAATTTTGACAATTCACATCTATACCAACTATTTGACGCAAAGGGAATGTAACAATGCTCATTTAAATGTAATTCAAATTAATTGAATTACTAAACAACACACCATCCAAACAGTATTCAAGGAATAAAATTATAATTACAACTCAGTCATACAAAACGATTGTAATAGACATTAAATCACTTAAAGAATGTCAATTAGACAGTCTGGCCCATAAATCAATTAAGATAATAAAAGAACTATAGGAACCATAGTGAATATCCTGTACAAGATAAAATGAGATTTGTTTTTTTTATATACAACATAGGTAGGCAAACGAGCAAGTGGGTCACCTGATGGTAAGTGACCTGATTTGTGCTCCAGTCGTCTGCTAAACAATTAAGAGAACTAAGCACCAATTCACATTATAAAACTTTGAATCATATAACTAGGTACTAGGTATATTTTAGAAAACGTATTGAATATTTGGCAGGTCTCTCCAGAAGTACAAGACCTGACTCCTACGCTAACAAGGCATATTCCCGTTGAGCCTAGATTATAATCTATTATCACATGCGGAGATTCTAACTGTTTGGTTTAAGGCGCTTTCTGTGGAGGTGGTCGCAGAGGCTGCAGAGATCGAAGGGCTGGGTGTTGCCGAAGGAAGTGATACGGGGCTCCCAGCTGCAGCCGCGGAGCTTGCTCCGCACGCATCTCCTGGTCGTCTCGATCAAGTACCGCTTCCCGGGGTTCATGTACGCGGTCGGCTCGAAAAGTACGCTCCTGTCCCCCGGCACGAGCACCGCATCGAACTCGCTCATCGGGAGGAACCCTTGGTTGTTGGTGATGAAGCACTGGCCGCAGCGGCGGGCCCTAAACACGTCCGCTCCTTCAGTGTCCGTGAACACCGGCGTCCCGGGAGAAACGAGATAGATCAACGCGTATTTGTCTCCGACCCGCAAATCGTCGCTCACGAACGCGAAGTTTGTCTCCGGAGACAAGGAATACGATATTAGCACGTAAACGGTCGTGTAAAATAGCACTATGAGCACAGTCTTTTGTAATTTGGACACTTGACGCCAGCACATTGCGGCAGCGGCGTGGACATGTTTTTTCGCGGGCAGACCGCGCGTGTGGCATCGCCGGCGCGCGCTCGCCGTCTGTGATAGAGCGAGACGGACAACGGTCGATACCCCTCGCCGCCCTTCGAGTCACCCCTCTAGCAAAAATCTAACTCAACCTAACTTGCACTTTATTGTTATCTGAAATAAAGTCTAAATCTCCTTATCACTAAATCGGACACTTGTCGGCGATGACGTATAGTACGGTAGTGAACTCAGTGCGAAAAGGTCAGAACCGGTTTGGCATGCTCGTGATTTGCAGCGCTAAGTTCAAGGCCGTTAGGCTGCATGGCGGAGTGGCGGTTGCGTTCCGCGCGGTGTACGCGTGCGTGACGTCACGTGACGAGTGACGCGAACTTTGCGAGTGGCGAGTGCTGGAGTGCAATGAACGTAGCGTTGCAATGGCGCCGGCGGGATGCAGGGTGATTCATGGGGTGCGCGGAATGTTCGGGGTAGTTGTTAGCAAGTAGGTAATTATTATATTTATTATTAGTATTATTAATCAGTTAAAAATAAACAAACAAATACAGATAGTAGGTTAGATATTGTTGTATAAAGGCAAATTTTTTGATTGATAGGTAGACATTTTTCGATATAATATAGGTGCTATTAGGTACCTACCGTGATAAAAAAATGACATGCCACATTATAACAATGAATGTGCGATAGTAAAAAACAATAAGTAATTCAAATAAGGTAATAAATCCATAATGGACCATTAAAAAATAACAAAAATATGATTAGTTATGTTACCTAGTACCTAGTGGATAGTTCTATTCGTCATGCTACTAAAATCAAAATAAAATCAATTTTATTGCTTGAGAGACGGGTGGTAGGACGTTGTGCAAGGTCCGTCCGGATCGCTACCACCATCTTATTCGCTAATCTTGCCGCTAAGCGGCAGTGATTGCACTGTTGTGTTCCGGCGTGAAGAGCAAGACAGCCGGTGTAATTACTGGCACAAGAGGTATTCCATCTTAGCCCTCTGGGTTGGCAACGCATCTGCACTCTCTTTGTTGTTGCAGGTGTCTATAGGCGGTGGTGATCACTTACCATCAGGTGACCCACTTGCTTGTTTGCCTTCCTATGTTGTATAAAAAAGAGACCCGGAGGCCCCACTTTGCTAAAGGACGGCAACGGATCAGCGTTATTCTTGGGGTGGCTTTTTCTCATGATAGGCGGTGAAGATCACATCCTATCAGCTGATGCGCATCCTTTAAAAAAAACTACTAACATCATGTAAACTGGCCATTATCTCGTGTAATCTGCTATCGATGACAACTGTCGTATTTTGTTGTAGTATTTAGTCAGTGAGTCATACGGCACGTGAATCATAATATGACATTATGTCAGTTGTAAAATAATAAAGTTCCGTGCAACAACTCCACTTGTGGACTGTACAGTCGGCCTCGGAAGTAGGTTAACACTTTGGAACCATGTCGTAGTAACGATAGACATCTTAACCCTACCGTCGCTATATATTTTTGAAATAATCATGTACGTTAGGAAAAATATACGCAATTTCCCTACCAACGTCGATAAGCCAAAGGCTACTAGAAATACAGGAAAGCTTAAAGCTCCAACTTACAGACTGGCTAAAACCAAGAAGTCGTTCATGGGATATTGCGTAAGATTTTACAACAAAATTCCAAAAAACATTACTGAACTAAATGATACAAAATTCAAATCTATTGTCAAGAAGACATTAATTTCTCGGGCGTATTATAAAATCAATGACTATATCTTGGACAGGGATGTTTGGAAATGATCCCGATTTGTATTAGCGATCCCTGGCTCCAAATATTGTACACCTACTGTGTTAAATTGTTAAATTTTTAAGATGTAAAATAACATTGTAATTTCGATTTATTTAAAAATTACACCTCGTTGAGTTTATCGCCAGTATCTTCTCATCAGAGGTTTTTCCGGACCGGTGGTAAATTTTATGACATTCATAAGTACTACCTGTAAGCTTAATCTGAATAAAAATATTTTGACTTTTTACTTTGACTTTGATGAAATGAGAGTTGCTCGAATCTGTCACATCACTGACAGCGACAAGATACTAAAATGTCCAGCTGCTTCTGAGGTTGCCGTTCCTGTGGACACTCTAAATTTTAGAGCTACTCTCTCATCGAGCAATTCCCATGTTTCTCTATTCCCTGCCTACAGGAGGGCAAAGAGAAGACAGGGAATAGAGAAGCATATCGTTTTGAAAAGAGAAGAAAAAAGAAAATTAAACTGCTGAGTTTCTTGCGGCGTTTTTTCTCAGTAGTATCTTCCATTTTCCAAAGCGCTAGTAGATTCAGACATGTAAAAGCCTATATAGCCTACTTGCATAATAATTTTTTCATTTTTTTTTCATTTTTCATTTTCATTTTCATACCGATTGCTCTAACAACGATCAGCGAGGCGATTCTGAGATCATGCGAGATCTATCTCGCACGAAAACAACTGTGAAATTCCTTTAAAATCTGTAAATTTTTGACTTACTTATCTCGCACGTGAGCTGCATCTCGCATGATCCGAGAATTGGGGTCCAGAGAGTCTTTGGGTTTGGTTTGGCATTTGGAATTTAGGAACCGAATGCGGCATTATTATACGCAACTGAAGGACAAACAAGCAAATATGTGAACTAAAGTACGTCTCCCACAAAAAAACCTTGTAAAAAAATCTCTTATGAGTTCTCCAAATATTTTTTCGTGATATCGTTTTCGTTATGTTGACTCAACGCCGCCAAAGTCCTAGCTACTTAAGATACCAAGGTAAACCAGATAACATAACAGGCGGAGAGGAAATACCTACTCAATAAATTGTAATGAATTAAAATTAAACATTTAGTGAGTGCCTACTCACAACTTTTGTCAGGGGGTTCCACTCCCCACTGTAGGTACGCTCGGCCGCCTTGCCTACAGAGTAGGCAACTCGCAGTAGGTTGTCGACTCGCCGCGCACCCGCTCGCCTCGCTTTGTCAGTGTAATTGAAAACGAATGCAGCACCATCCTAACTTGTCGCCGGGAGTTCGGGGGGGATGCGGACGCGGGCGGCGGTTCCTTTTGACATTTTGACGCGAGCCCCCTGGCGAATGTTTATGAATGAAATGTAACCATAGGAGAGTTAATTAAATTGAAATTCGTTTAATCGCTGTCGTAAAAGATAAGTTTCTGCGGGTGCAAGGTCCGCCGGCCCGGATCGCTACCACCACCTTGCTCGCTAATACTGCCGCTAAGCAGCAGTGCTTGCACTGTTGTGTTCCGACGTGGAGAGCAAGACAGCCGGTGCAATTACTAGCACAATACCTATATTGTTGTAAAAAAAAAAATCCCCCACCACTATTTTGCTTAGCGGACGCCATATTTAAATTTTATATATGTCCTATGTCACTTCTCCAATTAAGACGAATCCAAACAATCCACCAGCGCGTACAAAAGACATTCGAAAAACACAACCCTCCCTTATGGCGGCATCGGCAAACGGGTAAAAAGGGCCTCTCAGCATACTGCCTAGGTAAACCGAGACAATGATTTTCACTGGGACTTTAATGACTTTTAAAATGTAGCATCCATAATACCGTGTCGCTTTAAGTAGTCTCACATGTCTCACAGTCATATTTGTTTTAGACCCGTATGTTTTGTTACTGCGACAAAGTACTCACAAGCGCTTTTGTATCGCTGTTTTTGTAACTATTTCTAAAAAGTCTACTAGGCAATTATGTTATCGGATTCATAGGAAGTAGGTACTTGAGGTTTTAAAAGCTTTTTTGCCATCTTAACATTCCAACACGCAGTAGTATTTTAGTAAGAAAAAAGGTTGTTGAAGAATTACAAGCGTTTTTAACCCTAGTCAGAAACTGTGAGAAGTGTGTGTGTGTGTGTCTGTATGTTGTATAGCGCAACTAGATCACAGAAAGCAATGACTAATGACCACTTCCGATACTCCATCCCTCGCAGGTCCCGCACTTTAAATAGATTGACGGAAAACTGACGTCTTTTAGCATGATTTCTGTTTTCGAGTTATAGGCGACTTAAATACTTATTAATAAGTAGGTAGGTACCTAATTACTGAAAAATCATCGAAGGTAGCACAAATAAGATCCGTCCGGATTGTTACCACCATGTCGCTCGCTAATCCTGCCGCTAAGCAGCAGTGCTTGTACTGTTGTGTACCGACGTGGAGAGAAAGACAGCCGGTGAAATTACCGGCACACAAGGTGTTCCATGTTAGCTCTCTGGGTTGGAAACGCATCCGCAATCTCCTTGGTGTTGCTGGTGTCTATGGGCGGTGGTAATGGTTACCATCAAACGAGAGAAAAAGAGAGTGCAGATGCGTTGCCAACCCAGAGGGCTAAGATGGAATACCTCTTATGCCAGTAATTACACCGGCTGTCTTTCTCTCCACGTCGGAACACAACAGTACAAGCACTGCTGCTTAGCGGCAGGATTAGTGAGCAAGACGGTGGTAGCCATCCGGACGGCCCTTGCACAAGGTTCTACCACCCGCAAATTTATAAACTGTAGAATAAAGTTTAAATAAATGACATTAATTTTTCGAACGTCTTAGTTTGATCTTGTATCAAAACATATGAAAATGAAAATGAAAATTAAAATGAAAAATTTATTTTGCAAGTAGGCCATATAGGCTCTTTTACATGTCTGAATCTACTAGCGCTTCGGAAAATGGAAGAATCTGCTGAGAAGAAACGCCGCAAGAAACTCAGCAGTTTATCTTTTTTTTTTCTTCTCTTTTCAAAACAAGATTACAGAGCAATATACACAATCATAACAATAGTTCACATAAAGTGTGAGAAAAAAAAAAAAGATAATAAATAGCACAGCAAGCTTAAAGCATATTGAACGAACTGGCACTAGTACAGATTGACCAAGAGATGTATAGGGTCCCCAGGTCAAAGAAATTAGAATCGGGATGTATGTGGTCCCTGATCAAATACTTAGTCTAAATAACTTAGAGATGTATAGTCTCTAAGGGTCAAAACAAATTAATTACCTTAATCTATGCTTAGCAGAGGTGTAAAACGCCTCCAAGGTCAAATTGTACAATATTACTTGGAGATGTATAGTCTCCGAATGTCAAAAGAATATAAGAATAAAAATATTCATGTCAAAAAAAAAAAAATTGGTGAAAATTCAACAAAATCAGTAATATAACAATAACAACTCAATATATATCTATATTTAGTTATATATATAAATATAAATAAATAGACAACACGATGAAGTCTCCCACATCAAACCGCATTTAAGTACCTACATTTTAGGCTTTTTGAGAATTACATTAGTCTTTGCAGCATGAATAGTCCGGACCCCACAAACAGCACCCGATCACGAGTATGACGCGTATCTCAGCCATCGTCTCCCTCAACCATATTGCAGGGAAGGTGGCGACCCGATCAACGACGCCACCGTAAGCAATGCCCTTTAAGCGAGCATGACATACTCAAGCTGTACGACTACAAAAGAGAAATTGAATACGGCTCGTCTGGCGAGAAACATCACAATGTGCTCCAAAATAAAAATTACACTTTAATAGGATGTCATACATAATTAATAGGAATAAAATTAAGTGATAAAAAAAAAAGATTAATGCTTAGAAATGTCACAAACATACAATTATTTATTAAAGTCAAAGATATTTAAATTAAATAGTGAACAGCCGATATTTAAATTAAATATTCACGCCTTTAGAACTGGCCAAGTCAAATCGTCGCATATATATTCGTCGACTTTGTAGTAAGCTTTTTTCAATAGCGTGTTTTTAATATACCTCTTGAATGCATTTAGAGGTAATTCCCATACATCCACAGGCACTTTATTATAGAACCTCACGCAGTTCCCTAGAAAGGATTTGCTAACTTTTTTTAAGCGGAATTTGGGTACAAAAAGCTTATTTTGATTTCGTGTGTTGAAATGATGGACATCACACAGTTTCTTGAAGGAATTAAGTTCCTATGCGTATATACAATTACATCATATATATATTGTGAAGCTACTGTAAGGATGTCTATTTCTTTAAAGCGTTCTCTCAGTGAATCACGAGAGCCAAGGTTGTAGATGGACCGAACTGCCCTCTTCTGCAGAACAAAAATGGTTTCAATGTCGGCTGCCTTACCCCAAATCAGAATGCCATAGGACATAAGGCTGTGAAAATAACTGAAATAAACGAGACGCGCAGTTTCCACGCTGGTGTACTGTCTGATTCTTCGTACGGCATATGCTGCAGAACTCAGTTTATCAGCAAGATTCTTAAACTAGCATAAACTACTAGTGTTGGGTACTCGTATAAACGAATCTGACAGTTATTGTATTTGTCTACCCGAAATACCAATAAACAGTTGTTACTCTGCTGCTCGTCTTTCAATACTTAACTGGCGACGAGTCATCTAATTAAAATTAATAACGGGTCTTTTTGTTGTTGTGATTGTGCTAATACACGATAAGTAACGTAAATAGTGACTATGCCGTACGGTAAAATAGAAAGTTTCGATTTATCGTCGCGAAAATGGACTATGTATGTGAATCGTGTTCGACAATTTATTGCATTAAACGAGATCAAACCCGAACTACATGTGGCTACATTAATAACGGTAGTCGGTGAACCTACCTACGATCTTATGTGCGACCTTTGTGCGCCTACTGCGCCGGAAAGTAAAACGTTTGCTCAACTTGTGGAAGTCGTGCAGAACCATCTCGAACCCAAGCGTTCAGACATCGCGGAGCGGCACGTTTACCGGCAGCGGCGACAGAGGCCCGGCGAGGAGCTCAGTTCCTACTTACAGCATTTAAAGCATCTCGCAAGCACGTGTAATTTCGCCGAGAAATTAGAGGAAAACCTGCGCGATCAATTCGTGTCGGGGCTCGCGAGTGACGAGATGCGTAGTCGTTTGTTCGCCGAAGAGAACCTAACCTATAAGCGGGCAGTGGAGTTGGCGCTGGCTCTCGAGGCTGCGGATCGGCATGCGGAGACCAGTGGCGCGGGCGCAATGAGCGCGGCGGTCGCGGGCGCATCCGGCGCTGAGACCGCCGGCGCGGCGCAAATGCACCGGCTAGGCGCGGGCGCGGCGCCGGCGGGCCCGCCGCGGGGCGGCCGGGCGCGCTCCTGCTGGCGGTGCGGGAAGCAGCACACGGCTGAACGGTGTCGGTATAAGCAGTTTAATTGTGATGAGTGCGGTGCGAGAGGTCATCTCAAAGTTATGTGCAGTAGGAGTGGTAACAACAGTGGATCTAAGGTACCGCGGAAAAATCATTTTTATTTGGACATGGATTCTGAAGGTGAGGACAGTGACTTTTTTAACATGTATGTCGACGGGTCTAGCGATAAACCTTATAATGTCAAATTGTTTATAGATGATATACCGATTGTTTTTGAGGTCGATACAGGTAGCAAAATATCAGCTATCAATGAATTGCTTTATGAAAAATACTTTAAAACTTATAACGTTGTCGACTCAAATTTAAGATTGCGATCGTATACCGGCGATATTATAAAACCGCTAGGGGTCATTAGTGTGAGTGCGCGCTACTGTGAGGAGCGCCCGCGCACGGCGAGCGGCTTACCTTTGTACATCATACCGGGCGGCGGGCCGCCACTGCTCGGCCGTGCGTGGTTACGCTCATTACAACTTAATAATATCAATATTAAACTTCATCACTTAGAATTCCATGGCACCGCTAATGAGGCCGAACGGATTGTTAATGAGTTAGCTCAGGAGTTTTCGGATGTCTTTTCGCCCGGGTTGGGTACCTGTTCGGTTCAATTTGCATTAAAATTAAAAGACCACGAGCCGATGTTTCATAAGGCTCGTAATTTGCCTTTGGCTTTACGCGTACCTGTCGAGAAAGAATTAGAGCGTCTTGTGAACGAGGGTACTATTAAAAAGGTAGATCACTCGGAGTATGGCACTCCTATTGTTCCCGTCATTAAGAAGTGCGGAAATATACGAATATGTGGAGATTACAAGGTCACTATTAATTCCATGTTAAAACGTGAACCGTATCCATTGCCTCGAATTGAGGAACTTTACGCTGCACTCAGCGGGGGCCAAATCTTTTCAAAAATAGACTTGGCCCACGCTTACGAGCAAGTCATTCTCGAGGAGGGTTCGCGAGCGTGTACCGCGATCAGTACACATGTAGGTACATTTGAGTACATACGTACCCCATACGGTTTAAGTTGTATCCCGGAAAAATTCCAAAAGTTAATGGAAGAAGTAGTTAGAGGTGTACCGCACACAGTGGCGTTTTTTGACGATATTTGCGTATCAGGGATCTCAAAGGAGGATCACATTAGAAATTTACGCGAAGTTATACGTAGATTGCATGCGGTTGGTCTTAGAATCAAGCTTGCTAAGTGTGACTTTTTTAAGCCTAAAGTTTGTTATTTAGGTCACATTATTGACAAGGATGGTCTCCATCCAGATGACAGGAAGGTCAAAGCGTTAATGGACGCTCCACATCCTCAGGACGTACAACAATTAAGAGCTTTTTTGGGCCTCGTGAATTACTACGGTAGATTCGTTCCCAAATTAAGCACCGTCTTACATCCCTTACATCAATTGTTAAAAAAACATATGGTGTGGAATTGGAGCCGAGAATGTAACGACGCGTTTATGTCTATTAAGAAAATATTAACAGGTAAAAATATTTTAGCGCACTACGATCCTAAGTTGCCGCTGGTTCTTAGTGTGGACAGTTCAGCTTATGGAATAGGTGGGATCTTAGCGCATAGGTACCCCGACGGTTCAGAGAGGCCGATTTGTTGTGTGTCGCGTACGTTGTCAGAAGCTGAAAAGTCGTACAGTCAGTTAGATAAAGAAGCATTGGCAATTTTTTACGGGGTAACGAAAAATCATCAATACTTGTATGGTAGGAAATTTGTTATTCGTACGGACCACAAACCACTATCGTACATATTCGGTGAAAACATTGGTATTCCGCAGACGGCTGCCAGCCGCCTGCAAAGGTACGCGGCGCGACTCGCGGCATACGATTTCGCAGTGGAGTGGGTCGCCTCGGCAGCCAACGCGCCGGCCGACTGCCTCTCGCGCCTGCCGCTGGCGACGCCAACAACGTCAGCCGATGACGATAACGTGCGACACGACATTTGCTACTTCAATTATTTAGAAAATGAATTTCCGATTAGTTATAGGCATATAGCGGAGGAAACCAAAGTAGATCCGATCTTGCGGAAGGTTCATGATTATATTTTAAATGGTTGGCCGCAAAGCTCGGAGGTTTCACAGGAAAGGGCGTATTTTCATAGGAAAGACCATTTATTTGTTGAACGTGGGTGCGTAGTTTATAATTACCGAATCGTAATTCCTCCTAAATATCGCGAATACATCTTACATGAGCTGCATGAAGGGCACTTGGGCGTCGTAAAAATGAAGAGCATCGCGCGCAATTATGTGTACTGGCCCGGACTGGACACGCAGCTCGAGGACCTGTGCCGCGCGTGCGTCGCGTGCCGGCAGCAGCGCGCCGCGCCGCCGCACGCGCCGCTCACTCCCTGGGAGTTTCCGATGCGTCCTTGGCAGCGCTTGCATGCCGATTTTGCAGAATATAATGCTAAGCATTATTTAATAATCGTAGACAGTCATAGTAAGTGGATTGAGGCATTCCAAATGAATAGTACGGCCGCTAAGTTTGTAATAGCCAAGTTTAGGGAAGTTTTTTCAAGATTCGGACTGCCATTACAAATGGTAACAGATAACGGCCCACCGTTCTCATCTCGGGAAATGGAATCTTATTTTGCCAGGAATGGCATTATTCATAATCTCACCAGTCCGTACCGCCCAAAAGGAAATGGCGCGGCGGAAAATGCCGTAAAAACGGTTAAACATTGTATTAAAAAAGCGTGCTACGAGGGGGCAGATGTCGAGCGAGCCATTAGCAAGATGCTTTTTCACTATAGAAATTGTCCCCAAGCGACGACCGGCGTAGAACCGGCCGTAGCCTTATTGGGGCATCGGCTGCGGGGCCGACTGGATGCGCTGCGCCCCGGCGCCGACGCCGCGCGCGACGTGGCGGCGCGCGTGCATGACGGCCAGCGCCGGCAGGTCGAAGCCGCGGGCGGCGTGCCGCGCGCCGCCAGCCCGGGCGACCGCGTCTATGTACGCGATTATACTAAAAGTAGGGATAAATGGGTCGAAGGGGTAGTTAAAGAACGGGTCGGGCCTTCGTCGTACAATGTGGCCTTAACGTCCGGCACTGCTAGGCGACATATCGACCAGATTTTGACACCCAAAGGATCCGGGGCGAAAAGATATTCGCTAGCTGGTATCTCGGCGAATGATACTGTATGTCCCGATAATTCATTTGTAAGAGGCACCGGTGCGGCGGAGGACAACCCGGTGACGGTGACGACCGACGGTCATGACGTACGTACTGCGCCGGAGCCGGGCGGAAGCAGCCCGCAGCCGGGTGCGGACGCCGACTCATTCGAGCTGGCATCGTCATCTCCACCCGCGCCGGTGCGTCGGATTAACTTGCGCCCACGCCGAGATAAACAATAACCGAAATTAATAAAAAAACAGTATTATTGTTTGCAGCGGTACTGTTTACAGTTTTCATAATAGTGTACGTAATTAATTAAGTCTTATTTAGATAAGGAGGTGTTGGGTACTCGTATAAACGAATCTGACAGTTATTGTATTTGTCTACCCGAAATACCAATAAACAGTTGTTACTCTGCTGCTCGTCTTTCAATACTTAACTACTAGGAAATCCTGAACTTCATCTCAAGCAAACATTTAACTCCTAGATAAGCCGGTCCGGAAATTAAATCTGACCCCTGGTGCCCATAGTTTTGCTTTACGAGGGACAGTCTTCCGGACCCTGGTTTATGAGATACTGTACATCAGTGAGATAAACGAAAATGAAAAATACTTTGCAAGTATATTGCATAGGCTGTTGTTCTAGCCTGAGTCCCCACCGCTTTAGGTAGTTTAGGTTATTCGTACTTCTCCCTTTTTTAAAAACATATAATATTCTAGCGACCCGTACTACAGTTAGGAAGTAATGTACATCAAAACCTTATCTAAAAACCTCAAAATGACAGAGAAAACGTTACTTTACGGAGGTCCATTTCAACAAACTGGAACAAATTACCTTGCTACTCCGCGAAACGAGTGCCGTGCTCGTGCAAGTCTGTGCGACATAGATATGTTCATGCAGAAGCCACCCTCCTCCGCTTCCACACTTTCTTTGATATATGTTGTCTCATGTGGAAGCGGAGGAGGGTGGGTTTTGGCATGAACATATATATATGTCGCAGTAGCAATGTGTCGCAGTAGCAAGGTAATTTGTTCCAGTTTGTATCAGAATCCATTGCGTGGTTTTGAAGCAGTAAGCGGCCGAAGATGTGCGGACCAAGCCGGAAAGCGACTTCGTTTTATACTATGCAAGATAAAGATATATAGATAGATTTGACGACCGGATAGCCTAGTGGTTAGTGGCCCTGACTACAAAGCTTGAGGTTCCGGGTTCGATTCCCGGGAGGGGCAAATGTTTGTATGATGAATACGAATGTTTGTACCTGAGTCGTGGATGTTATATGTATTTAAGTATATATTTATCTATATAAGTATTTATATCCGTTGTCTTGTCCATAACACAAGCAGCTTTACTTGCTTACTTTGGGACTAGGTCAATTGGTGTTAACTGTCCCAAGATATTTATTTATTTATTTATTTATAGATAGATAATAACGTTAACTTAATATTTAGCTAGTATAAGTTCATAGTAAATACTGAAGACAAAAAGGCAGAGAAAAAAAATGTTTTCCTCTCGATGCCGTCTGCCGTCGCGACACATGCCGTCGGCGTCTACTGCTACCGTTAGTCGTGTGCCAGCTCAGAGGTGCAATTTTTGAATCTCACCAGGTGATTAGAGCTCACCAAAATGACCGAATCTCTGTTGGAAACGGCTGATTTGGTAAGCTTTAATTACCCGGTGAGATCCAAATGCAATTTTCGAATCTCTTTAGGTGACCAAAATGGCCGCGTTTCTATGAAAAACGGCCATTTTGGCGAGCTTTATTCACCGGTGAGATTCAAAAATCGCACTCCTGGTGACTAAAGCACACCGAAATGCCATTTTGGTGAGATTTAGCCACCCGATGAGATTAAAAAAAAGCATTCCAGGAGTGCAATTTTTGAATCTCACCAGGTGACTAGAGCTCGCCGAAATGGCCGAATCTCTATGAAAACCGGCTATTTTGGTGAGCTTTAGTTACCCGGTGAGATTCCAATGCCATTTTTGAATCTCACCAGGTGACTACAGCTCACCAAAATGGCCGCATTTCTATGAAAAACGGCCATTTTGGCCAGCTTTAGTCACCCGGTGAGATTCAAAAATCGCACTCCTAAATAGCACCTTTAATCACTAATGAGTAGTGTCGCGTGTTGTTTGTTTTCATGTTGCAGGGGAAGTTAAGAATGTTTTTTTTTTTTTTATACACCATAGGAAGGCAAACAAGCAAGTGGGTCACCTGATGGTAAGTGATCACCACCGCCTATAGACACCTGCAACAATAAAGAGAGTGCAGATGCGCTGCCAACCCAGAGGGTTAAGATGGAATACCTCTTGTGCCAGTAATTACACCGGCTGTCTTGCTCTCCACGCCGGAACACAACAGTGCAAGCACTGCTGCTTAGCGGCAGGATTAGCGAGCAAGATGGTGGTAGCGATCCGGACGGACCTTGCACAAGGTCCTACCACCCGCAAAATATGTTGGATTATTTCCGCCCACCGCTGATTTGCTGTCACGTATTTGATTTAGATAAAACGTACTAAAGGATTATCTAATCTACTCACATGAATTGATGACATAATTTGGGCGTAATCATTTAATGTTATTCAATGGATATCTTATCTTTAATCTAGTATTTAATTATACATTATGACTTAATAAGGAACGAGGGTGTTGGGATCTCAGAACATATTTGCGGGTGGTAGAACCTTGTGCAAGGTCCGTCCGGATCGCTACGACCATCTTGCTCGCTAATCCTGCCGCTAAGCAGCAGTGCTTGCACTGCTGTGTTCCGACGTGCAGAGCAAGACAGCCGGTGTAATTACTGGCACAAGAGGTATTCCATCTTAGCCCTCTGGGTTGGCAACGCATCTGCAATCTCTTTGATGTTGCGGGTGTCTGTATGCGGTGGTGATCACTTACCATCAGGTGACCCACTTGCGTGTTTGTCTTCCTATTTCATAAAAAAAAAACTGAATAATGCACTTAATGTATAGGCGCTTACCCACTTATTTAAACCTAGGGTAGGTATGTAATAAATAACCATTGTCTCAGCATTATCACTAATAAAATGATTATACAAAGATATAAATTAAAATCAAGTATAAAACATCCACTATTAGCGCCATCTCGTAGTCGGCGGTCTCATCAACTTCATTTAACACTTAAAGATGCCGCTACTCGATGACAGGTGGCGCTGTTAACAACAACTTTTTAGCACGGTAAAAGTTTCGAAACAAAAACAATCAATAAAACGTGGGGCCACGCACGTGTCTAGTTTCGTAGTAAACAAACTATTAAAAAACTACTAGAGAGTTCTGTGACCTAGCGCTCTTGTAGAGTTATCGTTTGTCGTCTAGAATTGTTTAATTCAGTAATTCCTACTTACAAAAGATTTATTCTCATTCGTAATCTTATTCGCAATTCATAACGAAATGCAAACGATACTTTTGAACTCTAATTTTCAATACCAGGGATGCAATTTTTGAATCTCACCAGGTGCCTAGAGCTCACCAAAATGGCGGAATCTTTATGAAAACGGCTATTTTGGTGAGCTTTAGTTACCCGGTGAGATTCAAATGCAGTTTTTGAATCTCACCAAGTGACTAGAGCTCACCAAAATGATTGAATCTCTATGAAAAACGGCCATTTTGGTGAGCTTTAGTTACCCGGTGAGATTCAAATGCTATTTTTGAATCTCACCAGGTGACTAAATCTCACGAAAACGGCCGCATTTCTATGAAAAACGGCCATTTTGGCGAGCTTTAGTCACCCGGTGAGATTTAAAAATCGCACTCCTGCCTGATTCTACCAGCACTGCGGAAAATGGAAGATTCTGCTGAGAAAAAGTGCGGCGTCAAATGCCACAGGAAACTCGGCAGCTTATGTTTTTCTATCTTTTCAAAACGAAATGACATAGTAATACCTATCTTACCTATCGAAAGTATTATATCCTCTCCTTCTTTATTTTTACCCGACTACGGCAAAGCCAAAATGAAGGGTTATGTTTTTAGCAGTCTATGTACGTATGTTTGTATTTACGTATGTTCCACTATAGTGCCTAAACGACTGGGCCGATTTTGATGAATGAGGTATCAATCGGATCGTAATTGTAGTCTGGGTGACGTAGGCTGTATTTTTTTATGTACAGTAGGGGAAATATATTCACGTACCACCTTAGAACCCTATCGCAATGACGCGACGCGTTAAACGCTAGGCTATGTCATACTAATGTCATGCGTATGTCTCTTCGACTAGGTTCTAGTAGGTAGGCATTTGCTAATACTTTAATAAATAGGCAGAGGATTAATTAATACTACTTAACTAATATATCCAGGAACGCTCCGTCCTGCAAGACAAGGCCCGGGTAATGATAGCATTAGAAATCCGGGTAATCCGGCTCCAGTCCGGTCCGATTTCCGGACAGCTGAGCCGGACTGATTGCAGTACTCCTGACACCTTGGACATTAGAGCTATGATGAGGTAGAAGTTCCATCTAAAGAGATTTTCCTTTACGCTTTCGATTACTCAATCTTGGTGATTGTTGTAGTTAGTAAGCATATACGCGCGACGGCCCCGGCTTGTCACGGGCGCAATTTACTAAAAAACTTAATTAGAATGTACTGTCAACAAACCGGAACAAATTACCTTGCTACTCCGCGAAACCAGTGCCGGGCTTGTGCAAAATAGCTGCGTCTGTGCGATACATATATGTTCATGCAAAAACCCACCAGAAGGTGATCTATTAACGTGACCATTTATTTATTTGGTCAGACCGGGACACATCTGACGAAATATGTAATAAAAAAAAGTTTTTAGTGTTTATCGTTTGTTTTGCAATAATTCTACATTTCATATTACAAATAAAAAAATTAAATTATTAATAAATAATACAAAGAAGCCTTGTGTAGTCTCTAAATTGTACCTTTTTATAACGGTTTGTGTGGTGATTATTGCATAAGTATAAATAATAACGTGTTTATTTTTTAAGGAAAACGCCAGCAAATGAGCCTGCAGCTCTTATGGCGAGTAATCACCGCCGCCAGTAGATACCATTGACTCCCTCAGAAATGCTGGAGTGCGATTTTCAAATCTCACCGGGTGACTAACGCTCACCCAAATGGCCGAATCTCTATATGAAAAACGGCCATTTCAGTGAGCTTTAGTCACCCGGTGAGATTCAGAAATCGCAGTCCATATTCAGTTTTTAACTGGAAATCGAACTGGGTACCTCTTAAGCACGAGTCCATCCAGTCTCTAGCAACTAGACCACTAACACTTTGAGGCAAAGTAAGATATTTATTTATATTTTCATATACTGGGGTGCAATTTTTGAATCTCACCAGGTGACTAGAGCTCACCAAAATGGCTGAATCTCTATGAAAAACGACTGTTTTGGTGAGCTTTAGTGACCCGGTGAGATTCAAATGCTATTTTTGAATCTTACCAGGTGACTGAAGCTCACCAAAATGGCCGCTTTTCTATGAAAACGGCCATTTTGGCGAGCTTTAGTCACCCGGTGAGATTCAAAAATCGCACTCCTGATCGCAAACATTCCAAAACAATTAAAATAGTCTGTAACTTCTATCGGTTCTTAGCTCTACGCCATTTAGCGCATCTCAAGACAGATGCCTTAAGCTTATCGGACGCGGTCGATTTGCCCGGACACTGATAATGTTCCCCTGGCACCCCGGGACTTTCCGGGACTCCGGGATTACGGGCAAGTCCTCGCTGAATAATTCTAGCAGCTTAATATCGGGGTGTTAGCGGAATTGTCCAGTTAGGATTAGGGGTTGGACCTTTTGTTTAACAATGTCTAGGATTGTTCAGCCACCGTATGCTTGGTCAGCTTCTTCCGTTACATTAGGAGGATTGTGAACCCAGCCCCAAAAAGCGCTCCCCATTATCCCATACAAACGGCCATTACGTTTTCCACCCTCTAAACCTTAACCTATGGCAATGATTTTTTGGTATTTTGTCATTATCCCTTAGAACTAGGTTTGCATGTTTTGATTTTTTAAATATTCTTCATAGATTTGACAATATTTGCATTTTAATAGTTTCATACAAAGTAAAAAGGGGTCAATATTTATGAAACTATTAAGAATTTAAAAAAAAAACCAAAACATACAAACTTAGTTCTAGGGCATACTTACAACATCCAAAAAAACCCAGGCTATAGGTTAATGTTCAGAGGGTGGAAAACGTCATCGCCGTTTGTATGGAGAGTGCTGGGTTCACACTCCTCTTAAAACTATCATATAAGGGTTTAGGGAAAGGAAAGATGGCCGACATTGTGCTTGAATCAGTGCTGAGAGATGACGTCGTATGACATTACATTACAATTAAAAATTGATTTCAGCAGTCATCGGAAATGCCATAGAAAATATGAAAACGAGCGAAGTACTTTAGCGCCTTAAAAAGTAAAATAAATATAAATTATTTATTTCAGTTCAATTGACCTATATACATCAACTTACAAAATTGAATTCGATTACATTAAATTACTTATATTAAATTGCATTGAAAATAATTAAAAATGACTATACGATAAATTAGTTAAAAGTTTGTAATAGTGTTATTTGTGCAACACTGGCTAATCATCACTTAGATGGAAACTCAAGTTTATAGATTCAGGCGATACTTTGCGGGAGTCCATATTGATATTAATGGAATCAATTGCTTTTGCTAATCCGCGAACCCAGTGTCAGCAATCGTGAAAAATAACGTTTAGTTTTTAGCGCTTTTTACCCGACTACTGCAAAACCAAAAGGAAGGGTTATGTTTTTAGCTGCTTTATTGTAATCAATGCATAGCAATGTCATACCAGTAATAACGTGTCTACTGTAATGTAATAACCGTTGTTAGGTGTTTCCGAACACTGGTAGTATCCGAATGCGTGTGATATATGATATTATATATAAGGCTAGGTTCATTGGGTACGCCCTCTTTGCTCCTGTAACACCATTACTGAAAAGAACATGTACAACAGGGAAAATATATTCACGTACCATCTTAGAATCCTATCGCAATGACGCGACGCGTTAAACGCCACGCTACGTCATACTTATGTCATGCGTATGTCTCTTCAACTAGGTTCTACGGTGTACCACCGTAGAACCTAGTCGAAGTGTTTCAATTTCCTTGACTGTACAGAAGATTAGAAGAATAAACGTGTTTCCCCAAACCAGCTACAATGTTTCATTGAAGAACACATCTACAACTGCAGTTATTGCATAATATTCGATATATAAAGCGGTCCACACACGTCCTACAAATTAAAGCGAGCCATTAACGAGCACGCGTTGTCTCTTGGCGATCGGCCAGCGCTATCGCCGACCATTATAACGACAGTTTTTATTTATTGCCTTTTAATAGGCAATTTTGTATTGGAATTAATACGTATCAATCAATTTTTCATTTTATTTTCTTATCGCTACTTGTGTACTGTGTGTGTTAATCCAACCATGCACACAAGTAATGTCATACAAGGCCGTAATGTGACATAACAGCCTTGTTTTCAGGTTTCTAACGTAACAAATACGTACGTAGGTACGTACAGTCAATGAAATTTAAACACGTACCACCGTAGAACATAGTCGAAGAGCCATACGAATGACATTTGTATGATATTATAGCCTGGCGTTTATCGCGTCGCGTCATTGCGAAAAGGTTCTAAGGTGGTACTTGAATATATTTTCCCTACTGTACGTAAATGTTTCTTCTCTATAGTTTATTTCTTTAGGTATTTAAAATAATGTAAACAAAATTGTCACGTGACGGCAAATCAACCAATCAAATCAAACTTTTCGATCTCTACTGACTTAAAATATTGATTTGATTGGTTGATTTGCCAAGTCACGTGACTATTTTGTTTACATTATTTTAAATACCTAAAGAAATAAACTATAGTGGCCGTTAATATGGAAGTTACGGATAGATTTAACCGCGGGTTGGTTTTTGACAGTTAGTGCATTTTTTATGGGAAATCTCAATATTTAACACAAAAGATTTTTCCTTCCGACGACACTTCTGTTCTGGAGTGAATTCCCTGCTGAGATTTTCCCAGCGAGGTAGGTACAACATGGCAGTCTTCAAATGGAGGAATTTAAAGGTTCCTGCGAAATCGGCAACGAGCGTGCGATTCCTCTGTAGTTGTTTGTGTACTGCAAAGCTTATCATTGGGCCGAGTGCATATTTGCCGTTTTGTCGCCAACATGACAATTGTTTAATTTAGTCTATATGTTTTTATGTATGTTAGTTTGTAAGGTATTTATCTATGGACCCTTGTTGCCTGAAAATAAATAATTTCATTCATTCATTCCTTATCCACCGATAAACCACTGATGGGCATAAAGAGTAACGGTAGACGTCAAAGTTGAATTTATGCGGGTGTGGGGGACCTTGTGAAAGGTCCGTCTGTATCGCTACCACCATCTTGCTCGCTAATCCTGCCGCTAAGCAGCTGCGCTTACACTGTTCTGTTCCGGCGTGTAGAGCAATTACTGGCACAAAAGGTATTCCATCTTAGCCCTCTGGGTTCGCATCGCACCTGCAATCCCTTTGGTGTTACGGGTATCTATGGGCGGTGATGATTACTTTACCATCAGGTGAGCCACTTGCTCGTTTGTTTTCCTATGTTGTATAAACGAAAATAGAGAATAACGGTAGATGTCAGTTGACTGTTGAAACTGTCGCATCGGGCCTCGTCGGGTCCAGAATTAAAAGGAATAAATCAGGCGCGACGCGGCATTTTGTCGCGATTGTGTCGCGCGATAGATTTACTGTCGCGACAGGGGTTTAAACCGAATTGTGGAATTTCTAATTATTTCAATGTCATTTGCGCGTCCACGCACGAGTCGAATACGGTGGTTATGTAGGTACTTTAAAACACAATACAATACTTATTTATAACGTTATCGGGCCTTAAACGCGGTAAAAATATATTGATAATTTACCTCGATGGCTCGATGGCCATGCTTCAACGGCCGTGGTCTACTCGTGACCGACACTAGTGCAAACGAATAACAGTGCTGTATTTGAAACATTATATTAGGACAATGGATATCTATGAAAGAAGATAAACAAAAGGGCTGTATGAAGGTAGGTGGAAGGAAAAATGGGAAGGGGAAGACCTCGGCGAACGTATTCCGACCAAATCGGAGACATTCTGGAGACTAAGGTCAGGAGTACCCTGAACCGACGAGCATGCATGAAGAATGTTATGGAATAAGTGAAGCAAAGGTTGTATGTCAGGATCGTAGCAAATGGAAATCCGGGGTCACTAACTACCCCTCCGGGAAACAGGCGTGACTTTATGTATGTATCTTTATTTATGTATGTATATATACAACCCTGTATAGACCCGTATTGGCAATAAGTAACTTTGTTAAGTGTGCCCCAAGTTACAAGTTCTCACACGCACGTCCTAAGCACGATACGCCCGCGAAGTCAGCCCATGCATCATGCTAGTGCGCCACAATTAACTCGACATCCCTCGTAAATCATCGCTATCGGTTATTTATTGCCGATATTCGGTTCGCCCTCTAATTATTAAGACTGTGAGAACCGGTAAAGAACGGAACGTACTCGGCCTCACAATGAATAATAAAGTAGGAATAGTAGTAGATAGCGGGTGGTAGGACCTTGTGCAAGGTCCGTCCGGATCGCTACCACCATCTTGCTCGCTAATTCTGCCGCTAAGCAGCAGTGCTTGCACTGTTGTGTTCCGGCGTGGAGAGCAAGACAGCCAGTGTAATTACTGGCACAAGAGGTATTCCATTTTAGCCCTCTGGGTTGGCAACGCATCTGCTATCTCTTTAGTGTTGCGGATGTCTATAGGCGGTGGTGATCACTTACCATCAGGTCACCCACTTGCTTGTTTGCCTTCCTATTTCATAAAAAAAATAATTATAAAACGGATCACTCACGTATTTTTAAGTCGAGAAATGCCTGACATGTTTCATTTGATGAGTCATTTACAAATCAAGAGTTAGGTAAGGTGCGACAAATAGTTCGGTAGTCACTTTTTTGTGCACGCACTGCTGCTTAGCGGCAGGATTAGCGAGCAAGATGGTGGTAGCGATCCGGACGGACCTTGCACAAGGTCTTACAACCCGCAGAATATGTCCGAGTCTCACGGTAGTTTTATGTCAAAAACTCATCAAATGTTTAACAGTAGCAAATAGTTGTCCTGATTAACGAACTTTGATTAGCATTAACCAAACTAGTTCAGTTGTCCCTTTTTTCCAGTGTAGAAACAAAAGAAAAGGATGCACTGAGAGGAACTCGAAGTGACTCAAACTGTATCATAAGTTTTAAATCGTCCATACCTGTGTAGCTTCCGGCAGTATCTATGTTCTATGATGATTTGGTGAACTTACCTGAAAATAAAAAAAGAAACATTTTTAGTGTCAACATTTTGTGGAAATAGAATATTGGGCGGTCAGGCGGTCACCATACAAAATATTCTTTTATTTTGAGTTCAGCGAGCGCAGAAATGATTTTTGAAATTAGGTGTTTTTGAGAAAACACTGAACTATGAGTTCTGAATTTAATTTTCCTTTTTGTAATCCAAATTTTTACTTTTCAATTTTTGTTTTTTTTATTTTTTATACATTCAAATTAAATTTATGATACTATTATAATGACAATACAAAGAAAAATTAGGGTAATGTTTTGTCAAACAAAAATCAATAATGTAATAACCGTAAAGACGAAACACATTAAAAAATTCGCGGTGATGTGGTGAAACTGGAAAACGCAAGGCACGGAATGCTGATGTTGCAGGTTCGAGTCCTGCCATTACCCTAATTTTTCTTTGTGTTGTCATTATAGAGCATTTTAAATTAAATTTAATTTTCCTGTCAGTAAAAAAAGTGATTTTATTTACTATTATTTTTTAATAAAAGTGATTTATCAAAAGATTTACACATAAACTTGTTAATACGCTAGGCGGACTTAGTGCCGTGACAAATGTCTGTCAGCTGACGCGGCTGTCCTTAATGAAGAGTAATCCGCGCCTGACACGGATTAGCGACGTCCGCTGTGCTCGAGCCCATTACCTGGCACGATACGGAATATTACGTGACATTGAAAATCTCGAATCTTGATTTAAATGATTTAAATGAATATTATGTATAAATTATTAAAATTACCATTTGTTTTCAATCAATTAAAAATTATTGTATGTCTCAATATTAATTGTACGTCCGAAAAGGGCAAACTGTTAATACACATTACTTTATGGCATGTTATAACAATGTACACAGTCTTGACAATAAATGCTTATCTTATCTTATCTTATCTTATCGAAATAAGTAAAAAACATCATATGTACATTTACAAAGTACTCAAGAAAACTGTTAAAAATTCAAAAATACAAATAAGATGATTTAAAATAAGATACTAATACCACTTGACCTAACAATAGCAGTTACCATGGTACCAGTACTTCAACATATACGGTAGAACAACACCAGCGACTTTCCTGAAATTCTTGTGTCATACTATAAGTAACGTACATTCAAATTAAATTTAAAATGCTATATAATGAATGACAACACAAAGAAAAATTAGGGTAATGGCAGGATTCGAACCTGTAACATCAGCATTCCGTGCCTTGCGTATTCCAGTTTCCTGTTTCCTGCCATTACCCTAATTTTTCTTTATGTTGTCATTCATTATATAGCATTTTAATTTTAATTTGAATGTAAAAAAAAAAACAAAAAGAAAAATCGAAAAAATTTAAAAATAAATAATTTCGATTACAATAAGTAACGTACAATCGACTTGTAAAGTTTAGAAACCTGTATTGACAAATAAATTGTATTTCTATTAAAAATAGAACCATTGAACTTTTTTAAAACTGTTTTGAATAGCACAAATGCAAATTTTAAAACACAGCTAGCTTAGCGGGTCGGTTATTTTTTCTTGCAGTGGTTTCTTTTTATGCGTCCCGCAAACGAGACCGAGTATCTCGTGATGATCATAGGAAACCGTCGGATGGGAATAGCACAAGACTGACCATCATGGAGATCCTTGGGGTGGGCAAATATTTTCCTACGTAGGCCAATATGATTAACAAACAGAATCTATGAGTGGCCAAGATTTAAGATTTTAACTGATATATAATTATTTTGTGATTTATTTACTTCGTTATCTACTTCTGGGTCGATCGGGGGCCGGAATGCAACCGTTCGCGGGCCGGAGATGGCTCGCGGGCCGTAGTTTGTCCTGGCCTATGCCCAGCAGGCTGTATTCTGGCTGATATGATGATGATGACAAAATTCGCTATATCTGACGTACACTCCGTGTCGTGATACAATGGAAACCGTCCCGTCTCTGGGGATGCAGTAACTTTGCATGCTAATGCAGACTAAGCGTGTCGTGTAATGCAACAATTAACTGCTGGGGTTAACGCTGTTTATTTCAATATAACTCTTATAACACCAAAACCAACCGGGGTAAATCCGCCAGAGACTGTACGGTACTCCACTCACGAATCAAATGGCATCAAAGTTGGTAACGGTTTGTAGGTCATCATGGAAACTATTTATATCAAAAGAAAACAAATGACAACTATAGACTCGTAGAGATACCAAATTATAAAACCGGTGAAGTGCGAGTCGGACTCGCGCACGAAGGGTTCTGTAGCGGAGTCTTAGTAATAGGGTTCGGTGAGGTTAGTTATAAGTTACAAAAAACAATGCCTATGTTTAATGCTAAAACAATGTCGCTGACCCGAAGGCCGCTCGGCATCCGTTTGCTAGTTGCGTCGGACAAGACGTGCATACATATTCGCCTGTGACAAGAATCTTAACTATGTTAAACTCAAACGAAAAATATAAATCACAAATGGTTATAAATTCAAACCGTTTGGAATTAAAACGACATAGGAATTTGTCTTTCAAAACAATTATGGAAGAGCCCCTCTTTAGGTTCAAATTTTACTTTGAAATAAATTGCTAGACGAAGAAAAATTGTCTTACGACCATAATTTCTTGAAATATTACAAATAGTAAGAGATAGTGAACAATTCTTGGCAAAATGCTTCATCACGCTCCAATACACTAGAGACGTCAATAATAAATCAAATATTGATATTCTTTCAATTTTCAAATATTTATGTCACCATAATTAGGTTATCAATTTGACACACCAATCAGGCTGAGATCAGATCTTTTGAGTTTACACAAAATGTAATTTTATTATAAAACAGGTACCTATTTAAAACATTCACACTCTTATCCATTGCCAATCATAATCACTCAGTGTTTGTGCTAAAGGATCATTTGACAGTTTCGCATTCCACGACTCAACCAATACAGAGCAATTACTTAATATTACAGAGAAGTATTACCCATCAAATGTAGGAATGTTCTTAAAGACGAAATCTACACTCTTTTTGCTGTTGGTAGGTACGTGTGATATTAATTAAGCGTCTCACCATACCATTATCTGGTGCCGCGACACGTCCTCAAATCATACTGGTTATCCCAGGCCATGAATGGCTCATTCACGCTACCATGCATTTAGCACACCATTCCAACCTTCAATTAAAATACCTTCAATTTCCTTTAATAAGTCTAAAATCTACCATATAAGCTTCGCTCCCGACGATTGGCAACACTCTTCACGCTACATTCCACAAAATGGCCGCGTTCGCAAAATGGCGGATTTTTGCTCTGGCGCTCTGCTTGACCCTCGAAGTGTACAGGGTAGAGTCATCAGCTGAAGTCATGAAGAAATTAACCACTGGCTTTGCATCGGTCTTGGAAAAGTGTAAAAATGAGGTATACTCACAACACTAGACAGATACATTTTTTTCCATTTGACTTTAAATGTGTATTTTCTTTCCTATTTTTCGTTTTGACATTCGAAGACTTATACCTTCCAATTAATACTATACAATTTGACTATGGAGACGTTTTACCCGTCTATTAAGCTAATTCATTTGTTTTTGACCCTTAGAGACTATAGATTTTTATGTTATTTAGATTAAGTATTCTATTATTAGTTTAGGGACAAGTACAACCCTAACAAATTTATTTGATTTTGTGGGATCCCATACATCTATCTCCTAGTCAATCTCAACTAGTTAGTTCAATATATGCTTAAAGCTTGCTGTGCTATTTTTTGTTACTTTTGTTGTTTAATTCCTAATTTATATGTTAAGTGTTTATTAAAGGCATAATATTACGTTTATTGTTTTGGAATTTTGTTTTAAAGAGATAGAAAAAAAATAAAGTTTCTTGCGCCGCTTCTTCTGAGCAGAATCTTCCATTTTCCGAAGCACTGGTTTACTTCGACGTGTTAAAGAGCTTATGACACCTACTTGCAAAATATTTTTTTACATTTTTAAAGGAAATAGATAAGAAAACAAACAAAAATTCTAATTTAAATTTGCATGTAGGCCATTGCAAAATATTTTTATCATTTTCATTTTCAACTAAATATTTCTTGCCAGATATTTGAGGAAGTAAAAAAAGAAAACCTACAACAGCTTAATAGATACTTTACAGGTTGCGGTCGTTAATGCCAAGGAATTATACTTGAATTTCCGATAGATAAGTTTCTTCATAGTCAACGACAGGACTTGACTTCACTCCCCTCAACGATTTGGTCATCTTACATAATTTATTAATGTGACCGTAGCTCTGCACTTAATTAATAGTAGCTTTAACGATGTTATAAACGTTTGCGCAGTAAGGATCTCCCAAAAAATGTAGTGACCAATTGCTAATTACAAAATTACCAATAATTTTTGGCTATAACACAGGTTGTGTACCCAAGTGAAATGCTCATACATTAGGTTTGACGTCATTGGGACTTTTGGTTTAATTTTAGACAGTCGTGCTTGTTATTTATCTATTTTAGACGAACAGTTTCTTATTAAGTCTTGCGGAGCACCTCCACAATGAAAATAGTTTTGAAGAGTCGCAATACAATACCGTTACGTATATCCTCTCGGTATATGTCGCAAAACTTGCAAATGCAGCAATCCAAGATCTCTGTTTTAAAATAGCCCTGTCGTCAAACATTAATAGAAAGCTAAATAGAAATTGTCTGCCGCAGTTGAACATCCCAGATGCAGTCATGCAGGACTTCTACAACTTCTGGCGCGAGGACTACGAGCTAGTGAACCGAGACATGGGATGCGCCCTCATGTGCATGGCTTCTAAGTTCGATCTGGTCACCGATGATACAAAGCTGCACCATGGGAAAGCGCACGAGTTTGCGAAGAGTCACGGTGCTGGTAAGTCAATTCGCCTCTTCATCATCATTGGATTTCATTCATTTGCCAAAAGAGGTCTCTTTGGAGTATCGTACCCAAAACAGAGCCCTGTTGCATACCACGATAAAAATGATCCTTGCAATACTGTTGAAACGTGGGGTCTTTTAAAGGATAATTTGTCACAGCTAAATTCTGTTTTCTATAGTAGCATTACTAATAAACAAATACATTTTTAAGTGTTAGATTTTGTTTGTTACCAATGTTTCGAAAGTATTACGTCAAGACTATCTGACACCTAACTATCTCGACAATAACACAGCCAGTATTTGGAACAGTGCTGTCCACATCCAGCGGCACCTGACCTTGACTAAATCATTACAGTTTCTTTGTACATCATTTGATAAATATAACTTGCCTGAAATGTTAATATTGATTACTATGTTTCCTGTTTTACAGGAAGCATCATTGCCCACCGTTTTTCGTTTGGACTTTGTGTTATAGTGTGCTTATTTCTTACCGAACTAGTTACAAAGAAGCACAACAGCCACTGGTGCTAGTTGTGGATTCAATTGTTCTTCTGTGTGGCATCATAAGGAGCTGTTGAATTCTCGATGCTCAGTCGACGAAAATAATAGTCATTAATATCAATATGAACTTCCGCCAACTAACGCCTGAATCTGTAAATGATCTGTTCCAGACGATGATATGGCGAAACAGCTAGTAACGATGCTCCACGACTGTGAGAAGCAGACTGAGGGAATCAATGATGACTGTGTCCGTACCTTGGATATCGCTAAATGCTTCCGCACCAAGATCCACGGACTGAAATGGGCACCTAGCATGGAAACCATTCTGGAAGAAGTCATGACCGAAGTCTAACCTCATCAGACATTCTCGTGAGTTCTATTGATGACAATTTTCAATTAACAACACCTTTTCCTTCTCTTATCTATCGTGTTAATATTACATTTAAAAATATTCGTGGATCTAAATTTAATCGTTTCTTGCCTTGCTAGATCATTAGTCCTAATTTATTGACCTGTTTTAAAAAAAAATCGCGTTTCATTTTTCATCAGATTAGGTATGGATGAAGTATTAAATATTGTTTAACGATACGCGTTTGAAAAACTCTCTTCTCATAGATGCTTTGCTCTATTGTTTTTTTATTCTCATATTTTCAATCTTTAAGTATTTAAATCTTTTAATATGGGTGCTATCGTTATAGTAATTGTCGTCAAAGTCAGATTTCTGTTTACCAGTTTTTCGTTACAAGGACTTTTGTATTTTAATGCAAATAAATAGTCTTCTCTGAGTTTATTATGGTATAAGAACAATGTGTAATGTCTAATGTGTAATGTTTCGTCAGCCACAACCCTTAGAATATTTAGTTTTAATTACTATCTAAGCAACTAAGTTTCATGCCCAAATATTATATAGGTTTAAACTTAGGTCAAGTTATGGTGGAAGTATAAAAAATGTTTCAGTTATTGCCTTTCATTTGTTTTTAAAATTCATAATAGTCTTTATTGTATGAAGGTTCCACAGTGCTTCTCATACAGTTCGATTATTCTATGACCTCGCTTAGTCGGCGCATCTAATCAAATGGTATATCTACTTGTCGTCAGTACGTATCTAATACAAAATATATCCGACGTTTCTAGCTATACAAACAGAACTTCAATTACCTTTATATTCGTTTGCCCAGGTGGGTTTTCTCATAAATACTCAAAGATAATCCACGAAACAAGGTATTTTGCTAAATCGCAGGGAACCGAGGAGCATGTGTGTTTGTTGATTCAATAAATCCCAGAGCCCAAACATTTATAAATCTTATCGATATAATAAAAGAAAACAGCGCGTTCTGTCAGAGAGGGGAGCGAGAAAGCTCACACGACCGAGAAAATGAGAGAAGTGCGAAATTTAAAAAAAAGCTGTCATCAAAATGGGTATACCATTCCTGTACTGTTGGTGAGGTTTAATAGCAATAGTTTCTGAAAAGGAAATGAATAAATTTTTCAGCTTTTTACCCAACTGTTGACAGAAAGGATAGCCTAAGTATGCTTGGTGGTGGTCAAATATGTTTTAAAATTTTTCTTTGTCTGCGCGCCGGCAATATTACGTAGTATATAAGACATATTATTTGATAGATTTTAAAGGCGTTTTCAATTACATTGCCCAAACTTTTTGGAGTATGAGGCTTGTTTTTCTCTTTTTTTTTTCTTAACTATATTTATACAACGTGTCCCTTGCATATGGACACCGAATGAACACCCGTGTAACACAGTTGTTTTTTAATTAAAGTAAAAAATATATAAATGTCTAACAAATCTATGATGTCCAGTTCAAATTTTTGTCCATAGGCTAGGGACACGTATTATGCCTAGACATACAGCTGTACTAGGGAATGCAAACCTGAATATTTGCATTCCCTAAGGCAGCCCCAATTCTGGCGCTCATCGAGATTAATCTCACATTCGAGATGTTTCAAAAATGACAGATTTTAAAGGGATCTGACAGCTCTTTTTGGTATATGTCGAGTGTGACTTCATCTCTACTGACGCCAGAATTGCCCCGCTGTACGCTCTCAGGAGCGCTCGCTGTCCCGCCCCTGCATAGGGTAAGCAGTTAAAGCACACATCTCAGCGCGGGCGCAGGTGGCGCTGTCTGTCGCAAATAACAATCGCCTTTATTTCACCGACGCCTCGGCAACGACGGAACGGAACAACTCTTGATTATACTTGTAACATGTTAGACAAAATGAAACAAACCAGCTACTATGTACAGTCAAGGAATGTAATTTCCAACCCACTTAAGGTTCAATAGCATATAGCAAACTGTCACCATAAGAGCTATAGAGCAAGACGTTAGTTTGACATATCGACCTTAATGCATTGCGAATGTCAGACGACATTTCAACGAAATGGGTAGGGAATTAAATTCCTTGACTGTACTATGTAGCTGTTACTCGTGATATTTATTTAACAAATTCGGCAAATTTTTACATGTTTTTATTTATCTTGTTGTGTTAGTGTCAGTGAGGGTATCGATGTATAACATAATTCGGTATAATTATAACATTTGACAGAATGCTTCATTTAATATAACACTATTTCCACAGAAACTATTGAAATACAGAACTTTCTAGCACAGTAAGATTTGGTTGAGTTACAGTTATAAAGTGTAATATAACAATCTTTTGAAGTTGATATATTTTTTTCACTTGATTTGACTTTGAACACTTTTAGTGAAAAATCACTATTAAAACATTTATAACAAATGATATACGAGTATACCAAATGTCAGATTATCGTTTGTTGTTTGTTATATCGATCATTACACACGTTAGTACGTTTATTAATTAAATTTATACGGTTCGGGCGAAACCTTGCCATTTAATTTTGATGCCGTAATCTTCGGTAACTATATGTGGATCCGATGACATTGCAATAATGAAATCATATCAACAAAAGGCTTGTACTAAGTTTAAATATTCAACAAAAACTTAACAAATTTTCACATTGTCTCCAATGTAGCCACTAATGTAGCTAATCTGTTTGCTTCGTAAACTATCATTCTATGATTTAATTAAGTACTATACTCCATACAATCACTTCTATTTGAGGTAGCTTATCTTTATCGGCCGAACTCTGTCATTGGACCCATTGTTAGGGACAGGTTTATAGACCTTAGCCTGCAATTTAAGACCTCACTTGCTTAGCATAGCCTGTTACAACCATTATTTACTCCCTAAAACCTATACAACAAACGGAACACTGAAAAATCAACACTAACACCAAAGCATAAAGCCGTGACCACCTTAACGCTGTTTAACTCCTTACAACGCAAGCATTTTCAAACAAAACGAAACCATTACTAAATTGACTTACAGTTCCATTTTGTATAACACCATCCCTTTCGTATGATCGCCAGTGTATCTGCCTGCAACTTGCACATCCAAAAAGCGATTATAATGCTTAGCTTTAAGGTTAAAATTAACTATGGCAAGTGTTGCGTAATTCTAAGACCAATTTACGCTTCGGTTATCAAGCCATCAGGGTTCGATTAAGAATTAAATAGATCTATTGTGTAACCTAGGTCTCCCCGATTATCCTGTCTAGCCAGATTCGGCAGAGTTTATGTTTGAGGCTGTGTCCGGCAAAGCTGTTAAATCCAAGAAGCTTTTCCATCAGGCAAGCGGTAATTATGTACAGTTGCATACATTACTTTATCTAGACACATATCATAAGTACTCTAAGATGGATTTAGAAGCCGTAGGGAAAAAGAACATAATAGAATAGGTACTGAATTGACGTTTCGTATCGATAACTGTTTTAATTTCTAAGGATACTAGAATAGAGACCCACTTGAGTTTTGACAGCTGTTCCAAATTTAAACTCATAACGTTACAGAAATCGATACTGTAATGACCATTAAAGTACAGATTTTACCAACTACCGCAGACAAGAAAGTTCTCTTAGTAAAATTGGTTATAATAAAGCTGGTCATTTCCTACGGTTTCTGAACGCATTTTAGAGCAGTAATGATATGTGTGTAGACAAAGGTATTTAATGATTTAGCTATAGTACTATTAAAATTTTTCCTCCAGTGGGGGGGATTTTTGACTTATTTACAAGTGTTCAACACTCGCCAGCCGCGGGCCAGTCTTTACTGGCTAAAAGCACGCATTTGATTGGCCCGCGGCTGGCGAATATCGAGCGCTCGAAAGTCAAAAATAGGGAATGCAACCCCTGTTATTTTCTCTAAGGAATAACCGGTTAAAACCGGTTTTTTCTTAGCAAAATAACCAAGTTTGCATTTCATTGTCAAAAATCGACCCGCAGATCAGAACATTATGTTTTACGCTGAGATTGCCATAGGAACAATTGAAGCTATAAAATTGATCTAAAATGAAGCCAAATCGATTTACAGTGTAAAATGAGAAAGCAAGTACGGACGGTAATTAAATTGTGATTCAGGATTTACCATAGAAATAACATAGGTACCTTAATAATTAATAGATTCAGGCGTTACTTTACGAAATCCATCAGCACAATGGAAGAAATTACCTTCCTACGTCGCGAAACCAGTGTGCACGTGTATTATCAAACCATAATTAGAATACAATTGAAAGGTAACGTCAGTACACTGTCATTTCATAGATATAGGAATAAAGCTTGACGCAAGTCTATGAAATGACAGTGTGCTGACGTTACCCTCCAATTGTATTCTAGTCACGGTTTCAAAGTCAAAGTCAAAGTCAAAATGTTTTATTCGAATTAGGCTTACAGGTAGCACTTATGAATGTCAAAAAATTTACCACCGGTTCGGAAAAACCTCCGATGAGAAGATACCGGTAGAAACTTAACGAGGTGTAATTTTTTAAATAAATCAAAATTAAAATGTTATTTTACATCTCAAATTTAAAAAAAAAATACAATTTAACGCAGCAGGTGTACAATCTTTGGAGCCAGGGATCGCCAATACAAATCGGGTTCATTTCCAAACATCCTTGTCCAAGATATAGTCATTGATTTTATAATACGCCCGAGAAATTAATGTCTTCTTGACAATAGATTTAAATTTTGTATCATTTAGTTCAGTTATGTTTTTTGGAATTTTGTTGTAAATAAAATCTTACGCAATTTCCCATGAACGACTTCTTGGTTTTAGCCAGTCTGTAAGGTGGAACTTTAAGCTTTCCTGTATTTCTAGTAGCCTTTGGCTTATCGACGTTGGTAGGGAAATTGCATATATTTTTCCTAACGTACATGATTATTTAAAAAAAAATTATATTAAGTCGTCTGTGTGATTCTTTTATTGCCTCATGGACACTTAAAAGTAGGGGCAGGGGGGTTCCACTCCGCAATGTAGGTGCGCTCGCTGCATGACCTATGGCATAGGTTAATCGCAGTAGGTTGCCGGCTTGCCGGGCGCGCGCCCGCTCGCTCTGTGTCGCGTATTGATAGTATTACAGTAAGCATCCCAACCCTAGCGGTGCGCCAGGACATTGCGGGTGTAAGGCGGGCGCCGGCGGCGCCTTCCTTTTGACACATGCCGCCTGGCGAATGTTAATGAAGTAATACGAACTTTTCGTGCCTGATTATAAAGTTGGAATTCGTTTAAAGGTGATCGAAAAAGAGAAGTTTCTGTACGTTAGTACTATTATTTATTCTGAGGTAGGAGACAGATTTGGGAGATATTTGTATAACCAATCAAAAATTATTTTACTGTATTTTGTATTTTTATTAGGTTAATTTTTTCATAATCTAAGATAGGAGCTTGGATAAATACTTATACGTCTGTAAGAACTTCGGTGACGATGACGTCCATCTTAGGAGCCCAGTTGAGTTCGTGGATGTTTGAGCGGAAGCACTTGGCGATCTCCAGTGCCTTCATGCAAATGTCTTCCATGGCATCGTATTTGTTCTCGCATTCGTGGAGAATAACCACCAGTTTTGCGGCTACATCATCAGCTAGAAGAAATATTGAGGCTCTGGTTAGAGTGGTGATTCTCTGATAACTTTTAGGTATCATATCGAATGTTATGTCATACAGCCTCTGTTCGTGTATATTGAAGAAACAGAGACGACATGACATATCTGTTAGATATAACCAGGAACTTATCAGAGAGTGGTGAAACAGCTCAGTGTAATATTTTCTGATACTAAATTACTAGATTTTGCCTGTGACTTCGTTTGCTTAGGTTTTGGATTCAAACTTCCAGCTCCAGCCCAAGTCAAGTCAAGTCAAAGTCAAAATATCTTTATCCAAATCAGGCTTACAGGAAGCATTTATGAATATCATTAAGTTACCACCGAGATGAGAAGATACCGGCAAGAAACCCAACGAGGTGTATTTTTTTTAATGAATCAAAATTACAATGTTATGTTTAGTAGCAAATAAGAGCTAAAAAACCGTATAATAGCTGCATAGAGGCGATTGTCTCTATACAAGCTCTATACAGCTTTTAAAGCGTTTAGTGTGCATCTTGGGAGCTTCCTTTCAACCTCCTTAATAACAGACTTCCTCACGATCTTTCCTTCACTGCAAGGAACAGTGACATTAACACGACTGGCCAATTTTAGTTTATCTGAGTTTATCTCTATCTGTGTCCCTTTATTATGACACTAGTCTGACAGAGACGCAGGGAGGGAGAAACTACACCTGGGCCGATCATTTTTGGGCCTCCGCTAAGTGGCGTGGGTGCACGAAGCGGGTCCACGCCTATTGAAAAAAAGTATGAGAGCGTTCGCTAACTTGCGCTGGTGCTCACACTGCAGTTCGATAGGCGAGCACCCGCTCCGTGCAACCGCGCGACTTAGCGGAGGCCTTTAGTGTCTAACTGGCCCCAAAATCTGGCACTCATCGAGATTCATCTGACGTTCGAAGGGATTTGACAGCTCTTTTTGGCTTATCACGAGTGTGACTTCATCTCTAATGACGCGAGAAATGCCCCGCTGGTCAAATTGGTAACTCAGCTTACCAGCTCCGTGCTTCACAGCAAATTCTTCTGCGTTTCCGTGATGGATCTTGCCACTGGTGTCGATTAGCTCCAGCTTCTTGCTCATGCAGACGATGGCACATCCAGTGTCCCTGTTGAGCAGGGAATAGTCTTCCTTCCAGTAGTGGTAGAAGTCGTTGATGATGTTGTCAGAGAGGTTTAGCTGTTGAATTTAGGAATTAAGATGAGGATTTACGGCGATGAAGATAATAAGGCCACAGCCGACAGCAGGTGTAATTACTGGCACAAGAGGTATTCCATCTTAGCCATCTGGGTTGGCAACGCATCTGCAATCTTCTTGGTGTTGCGGTGACTCACTTGCTTGTTTGCCTTTCTATTTCATAAAAAAAAGGCACACAAGATGCTAGAGCGGCATTTTTTAAAGTTAGATCCTTGCATGGTTTCCAAAAAAAATCAACTCAACAGATTATTTCTTTACAGGTAGGTTGATTAAATCACAAAAAAAACAATAAAAATAGTACCCCTTTTTTTGGTACCTAGTTTTCGGATTGTTAACCATTATTAACTGCATTTTATCGGTAGCTAAGCAGACGCAGAAGCAGACGGTACTTTACAACCACAAGTGTAACCTTATTAAGTAATATGAAACCCTGACCTCTTTCTTGCATTCGTCAAGCATTTTAAGGAAACCCGACGTAAGATCCTTCATGGTGTCAGCCGAGGAGTCTATCTCCCTCACGCCCATTGTCATCACCACAAGAGCGACAAGGACAGCTAAACGCGCCATTTTTGAACGAATTCTTCACTGGAAGTGTTTAAGGTGGCACGAATCATCGTATATAAGCTTCCAACAAGTGTAGGTTAGTTTTTAATTGATCGTCGGTTAATTGCGCGTTGATGGTTCTGCTAACTGTCGGTTTGTACACGTGATATGTGATTTTTCAAGGTTCAATGCAAAGTGACGACGCGTTTGTGTTTCTACGTAGCTACACTAACCATGAACACAATCAGGATAGCTAGCATGACACACCACGACTTGCTTTGTCGTTTAACGCCGTAAAGGGCCATTTACATGGTAGATGATCTCGCATGCGAGTTGCATTACATTGCGGGCTGCCGAGGTATGATGTGATAGATCGATAGAACAAGCCGCGCAATGTAATGTAATTCGCATACGAGATCTCGCTCCGTGTCAATGGCCCCTTATTATTCTCTAAATCGACATCGAGGCATGGCTCTGTCTCGCTTGTTCGTGAGCGCGCTAGAGCAAGACAGGACCCGGTCCGACACCTGCGTTTAGACAACCATGCCCCAGTCTCTTTCTAACTAGACCAGTGGGAGCGAGACGGATTAAGCGAGAAATGACCGGCTAGCCGTTCAGTGCGATTTTGACTTTCGAGCGTTCGACACTCGCAAGACGCGCGCCAATCAGTGCCGGCTAAAATATACGCTCGCGTATTTGATTGGCCCGCGGCTGGCGAGTGTCGAGCGCTCGAAAGTCAAAAATCGACCCGCAGATCAGAGCATTATGTTTTACACTAAGATTGCCATAGAACGTGTGGTAAAATACACAAAAAAGTTATGATCACACCTGTGATCATAGGGCGCTCCACGGGTTAAACCAACTGAGCTTATTTGAAATAGACTCTATCCATGATAATGAAAATTTTACAGTATTTCGCTTGAAACTGATTCCGAAGACCCGGCGAAGTACATTAATTGTCAAGCCACCACAGAACCCGTCATAATGACTTTGCCAATCTGTAGTCACGTGTTAGTAAACAATCCAAAGCAATGTCACAGCGAAAAGGTTCCATACAGGCTCAACAATTAAAGTCCGTGAGTATATGAGTCGCAATGTCTCGAATGTTTTTATGACATGTGTGTATATTTTTACCACGTCGGTGGCTAACAGCAATGTGACTCGCTTGTTGTTAAGCAATGCCGCTGCTTGTGGACGCTTGCAAGTCCAGAGCAATTGGCGAACCTACAAGGCGCTGCCATTTTGAAAAAGTTATGCAGAGACCTTAAAAATAAAAAGGATAATGAACGAAAATCTAAAAGAATCAGTTTATTACGATTCTATCAACTCAGTTAAAAGTTATCACACGATTACTTAAAGTTTGCTTCTGGGCAGGGGGGTTCCACTCCGCACTGTAGGTACGCTCGACCGCCTTGCCTATGGCATAGGCAAATCGCAGTAGGCTGTCGGCTTGCTGCGAATTACTTCATACACCATGCGCCAGGCGGCACGAGTCAAAAGGAACACGTCGCCCGCGCCCGCCTTTCCCCCCGCTACTCCCGGCGACACGTTAGGGTTGCGCGGCATTCGTTTTCAATTACACTGACACGGCGGGGGCGAGCGAGCGAGCGCGCTGCAAGCCGACAGCCTACTATGCCTATGCCATAGGCAAGGCGGTCGAACGTACCTACAGTGCGGAGTGGAACCCCCTGGTATCGGTGGCGAGGCGGGAACGACATTTCGTGACACTTTTTAACTTTTCAACGCCACATCTAATAAAATAGTTGTCATTTGCACGATAAGCTTATTTTGTAAGAAACGAAGTTGAACCTCATACAAATGCACGGTTACTTTAATATTGTACGCGTTGACGTATTTATCGGTCATTGGCGTCGAACTCATATGTAGTGCGGATATATCCAGGAGCGTAGCGACGTAAAATGGCGCCTAGGGCTCACATCCAAACTGCGCCCCTTTTCCTTTGTAAATTATTTTAAAAACAGATACCTCCACATTGTTTTATCATTTAACTAATTTTGTAATGTAATGTATACCTATATACGAAACATTCGCAGTTTGTTATGGAATAAATGTATCTACAATAAGGATTAAATGATCCTCAAAAGACTTTTATTTGGCCATGTATGCGAATTTGGATTGAATTTTTTTTAATAGGTAGTTTTAGTAAATTTCGTTTTTTGCGCCCCCCCCCCCCCCCCTTATTTGGCGCCCAGGCCACGTGCCCTGCCTGCCCCACCCTAGTTACGCCCCTGGATATATCAGATATGGGTTTCAAGATAATGCATTCATAAAAACTTCACATTACATGAAAACATAATAAATAAAGAAATCTAGTTACAAACTATGTAACACGTTTCACAAACAAATAAATCATTCATTTATTCATTCATTCGTTCACGTTTGCCTGAACTAGGAGATCCTGTGTCACAGGCTGACACAGCCAAAAAAAGAGCAGAGAGCTGACAAAAATCATTCAAAATCACATAATATCCTGGTGGATCTTCAGTAGACATTTTGGTTTTTTATTTAAATGACTAATGGTTTAAAGTTTTAAACAGACGCCGCTGGTAACTAACATACATTGAATCCAGCCTGAATTTTAACTGAATTGGATTGAGTTAATGTATGTATGGATGTAAATTCTATATTGTACAAAAAAATACAAATGACAAAAAGAGACAAAGTGATGTACAAAGGCGAAGTTATCCCTTTAGGGGATCTCTTTCAGTTAACCTTTGAGTGGATGAAAGGACAGATAGCAGGGACAGACAAAGACCAAGAGTTTATCAAAAACAGTGGAGAATTACCATACAATTTACCCATAAACACATTACATACCTACTAATAATAAATAACGGTCTTATAGCGAAGAGTCTCGACCAACACCTCAAGAGACTCTCGCTAGAAGGCTGGATCAAGGGTCAGATACAAAAGCCGGTACTCCTGGACACGGCACGAATAGTCAGGAGATTCCTCACTCTGCGGCCCTAACCACCGGTAGCTTGAGCCCTGCCCCGCTGCCGGCGGCACTCTAGGTTAGGTTTTTATAATGTTTGTATATTTTGTATTGATATTGTTTTATTACTTTTTATAGAAATATTGTAAAAACTTGACCTAAGATTTTAAATATAGATACAATATAATACCCAAATACTAAAAACTTAAAATACATAAACTTACTTACATATAAATAAATACTCAGAACTTAAAGGAGTAGAAGGAAAATAACTTAAGGACACGGTGTTAGCCACATTTTCTTTAAGTTCTCTCTAAAGCAGACCACGGAAGGCGACTGCCTAATGCACTTTCTTTCAAAACTAACTTAACTGTTTAACTGCAGTTACTTTCAAAAGTGTGGCTTGTGATGATGATTCGATTGACCGTCGAAGCTGCCAGCAGGCAGCTGCGGGACCCAATTGTTCTCGACGGCTTGGTCGCGAATGCATTGCGCGAAATCCATCGCCGTGTAGCAGTCCGCGATGTGGTTGGAGCATTTATCCGTCGCCATATTAACCATGCTATGCGCTGTTTGCTCATCTTAAACAAAAAGGCAGTTCTAGTAGCACATAGCTTCGGCACACGTCTAGTCGATCAAGAAATGGCTAAACCACTTTTCAATCGTATTACAAGCTTCAAAAGTGGTTAAGCAATTATTTGGTTATGGGTTTGTTTTGAAATGTAGAAGAAACAAAATAGAAAAATCATTTAAAACTATTCAACACAATATGCATTCAACATGCAAATACACACAACATGGCAAAGTACAAAAACAAAACATTACGTTGAACAGAATCAAAAAGGGCCCACTCAGCATACTGCCTCGGTAAACCGGGACGCTCGTTTTCAGTGGACAATGGAAACTGTATCAAAATCCGTTGCGTGGTTTAGAAGTAAGTAAGAAAATTGTAAACTTGTAAACTTGTATGTGTATAGTATTCTTATTATAGGTACTCTTATAAACTACCTCTCCTAATATAAATAATTGAGATAGTAAGTACGTAAATTGTCAATTTAGTTACTTTGTTATGTTTTTAATATTTTTTAGATAGTACAGAATTAATTTACTTTAAGTGTGAAATTGCTATGCCCTAACAGGGTCTCATTTGTACAAATTTTGTGAAATGGTGCAATAAAAATACTGAACAAGATATGAGGACAGATAGGGACAGATACAGAACAGACTTTGTTTTATACCTGCGGCCCTAACATGACAGCCCAGGTTTAGTTTAACCCCTCCACGTGTCTTTGTCTAACTAATGTCATAAGAAAGAGACGCAGATGGAGATAAACTAACCTTGGCCAGTCATGTTAGGGCCACTGTAAAAGATATTTAAAAATATAAGGAAAAGACCGGCTGTCTTGCTCGCTAATCCTGCCGCTAAGCCGCAGTGCTTGCACTGTTGTGTTTCGGCGTGGAGAGCAAGACAGCCGGTGCAATTACTAGCACATGAGGTATTCTATCTTAGCCCTCTGGGTTGGCAACGCATTTGCAACCTCTTTGGTGTTGCGGGTGTCTATAGGCGGTGGTGATCACTTACCAGCAGGTGATCCATTTGCTTGTTTGCCTTTCTATTTCATAATTTAAAAAATCAAAAACCCAACTGCGTATAAAGTAAATCAAATCTTTTAACAAGTCCAGTGGCCCGTTTCACTAAGCTACAAGTTACAATTTTACAAGTCTAAATCGGCAACATAGGCCAGTAATGACCAATGGCAGTGGGGAAAATGATCAATGTTGCCGGTTTAGACTTGTAAAATTGTAACTTGTAGCTTCGTGAAACGGGCCACTGTAGTCTGAAGTTCTGTTGAATACCTACACCATTGCAATATTTTCATGAACTTCAACAGTCGGGACCCATTTAAAATGTAGACCAGCTCAAAATCTTCCCAATAATGGGTCCCGACTGTTGAAGTTCATGAAAATATTGCAGTGGTGTAGGTATTCAACAGAACTTTAGACTACTGGACTTGTTTTAGTCTTTTCAGATTTGATTTACTTTTTACGCAGTTTGGTTTTTGATTTTTTTTTTTTTTAGTTCGGATTAAGTAAGAATGGTTGCTAGACATTGATGAATCCAGTTACCGGCACCGCTGGCCTTCAGTAACGTAACGACATTATCCCTGTCCAGCGAATCATCCGTGTCGAGTATCTGCATCCGGTTGAAAGCGCACAGCAGCGCGCATCCCATTTGCTGCGTCGGGATAAAGTCTTCTTGCCAGAAATGCTGCATTTGCTCTAACACGTCTGGTTTGTTTTGCTAGAAGTAAGAAACGCTGTTGAGGAGATCGTGGAGTATGTATTTTTTCATTCATTTAATCTTTCCTTTAAAAACTTAACTATCTAATGTATAAAAGGCGAACTTAATACCTTAATGCATTATCTACAAGTCAATTAACCTTTTGGCAAAGCAGAACCAAAATGTCAATTGACTCATAATTTTAAACTGTTGCATTACCTACTATCAAATAGTTGTAGGTAACACAACAGTTTAAAATTTAAAGTAATCACTTAATAATCATCATCATCTCAGCCACAAGAAGTCCACTGTTGGACATAGGCCTCCTCCATCGATTTCCAAAGTGACCGGTTGGAAGCAGCATGCAACCAGCGCCTTCCTGTCACCTGTATGAGGTCATCGGACCATCTTGTGGCTGGTCGTCCTACGCTGCGCTTGCCAATACGCGGCCGCCATTCGAGAACTTTTCGACCCCATCGGCCATCAGTTCTCCGTGCTATGTGCCCTGCCCACTGCCACTTCAACTTGCTAATTCGCTGGGCTATGTCGGTTACTTTCGTTCGTCTGCGGATCTCCTCATTTCTGATTCGATCACGCAGAGAAACTCCAAGCATAGCCCTCTCCATAGTTCGTTGCGTGACTTTGAGCTTTCTTATAAGGCCCATAGTAAGCGGCCACGTTTCAGTGCCATAAGTCATCACTGGTAACACACATTGATCATACACTCTCGATTTCAGACACTGAGGTATATTGGACACTTAATAATAGCATACACATACATAAATAATACAAATTAAATACATAAATAGCTCATCTACCAGACTCTTGGTCCAGCAGACGCTTACGGAGCAGCCTTTTGAAAGCAATCTTGCTTGAGGCCTACCATAGCTTGAGACCCGCTGGCACGGATTTTAAAATGATGAGGCAATAAGGATACTTTAGTACCTGAGTAGCGCCAAATTCTACTGCGAATGCCATTTCATGAAACAGCATGCGCATCAGTTCATCATTTGACTTCACTTTTTTAAAGAAATACATAATTAGAAGACACACCAACATTTTGGTGGATACCATTTTCGCCGTTTTTTTGCCAATGTTTGACTCCACCTCGTCGCTTGGTGCTCGACTACGATTAAATTAATTTCACAGGCTTAATTGGAAATTTTCTAAAGACGATAGCGACTAACCATGTGATTTGTTTTTTGGAGTATTTTTTTTCAATTATTGCATACGATTCGGCAGAAAGTGGCTGCAGCCTTGGCCCCATAAAAAAACTGAGTTCCTAGCTACTGTGGAACTTTTGCACAATTAATGTTATATTAAAACGAATGTTTATAATAATTTTAATACAAACAAAGTTGAATTTTAAATCATTAGTTTAATTCGGATATCATCGAGGACCAATGAGCATATATAATAGAGAGAGAAAAACATTGATTTTGCTACAATCTACATGATTCTGAAAAATGTAAGCGGATTGCCGCTTACTCTGGTTGGTCGATCTAAGATCAAAATAGACACAAATAAGCTGTGAAAAATTTCTATAAATAATTTTTTACTGGTTGACGCTGTACTATACTATTTTAGAGCGAGTGACGGCGCGCGGGTGCACGGAGCGGGTGCAAGCCCATCGAGCTATTAGTATGACCCCGCACCCGTACCCGCGCGAGTTAGCGGACGCGCTCACACTATTTTTCTAGGCGTGCACCCGCTTCTTGCGCCCGCGCGACTCAATGGACGCCCTTAGTGAAAAAACACTACAGTTTTGGAATTTTATGGTCAGTATTTCCTCTCTATTGGATATGTGCTCAGTCAGTGTACAGTAGAGGAAATATACTCACGAACCACCTTAGAACCCTACCGTAATGACGCGGCGCGTTAAACGCCAGGCTATTTCATACAAATGTCATGCGTATGTCTTTTCGACTAAGTCCTACGGTGGTACGTGTTTCAATTTCCTTGACTGTACCTACACCTGTCAATGATGAATGAAGCGTCTTTTTTTAAACTTTATTTTTAAAGATAGTAACGTTTTGTAACTGGTTCCAAGTTCAAGAGCTTGATCCGTTCGCGGAAGCAATTCGCTAGAGTCATGGCCTCTTCGCAGGTGACCCCGCTGACGGGGCAGGACGTACTCATCGCGTCTGCTATAGCGTTCACTGTGACATCATCTACGTAAAAAGTAAACTTTAAAGGATTTTTTATGGAACGGGGGTAATCCACATAGAGGTCACCAGATGGATGTGATCACCACCCATGAGAACCAGTGTGTTCAAAATAATCAATGAACCTTCGCTGGAGTTTAGGGCTCCATCCGTGAGCTTCTGGGTGTCTCACACTCCGTATGAAACACAGTACTAAGCTACTACTTCACGCTGGTATTATGTGGGATGTTATAGGCTTTTATAAGTTCTTATTATGGAGGGGTCAGGCTGCCTAATAGACTACCTTAATACATACTGTGAGTGGAACAATAAATTAGTCAGTTGCCAGCACTCGTGTTTTTTTCATATAACATAGAAAGACGAAACGAGTAAGTGGGTCACCTGATGGCAAGTGATCACCACCGCCCATAAACACCCGCAACACAAAGGATATCGCAGATGCCTTGCCAATCCAGTGGGCTAAGATAGAATACCTCTTATGCCAGTAATTACACCGGCTGTCTTGCTTTCTACACCGGAACACAACAGCGCAAGCACTGCTGTTTAACGGTAGGATTAGCGAGCAAGATGATGATAGGGTTCCGGACAAACCTTGCACAAGGTCCAACCACCCTCAAAACCACCCGTGATTACATTGCACCAGGGGCGTAGCGACGTAAAATGGCGCCCAGGGCTCGCATCCAAACTGCGCCCCTTTCCCTTTGTAAATTATTTTAAAAACAGATACCTACACATTTTTTTACTAATTTTGTAATGTAATGTATGTAAAACAAACAAAATACCACAAATATATCCCCGTCTGGAATAAATGTATCTACAATAAAGATTAAGTGATCCTCAAAAGACTTTTATTTGGCCATGTATATGAATTTGGATTGTATTTTTTTAAATAGGTAGTTAGTAAATTTAGTTCTTTGCGCCCCCCCCTTATTTGGCGCCCGGGGCACATGCCCTGCCTGCGACACCCTACAACATTACAGATGGCGTATGGTGTGATGACAAAGGTCTTGAGGGCGCTATCGGACCATGCATGACCCTCCCCCCTCCTCTCCTCTCGATACGCTTATCCAGCAATGGCTACAGTGTGGTTCTACCATAACAAATTTGAAAGTTGTCGTGTAGACAACCGCGAGTCGTAGGGATAGGGACATTGTGCAAGATCCGACTGGACCGCTACTACTGTCTCGCTCGCTAATCGAACCCAGCAGTGCTTGCATTGTTGTGTTCCGGCGTGGAGAGCAAAGCAGCTTGTGAAATTACTGGCACAACAACAAGGTATACCATCTTAGGCCTATGGGTGCAATTTACTGGGCGTTGTGGGTGTGGTGGCAGTGGTAATCACTTACCATCAGGAGATGCACTTGCCCGTTTGTCTTCCTATTTATTTAGTTTACCGGCTCCGTTGGCTTTGAGGAAGGCTTTGCCATTCGGCACCGACAGGATCTTGTTGGCGTCCAGCACCTCAAGTCTGGTTAAAGCGCACTGCAGCAGGCACCCCATTTCTGGTGTCTGCTCGTAGCTGTCGTCCCAGAAATGTCTGACCTGGTCGACGACCTTTAATGGTAGACTATCCTAGAAGTGCAAAAGTCATCAAAATGGATTCAATAGAATATTAACTTATGGCAAAATTTATAATTTTATTTTTTCTTCACTCCTTCTATTCATTATCCCTTAGCGCTTTTGCCGTTTCTTAATTTAGGGTACGCTTTGACCATGATCCCAGATTTGGTAGGTCAGGTTATGTTATAAGGAAACAAGACCGATAGGATCATAGTTTCACATTCATTTACATGAATATGCATGTTTCCTCAAGATGATAGAAATCACCGTAAGAGCGTTGGTTACCGTAGTACTTAGGTAATGTACATAAGTTGGAAAAACTCATTGGTACATGGCGACAGCTGGGATTCGAACTCGGTACCTCACGAACACGAATCCACTCCCCAGCCACTAGCCCACCAACGCTCCCTTTTTCACACACTATCACCTTTATATATAAACGTTGCGTAAACCTATGTTAGTTAACATGTGGCATGTCTTTATCTGTAATTATGACGTTTACCCTTAAATGAAAGGGATGAAACATTTGTTAGTTTAAAATGATTGTTATTTTTTAATGAATAAGGGAGTATATCACTATGCAAATGCATAATACAGTTCCCGGCAAACAACTTGAGCATTGACCTTGACTGCAGTAGCCATTTCTAGTACAAATGTGTATGCGCAAACTTACCCCCTCCACTCGATTTATGCTCAAGTTATTTGCCTGCAACTATACCTTAATAGCGCAATAATTGACTGCATTTCCGATTTGAAAAGATACTTTCTCCATCAGTTCTCCATTAGACTCCACTTTTGGGCTGAGTATTATGCTGCGTATTATAATACTCAGCACTGCACCGGCTACCATTGCGCCGATTTTAAAAATTTTTTGGGCAATAACTCATTCACTTGTGTACTTTAGAATTGATTTCACAAGAATAATTGAAAATGTTCGCAACAGTATTACAAATTCGGCGCGGCTGGTTCAAAATTAGGTAAATTTTTAAACATATGTAGATAATTAACGCATGTACGTACGATCGTACACCTACCGAACGAAGTGATACAAAATTCAAATCTATTGTTAAGAAGACATTAATTTCTCGGGCGTATTATAAAACCAATGACTATATCTTGGACAAGGATGTATGAAAACGATCCTGACTTGCCTTAGCGATTACCGGCTCCTATTAGTGTACACCTAGGCCAAATTTCACAGGCGACAGGTGACAGTGACAATCGCCGTACATTACTGTGTTGACCAATAACGCTACACAGTTACAGACTTAGCATCGTAGTGGGCAAGCAATGTATACCGAATTGTCACTGTCACCTGTCGCCTGTCGCGCTTATGAATTTGAGCCCCTGCTGTGTTAAATATTGAAACATTTTAAGAGGAGTGTGAACCCAGCGCTCTCCATACAAACGGCGATAACGTTTTCCACCCTCTAAACCTTAACCTATAGCCATGATTGTTTTGTATGTTGTCATTTTGCCCTAGAACCAGGTTTGTATGTTTTGATTTTCTGAATATTCTTAATAGTTTCAAAAATATTGACGCTTTTTTGTTTTGTATGAAACTCCTAAAATGCAAATATTGCCAAATCTACAACGAATATTAAAAAAATCAAAATATACAAACCTAGTTCCAAAGCATAATGACAACATACCAAAAAAATAATGGCTATAGGTTAAGGTTTAGAGGGTGGAAAACGTTATCGCCCTTTGTATGGGGAGCGCTTTTTGAGGCTGAGTTCACACTCCTCTTAAACGTAACAGTATAATTTTGATTTATTTAATAAATTATTCACCTCGTTGAGTTTCTTGCCGGGATCTTCACATCAGAGGGTTTTTCCGAATCTGTGGTAAATTTTCTGACATTCATAAGTGGTTCCTGTAAGCCTAATCTGAACAAAGATATTTTGACTTTTTCTTCTTGCATACATTATTCTACTGACCGATGTATTTAATTTGTCTGCTTTGATCAGTTTTACAGTTTTCTTCGACAAAAAAAACCACTTGTCGTGTTTAGGACTGACGTATTTGTCGTGAGTATGACCAGCCGCGATGACTTTACTAAGCTACAGTTCCCGGCAAACAACTTGAGCACTGACCTTGACTGCGCAGTAGCCGTTTCTAGTACAAATGTATGCGTAAACACCAGTCGATTTATGCTCAAGTTGTTTGCTAGCAACTATACTATTCGTTCGGCGTACGTCTACACTGGGGCCGTTGCAATTGAGTTGCCGCGAGTGCGAATGCATACGAGTTATACAATAGATGGAAAGGTATATAGTAGGATGCTTCTTATACCTAAAACGCCATTTATGTTCGAAGTTAAACTTCTGTAATTGTACCATTATTTATTCTGTGCCTAAAGTAGTTGAATATCTCGAAAAGCGGTCTCATCGCTTGAGAGCGATCTCTTGCAGACAACCTTTGGATAGAGATAGAAATTAAAACTAAGATAACAAGAAAGTTACCAGGGGGGCGATTTTTGACTTTCAAGCGCTCGATGTTTGCCAGCCGCGGGCCAATCAAATACGCGAGCGTATATTTTAGTTGTCACTGATTGGCGCGCGGCCGGCAAGTGTCGACGCACGAGAGTCAAAAATCATACTTCCTCAAATCAGGAACTTAGACAGAGGATTCAAAAACGCATTTTTAAAGGAGGTTAAAAGAAACATTGAAATAAAATAGTTGGTAATGTGGCGAAACTGGTAAACGCAAGGCAAGGAAAGCTAATGTTACAGGTTCGAGTCCTGGGAGCCGTTCAAGTATTACGTAAGCAGATTTACTACAATAATTTACCCCCCCTTCCCCCTTGTCAGCAAAAGTAATCAAAGCTCTTACCCCCACCCCCCACGCTTACGTAAACATTTGTATATGCATTTTTCTAATTTGTTTATATGTTATATTGTTTTTTTATTGATTCATGAGCAGCAGATATAATTCTAGGAATAAGAAAAATAAAAAGTGCTCAATGTTGTATATCTGCTCACTTTTATCCGATTTTGGAATGCCTACGTCGTTCTCATCTCATCGAACCATTCAATATCTTGGTGCTCTAAATTTTGAATAATGCTCATCAGTTCCATATGTGTAAAAAGTAAATAACTACTGCTGACGTAATCACCATCTAGAAACCCCCCCCCACCCCCCATGTCATCAAAAATAAGCACAGCAAGGACCCCCCCACCCCCCTATACTGCTTACGTAATACTTGAACGGCCCCCTGCCATTACCCTGATTTTTCTTTGCGTTGTCATTATCATTTAAATTTATTTCAATGTTTAAAAAAATGTGAATTTCGATTACAAAAAGGTTAAACAAACGCCAGCATACATTGCATTAAACCACTGTATTATAAATATTATAATTCTGTTCTCCCGAGTGACATTTGTTTATGGTAGCGGATAGGTGGGTCCCAGTGCCAACGCCTGGCGCTCCTGCGCAGGCACAGCGCTGCGGCCATCGCTGCGTCGCAGGCGTCTGCGCCCGCGCCGGCGTGGCATTTATCGGTCACAGCATCCACTAACTGGTTAGCTGCCACCTCATCTATATCAGAAATATCTTTTTAATTCGTTCAGTGGCGAGCGCTCGATACTTTTCAGCCGCGCGTCTTTGAATGCCGGCTTAAATATACGCTCGCGTATTTAATTGCCCGCGGCTGCCAATGATGTACAGTTTCATACTAAATGACAGCACAAAAACGGCCCGAAATGAGAATACAGGTTGACGCCAATGTTACAAATGCAAATTATTAGTTTACCATTTATAGTTATTAACATTATTGGATTTACAATTTTACGTCTAACTGCATAAAATAATAATTTATTTAGTTTCGTTGCAAATATGTTTTTTTTTCAAAATAATAGTATTGACAGCAGCGCCGTCGGTCCGACAGACTGACAGCGCGGGCGATTGTCGATTTATTGTACTTTTTGTTCGACTTTTGATGTGGTCATTTTTAAACGCTGACGATAGTCCATTATTTCTCTGCAATCTCTTTGCTTTGGTGTTGCAGGTGTCTATAGGCGGTGGTGATCACTTACCATCAGGTGACCCACTTGCTTGTTTGCCTTCTTATTTTATAAAAAAAACGTAAACTAACGAAAATGAAGTAAATTTAATTTCGTGCATTAAGTTCTTACAAAGTATGCGTGTCTGCCAGTTAGCTTTATTCGGCTGTCGAAGGAAATCAATGAAAAATCTGAAAAGACATTTTAGTCCGCCTACGTCATGCCAACGACATACTTTTATGTATGTAAATTCTTTATTGTACAAAAAACATAAATTACAAAAAGAGATACAGTGATGTACGAAGGCGAATTTATCCGTTAAAGGGATCTCTTCCAGTTAACCTAACAAATTTTAGAGCATGAGAAGTGAATATCTACGTTACCAGGGTCCAAAGCGTTTACGAAGGCGACGACTTTTTCTCTGGAAAGCCTCTTTTCTGAGTTCACCAGTTCCAGCCTGTCAAAGACGCAGTACAGTACGCAGCCTAGTTCCAGCGACGGCGAGAAGTCGTCATTCCAGAAATATGACAATTCTTCCACTTCTGCTAAACTTGCCGAACCCTGGGATTAACAAATTTGGAACGTTTACCATCATTATAAATAAATAAGTACTATTTAGTTATAATATTAGTATTTATGTATATTAATATATTATATTAAATTTAATAAAAAATAAACTTAAGACAATTCACATCAATTGACCTAGTCCCACTGACCTATACGTAATATGGACTTCTAGACAGTGTTTAAAAAATGGCGTATCAAAGGAGGCTAAAAAGAAGACTAAATCGATAATCGCTCGCGCTGTCAGTCTGTCGGACCGACGGCGCTGCTGTCAATACTATTATTTTGTAAAAAAACCTATTTGCAACGAATCTCAATCAATTATTATTTTATGCAGTTAGACGTAAAATTGTAAATCCAATAATGTTAATGATTATAAATGGTAAACTAATAATTTGCATTTGTAACATTGGCGTCAACCTATATTCTTATGTCGTGCCGTTTTTCTGCTGTCATTTAGTATGAAACTGTACATCCATGCATTATAATATCATTGCCCACTTGCTCGTTTTCCTACAAAACAAAATATAGAAACATTATAAAAACCTAAGCTAGAGTGCCGCCGACAGCGGGCAGGGCTCAAGCTACCGGCGGTTAGGGCTGCAGAGTGACGAATCTCCTGACTATTCATGACGTGTCCAGGGGTATGCTTTTACTTTTTATTATAATAAATCTACCTTTTGCGCACAATTTATCACTGCGCCTGCTATTTTCTCAGATATTTTCTGGATCAGTTCAGCATTTGGTTCCACTTCCGAGCACAGATACAGAAGAATACACAGAAGTATTTTTATAGATGCCATTTTTCATCACTTTTTATTGCGAACCTGTCGCTCAGTGTAAGACATTTAATTGCGCAAGATTAATTGAAAGTTTTCTTTGCATCGCAACTAATACTTAATCATTTGATAGAGCCCTAATTATTACAATTCGACACAGTCAAGATTACGTAAATAAAATGAACGCAGCAAGTGAATGCGTCGATGTTAATTCTGAAACTCAAAACATTTGCAAAAATTAACTAAAAGAGAAGGTAAAAGGTCAACTTGACAACTTTAGACGTAACTATAACACATAACTATTAGATAAAATAAAAAATAAATAAAAATAAATATCTCGGGACAATTTACACCAATCGACCTAGTCCCAAACTAAGCAAAGCTTGTACTATGGATACTAGACAACGGATAAACATACATATATAGATAAATACATACTTAAATACAAATAACATCCATGACTCAGGTACAAACATTCATATTCGTCACACAAATATTTGCCCATACCAGGATTTGAACCCGGGACCTCTTGCACAGTAGGCAGACACATGTGCCACTGTGCCATACAGGTCGTCAAAAGATATAACTATTTAGTAGCTGCATGAGAATAAATAAAATAAATAAAAATAAATATTCTATTATCATAGATTAATGAGAAGGAATTTATGCGTGAAACGTCATTGGATATACTAACTCTCAGATTGGGTCTACAAAGCCTTAAGTCACGCTCCCAACTTGCAACCCCTGCTGCGCTGCATGTCATGAGCGTGTACAGGGGAGGCGGTCGTGGGGATCATAACCCCCCTCCTCAGGAAGAAAGACCTTTATAAAAAGAACCAACACCATATTTAGTGCTTTGTGTATTAAGATAAGCTATTGGTACCATGGCCCCTGACAAATTCCATAGACAGCCGTGCCATAGACAGCTAATGTACCCAAAAAATACACAAAAAAAAACGATGAAACAAAAAACATCTTTATTAATCTCAAAATAGTAAACCCCAACCTCTACTTATGATTAAACCATTCTAGATAAAAAGACATGAACAAAAAATAGCAACAGATAACCAGAATCGCGCCAGTCCAGAATTCAAATAACCTTGTCTTGTTAACCTTCCAGCAGTAATCTACAAGCTCTTGTCTCGTGCTACAGTGACAAGACAAGGTTCCGTGTCTTAAGCCCTTAAACTCCAGCCATCATTTCCGCTGCTATGACTTCGAAGGAAGGTGCCCAGTTCAGCTTGTGGATTTCAACCTTGAAGCACTTAGCCCATTCCAGGACCTTCATGCAGGGGTCGTCCAGATCTGGGAGCCCCTTCTCGCAGCTGTGAATGAGGTCAACCAATTGCTGGGCTACTGTCTCATCTGGAATAATACATTTTAGAAATCAATTCACTGAACTGCTTTCATAGTATTGTGATTCTGCCGATTAGTAAGATTTCCAGAACTTAAGTTGTTCTGTAGCTATTAAGAAGCGTCTCCTTTGCTGCCTATATACAAGTTTAATATTGGCTTGCTTTGCTTGCTTAGCAGGACTATCACAAACCTGTTAACATCCGTCGAAATGGATGTTTCGTTAAACGTTGGGACACTACAGATTATTCCACAAAATTTTGAGCTAACCTACCTGTTTCGCGAAGAATATTTGCCTTTAGAACTACAGTTAAGTGGGTTTGCTATTGCAGCGTTGTATTACTATTGGCAAATGAGATTCCTAGATCTCTTTCGGGTTGTTGTTTAGTCAGAAAAAGGGCTTCTCATTTGCTGCCTACACAATTGTTCATCCAGCAGATTAAATGATGCGAAAAATACCTCTGCTGCCCAAGTGTCCATAGGATTAGGTAATTACTAGCCTGCAAGCCTCGTGGATGTTTACTACTGATGTCCTACAAAATATGTTAAAGAACAGTGTTCTCACCAGCCCCGTGTTGTTTGGCGTATTCAAACGTGTTCCCATGATGCAGTTTGCCCTCTGAGACCAGTTCCAGTTTGCTGGAGAGGCACATGATGGCGCAGCCCGTGTCCCTGTTGGTCAGTACGTGGTCGTCCTTCCAGAAGTTGTAGAAGTCTGCGTTGATTGTGTCTGGGAGGTTCATCTGAGTAGATGGGTATGTAGTAAAGTTAAGTATTTGAGGCATTAAGATCTAAACACAGCTAACCATATGTTATTAAAAGAATAATTGAAAATGTAAACGTTATTAAAAGTTAAATAGAAACAAATCTTCATTAAGAAGAAAGCTGTTAGCGTTCTTGTAAGAATATTGAGACCAAAAATTATTAATTTTTAGAAACCGAAGACATCTTTGAAACATCACTTGCTGATGCATTCCAATTTCAAGTACTTTATATTTTGTAATGTGCGTGCTAGTAGAAAATCAAATACTCACGTCTTTCTTGCATTCTTCCAATCCCTTACCAAAGTTCAACGTCATGCCTTTAACTACATCCTGCGAGGGCTCCACCACGTGGTATAAACTCAGGCATATCACCACAACCAATAACACTTCTTTTTGCTTCAACATCTTTACCCTTTGTTTCCCTGTACCCTTGAACCTTACCACTTTTATCAGGCTTTCGCCTTATTTCACCTGCAGTATTTATCACAAGTACTGTATCAACGTTTTCTGGTACAGTGTCTGAGTAAACTTTAAAGCTAGTTTATATACGATCCGATTTAATTGCTGTCGCAGTAATTGTCAGTTTGTCTGTTTAATCGTCAACGGTGTCAATCATTTAATGAGTGGTCTATCCTCAGTCATGCTTAATCAAGAGACGACAAACCATTAATTTGTTTAACAAGCGCATTTTCAATTGACACGTTTAAACAATTATACTTCAAGCGCTTTGTGATGTCCATATCATATTTATTGTGAAAGAGTTTTAAATTCGCTTAGTATTCGGTTTGGTTGATTGTACAGAATTCAAGGTACATTCAATCGACTCGCTAGGATTTGATTAATTTTAGTGCACTGATAAAATTTGTATGATAGGATGCGTGGTTTGATGGCTGTCCGATTGGTCATGCCATTCATGGCTAAGAACGCGCTGCAATGTAACGGCATTGTCATGATCATAATAATTGCGGGTGGTAGGCGTATGTTTTTGCATGTGTGCGTATACAACGCTGGTTTCGCGGAGTAACAAGGAATTTGTTCCAGTTTGTTGAAACAAAACTTCCACGAATTAACGCCGGAAATTTGTTAGTCACTATATTATTTTTAAGAAAACCATGCATTATCCCGGCACCAAAAAATTTGATTTAATTTAATTCAAATCGATGTAATTTCATTTATTCAAATAAATACAACAATATGATCTGATAATGTGTGAGTAATGACGTCACGGGTGTGAGCTCGGTGTTGGAGTGAAACAGGAAATAAGGGTTTGTTTTTAATATATTATAGTTAATAACTATATAACTATAACTATTAGTTATCAATGTGTGGCAAATATACCACTATACATTTTCTCCTGTATTAACGTACAAGACATACATATGTCCTATATAGGAGCCAAAAATATGTACAAACGACACTATCGTCAAGCGTGTAACAGAACTCTCTAGTCAACAGAGCCGGGTGTACATGTTTTGAGCTCGTTGACTATGTACATTCATATATCTCATGCTAACTGTAATATACCAATCGCTTTGAATGAAAAACTTGTATATTTAAAGAATGCATTTACTTAGTTCTAAACCAAGCAAAGCTTGCACTGTGGATACTATACACCGGATATGTTTTTGACAATTACGACTCGGATACAAACATTCACACACTCAAAGGTTAACTGGAAGAGATCCCTTAAAGGGGTAAGTTCGCCTTTGTACATCACTGTATCTCTTTTTGTAATTTATGTTTTTTTTACAATAAACAATACATACATTCCTGCCTTGTGAGAATCGAACCCACACACTTGAGCTTCATAGTCAGGGACACTTACCACTGGACTATCCGATCAACAATATGTTGGATTATTGCTATAAGGCATACAATTGAAAGGATAAAGGATAAAAAGGATAAAATATCTCTATTTTATGTTTTGTATAATAAAGAGTTTACATTTATATGTCGGAGCCAGTTGTCACTGCACACTTACCGTAACAGAATTTAATCACTTTTTTTTAAACTAAAACAGAGCCTTATTGAGGCAGCTATTATAACGTGTAACTGTCTAATGATTCAAGAGGTGATTACCCACTACTTTTGCTTATTTTAATTGACAACTAGTTTCGATATAAGAGGATAGTCTTTCGATATGATACGAATACTAATTGTTGCCTATTTTGTTTATTAGATCTTTATTTCACGCACGAGAACATTATGATTTGTTCACGATAATTAATATTAGAATATTTGATTGTTTATAAAGTTAAAACACAATAGTTCTAAGTTCTTTTAGCACTTACTTACGAGTAAACACGTGACGTACTTCCGTCCGCCATTGGACAGAGTTGTTGTGGAGCAAATGCGGAGTGGGGGAAGCCCTATAAAACGGCTTGCAAGCCGCAGTATCGTCAGTCTTGCACCGCCTTGACTCAAGAGCACTAGCTCCCGACAAACCTGTCGCTTTATTCAAAGGGTTTAATACACCCTCCATGTACTCACAGATGCATTGAGACATTGATGCTTAAAACGCTAAGTACATTGTTACTCTGCCTCTCTGTGCCCATACCTAAGTTGATATTATACTGTGTTCGCTCTATGTGATTTTTGTGTTGATCATTACTGTGTGAATAAATTGTTTGTACCTAGGTTATCTTTGTCTTACCCTCAAAATGGGTACCCATAATCCTGACGACGTCCCTCCATCCGCCCCAGATCCTATATATATAATTCGTATAAAATGTGTAAAATATTGACGCAATTGTAGAACACATATTAGGAAGACAGGGTTACATATCAAGAAACGTAATAATGTAAAACTTTCAAACTATTCAGTTTTTACCCATCACTTTATTGATATAAATAAGGATTTACAAAAAATAGAGAAAAACAACAATCATTTTGCAATAAATGTATTTGTTGAAACTATAACAGAAAATGTACAAACTCGACTACACTTAATCAATAGACATCGTGAGAGGTACGCAGAACCATCCGTAAATAACAAAACAACTTCAATTCAAAAAACCTCAACAGCAATCTCAGTGACAACAACAATCAAGATCTCACCAACTTCTTTGATATCTTTTCATCTGAAGCTAATTAAATAGTGCTCTTTTCATTACTGTATTAAAATGCAATCAAATAACCACTAACGACTTAACAAAAGTGACAATCTGACAATCAAAGTTGACCAATGATACCCACACGATACCCCAGATCAAGATGGGATGGAAAATGAAAGCAGTTGAATGGATCTTAGTGCAACAGAACTGAAATATTTATGCCAAATTAAGAGTTATAAAGTATTAGAACTCTACAAAGTATTAGAAATCAACAAGATAAAGGCAACGTGCACTCAGAGTTAATTAATGTGACTTACGAGCCACTGAAAAACCCTGTTGCAATGAATTATCGCTATGCGATTATGATAGATGTAGTGAAAATCACAATAGCATAATTAAGTTCGACTGTATTTAACTCATTAATCTATACGTACAAGGCTATGTCCCTTATACGGTAGATTCTGTCCCAATTCCAACCGCTCGTTATCCACAAATTTACATGAATGCATTCCATAGAACCTCAGTGATAATAAACAAGTGCACTGCTCTAAATCGCTTCTAACAGTTTGTTGGTTTTACGTCTAGCTGTTTTAGAATGTCCGTCATCCTTTGTCCGAATGGTATACACTTTTTCAGTTATGTTATTTACGGATGATGATAGTCCTGGGCATTAGTATTTCTCCATCACAGCTTCAATCATGGCTACTTCTGGAGCAACGCCTGCCTTCTTAGCGTCCACTTTGAAACAGGCTGCAACCTTTACCACGCGACTGCAGTCATCCGTGATGTCGTCGTATTGCTTTTCACAGTTGTGGATTAGCTCCACCATCTTTGCAGAAAGTACCTCACCTGAAAGTGATACAACCATTAAAGGAAATAACAAATAGAATAATTTACTCGAGGCATGTGTTCGAAGTACTGAATCCAGGCTCGCAGTTTTGGATTTTTCAGAATTTAGAAGCAAAGTCACGATTACTTATTTGAAGATTTAACCTTATTACTTAAAGATTTTACATATTTAGTTCTCCTTGGAGTATTTCCGGACAATTAAGACCCCAGCACTTTCGAAAAGAGAGTAAAAATAGGCTTCTAGGTAATCGCGTGTCACCGTGTTTCTCCTTGCCGTCACTTTTCAGCAGATAAGACGTGATCAAGCACAACGCATCGTCAGTAAGAAAAAAGTGAAATGTAACAGACGATTATGAGTAAGGAGTTCCTGTACCAAAAAACTTACAAGCCCTACAATTAAATAATACTGTTAAGTACTGATTTCAATAATTAAAAAAAAATACTTTACAATTATGTCAATTAGTAACACTAGTCATTTTTGTGGTACAGGGGGCATCTTATAAGAGTTTTGTATTTTCTTTTTGAGGAACTAAAACCGGGAAATAATATAAAGTTGCGTGTTTATCTGAAAAGTGCTTTGCTTATACGAGACTTCAGGGTTATAATAATAATAATAAATAATAATAATAAATATCTTGGGACAGTTAACACCAATTGACCTAGTCCCAAAGTAAGCAACTAAAGCTGCTTGTGTTATGGATACCAGACAACGGATATAAATACTTATATAGATAAATATATACTTAAATACATATAACATCCACGACTCGGGTACAAACATTCGTATTCATCATACAAACATTTGCCCCTCCCGGGAATCGAACCCGGAACCTCAAGCTTTGTAGTCAGGGCCACTAACCACTAGGCTATCCGGTCGTCTATAAATCAATGTTCTTTGTGCGGGAACTCTTAAATACCTAATAACAAAGCGCATAGTTTCACGGACTCATATTCCACTACAACATACCGATGAAAGTACTGAACAGCGGCACGCGATGCATTTTCACACTTACTGGGGTCAAGGAACTGCAGTTTATTTTCAACAGCGTGGAAATTCATCCAATACTATTAATAATATTTTATGGTTCACTAAGAGAGTGCTGTGCCGGCGAACAAGTAAAACCCGGCAGCGGCGTCATTGTCTTAGCAAGAGAAAGAGAGAAGTTTGTATGCAAAATACTTGTTCGTATTTTAGGTATGGGTTTTTAACATTCGCATCTACTGCAACTAGACTTCTTACTGTACAAACTCCTTACTATATTCTGCCTCGTTTCTTGTTTATTGGGGCAGGCCACCACAGAACGTCACTTTCCTTGATCCTGATATACTTCCCTCACTTCCTTCACATACATTCCTCTATTCGTACATGGTCCGCGGTTCTGGGTACTCCTGATTTGCCCTAACTTTAGGATCACTAATTTGGTTGATGAATGTACGTCGAAGTCGCCTTCGACCAACTCGCCCAGTCATATCACCGTCATTTTGACTTCATCTATTAGTTCTATCCCAACTAGGGTTGCCAGGTAAGTCGCGAGGGGGGTCAGGGGGGGGGGGGTGTAAGCTTGGTCGCAAGAAACATGGGTTTTTTTATAGTAATAGTTTTTATTTTTTAATCTACATCACATAAATCAACTAAATTAGTAACAAAATATAATAAAAAAGGTAACAAACAAAAGTAACAAGCGTTTGAGGGATTTCATATGCCTACTTTTGTAGGCCCTTGTGACCAGTAGTACCGAATTTCCTCAAAATACCGGACATTATTCTGTCCGGTATGACCATTTATTTTTTACCGGACAGGTCTCGAAAATACCGGACTGTACGCTTAAATACCGGACATCTGGCAACCCTAATCCCAACCAACGCAACGTTTCTTAATAAATAGACATCATACCTTCAGGGAAGCTCTTGACATAGTCATGCATATTCTCATGATGCATGCGAGCGTCATCTTGCATCAATGAAAACTTGTTGCTCATACACAAGATGGCACAGCCAAGCTCACGGTGCACCACCTCGAAGTCCTCGCGCCAGAAGTGATGGAACTCCTCCATGATCTCCGGTGACAGACCTGACTGAGGGTCAATATAGATTATTAATGGACGTGCTGACAGGGATGCAGCGCCAAGAACGAGTCTTAATTATGGATAAATATGACTGAAGAGGTTCTTGTTTAGGCTGGTATTGTGAATGTGGAGTAATCATTCGTTTTATTTGTTCTAGTATTTTAAATTGAAATAAATTATACTTTGGGTAATTAACGGAAAGTCCCTGCGTCAAAGAGTAATCCATAATCAAACATTTCTACCACAAATAGCAACTTTGACGGAGGCTTTCCGCTCGTTTCCCCAATAGTAATATAAAAAAAACTGTTTAAAACTTTTCTTCTGGTGCCTGACTAAATAAATAAATATACTATTAGACTAATTAAACATTTGTCTAGTCACACGGATTTTATAGCGTGACTCGTAACTCGTGACTGCGATCGTTGCAATGCAAAGACATTCTGATAAATAAGTATTGTGTGTTTTGCCCCATACCTTCGACTAAAAGGCATGAATAAAACTGCGAAACTTTTAAACAATTTGAAGCAAATGATACTCGACAGCAATAACCAGTTGATCTGAAGAACAAAAGCGAAATTCCCAAAAAAGGATGACTTACCTCTTCCCGGCACACCTCCAAAGCCTTCCCAAAATGGGCAGTGACATGGCTCATGACTTCAGCCGTCCCGGCCACCAAATGGCTCCCAGCGATCAACACAGCGGCAGAGACCATCCAGCGTAAAGCCATGATGCTTACAATGATGACACTTGGTCACCACTCCATTATATCACAGACAGATTTTTTTTCGGCTATTTATTCTCTATGATTACCTAACTTAATAAACAGTTAGCATATAAGTTTTAAGTGAAGGTAATAGAGGTGGTTTTAGTGTATTTGTTAAGTGGTTTGGTTAAGTATGGTGGCAGGCTAATGGTTGATGCAAGTCATGATTAGGGGGCGGTGGTCATACCTCGGATGTTGTTGGTACGAAGGTTGGCTCTTTGTTGGCTGGTTAGGGTTCCGTTGATCATAAAAGTAAGCTATAGAAAAATGATGAATTTGTTTATTTTTCACATATCATAAAATAGGAAGGCAAATGAGCCAGTGGGTCGCCTGATGGTAAGTGATCATGATCACCATTGTCAGTAATAATTTCACCGGCTGTCTTAGTGTAAGGCCTGAGTGGACGCTCGTGTTGGGCGTGCGGAAGATCGGGGCGTGCGGCGTGCATGTTAAACAAATGAAACTCATACTGGTGTCCTGAGCAGACGCTGCACAGAGCGAATGCCGAGCGGGCAAGTTTGCGCTCACTGCAGCGTCGAGCGGGGCGTCGCGGGCAGCTTCAAACAGCTTTGATTTGCAGCGGCGCTTACCGCCGCTGCAAATCAAAGCTGTTTGAAGCGTGCAGTCATATCGTGCGAACAAATAATTACTGAAATATAAAATAAATCAGCACTTCAGCTATCATCCAACATTTTATATAAAAATAGACTGAATAAATATAAAATCCGGAAAGAATTACCAACAAAACTGGATATGTAAGGTAATTTAAAGTCTTTATTTTCACTTTTACTACGACACTAGGATCTTGTTTTGTAGAAAGACAACACACATTGAGCCATATATTCTCTTCTAAAAATAAATCAAGAACGTCATCTGAATGCGACCGATTCATACGAGCGGTGAGGTGAGCGTGCACTGAGGCCACTCGCTGGACGCTCTCTCTCACGCTCGCCCGCCCCGCTGCACGCCCCGCCCAACGCTCCGCTCCGAGCGTCCACTCAGGTTACACTTACTCTCCGCGCTGAACACAACAGTGCAAGCACTGCTGCTTAGCGACTGGATTAGCAAGCCAGACTGTGGTAGCAATCCGGACGGACCTTGTACAAGGTGTTAACCCGGCAATGGGAGCGGTTTATTCTATACTTTTTACCCGACTACGGCACAGCCAAAAGGAAGGGTTATGTTTTTAGCAGTCTATAAATGTATATTTGTATTTATGTATGTTCCACTATAGTGCCTAAACGACTGAGCTGATTTTGATGAATGAGGTATCGATCGGTTCGTATTTGTAGTCTGGGTGACATAGGCTATATTTTTTGTGAACAAAATGAGTATTTAAAGAAAACATCCATCTTGCAAAGGCATTAGTGGCTTTTTCCTCACACGCCCGCACTTATAAAACGTTGCAACGTTGATTTTCACTATTCTTTTTTTAAATACGATAAGAGGAGTAAAGCCATTCTGGCCACGTTTTCCATCCTACGGGCCATTGGGTCTGGAATCACTCGCCTTGCTTTCATGTCGGGACGTGATGTATGGCGTAGGGGCACATGGCATGGGTCCAACGTTTAACTGAGGAACTGAAATAATTGTGAATGTACGTGCTGGTTAAAAAGCTTAAGGTATTTGTGAACTGTAAGTAACAAATCGAATTAATTATTTCAAACAACCTGTCTAGTTTGTGTAATTTCTCATTTAAGTGAAATGTGTTTCTTATGGGAAATAGAATAATAATAATAATCTTTATACGAAAACTTTTGCAATTTTTACACAAATATTATTTTTAACGTCAATTGGGACTTTAACGCGATGCAATCATTGTTAATTTGCGTCGGCGATTCGACCGTATCGCAACGGCGTAGAATAGAGAGTCAACAACAAGTGTATCTAACAATAATTTTATCTCGTTAAACTCCCGATTGGCGTTATAAATATGTGTGGACATTGCTAAAGTTCAAATCATCTTGTTTTCAGTATACATGAGTGGCATAAACCTCTTAAAAGGGGGATAAAAGGTTAGTGCCAATGGAAAATCAAATACTAATCGTTGATTATCAAGATGGAAAGTGGCCTATTTTATCCGGGGTAACTTTGAATGATCTGTGTAACAATAATTGTATGTTTTTATCTAACTTCCTGTGGTTCTAACATGACCGGCTGAGTTTAGTTTATCTGAGTTTATCTTTATGTGCGATCTTTTATTATAACAATCGTTAGACAAAGACACTGGGAGGGATAAAATAAACCTGGACCGGGCATGTTAGGGCCACTGCGGAAGAAACACTAGTTAAGCATCCACCAGGTATTCCATCTTAGCCCTCTGGGTCGGCAACGCTTCTGCACTCGCTTCGTTGTTGCAGGTGTCTATAGGCGGTGGTGATCACTTACCATCAGGTGACCCACTTGCTTGTTTTCCGTCCTATGTTGTATAAAAAAAAAGAAAAAAAAAACCATCAATAAATTATGCCTCAAACTATCCCTTCAACTAGAATCAAAAGCAGAAATGCATTGACGGATGATGTTCACAAAATAGACGTGAAAAATTACCCCAAAAAATTCAAATTTACCCCTTGAAAGTATATTAAAATAAATGTTATTAAAATCTTTGTCAAATAGACAGACAGATAAACAAACGTTAGGTAGACTTATTTTCGCATTCAGTGTACCTAGCACGATTTTTTTTGTTATGAAATAGAAACGCAAACAAGCAATTGGGTCACCTGATGGTAAGTGATCACCACCGCCTATAGACACCCGCAACACCTATGAGAATCTTCTCGATACGCGTTAACTCGCTACGTAACTCAGTGCGTCTCTCTCCCACAGGGCTAGTCAGAACGAGACGTATTGAGTTACGTAGCGAGTTAACGCATGTCGAGAAGATTCGTGCTAGGTGCACAAATATAATATGCCAAGGAACGTTTTGAAAACGTTTAACGAAACGTGTAATTCAATGTCGTTTTCATAATTAAGTGATTACTGATTATGATGCGATGAAGTAATTTTTTTGCGGATATCAATTACTTAACAGTGAAGGGTTCCTTAATAATATAAAAAAACTATGGTTCTACTATCAAAGACTAAAATATTTTCTGACAAGACGTAGATCTACAGTACTTGGGTACATTTTCAAATTGTAGACCTCTGGGCAACTTTGGTGTAATTTGTATGGCGCGTCTTTTTGTTTGCTAAATGTTGATAGCGATGATATAGTGTAAACGTATCTGCGACAATATATGTTTTAAGCGTGCTTTGTTAGGAATCTGCTTTGATAGGCATCTTGTTTTGTTAGGCATCTGCTTTGTTAGGCATCTTGCTTTGTTAGGCATCTTGCTTTGTTAGGCATCTTGCTTTGTTAGGCATCTTGCTCTGTTAGGCATCTTGCTTTGTTAGGCATCTTGCTTTGTTAGGCATCTTGCTTGGTTAGGCATCTTGCTTTGTTAGGCATCTTGCTTTGTTAGGCATCTTGCTTTGTTAGGCATCTTGCTTTGTAGGCACTTCGCTCGTAGGCAGTAAATGCGTTAAATCTTTGTCAAATAAACACGACAATTCAACTGTCATTAGTGTACAGTAATTGGGGAGCACACGTCAACACTATTACTTTGCTAATCGAATAACTTTCACCATCAATCTTGCCAGTCGGGGCACGAACCATCTGTCAGATGTAATGAGCGGTTTTGACAGTTCCACGGGGCAAGAAAAATGTAAAGGAAGCGTGTTTGTATGACCAATGACAAGAAAAGCTATCGACAAGCCTTATCGAGCTTCAAAACATCAAAATAAATAAACATTAAAACAGAATTGTTACGGTTAAGTCACCCTTCCAAAATTACTGCATATTTTTAAAATTTGTCTCAAAAAAATCAAGACACACGCCCAAACACCTGCGTCTCTAAACAATAACACGTTGCGATACTATAAAAATTTACATATAGACCAACTTTGCGATATGTTTATTTCTCCCCTGGCAACTCTACGTGACGCGACTCGAGAGCTGGCAACATTACTCATTGTCTGTGGTCCCCTTTATCCTATCTGTGATTTTGAATTTGGAATTTGTGGTATTGATTCGCAGGCTGAATGAAAATGAAATGAAATGAATGATGATATTTTTATTTTTATTTTCTAACATAAAACTTATAATCTCGTACACTTAAAATATACCTATATCGTCAAGCTGCTAGCCTAGTGGTTAGTGGTCCAGACTACAAAGCTTAAGATTTCGGGTTCGAATCCCGAAAGGGGCAAACATTTGTATGATGAATAAGAATGTGTGTACTCGAGTGATGGACGTTATACATATTCGTATTTAAGTGTATAAGTATGTATTTATATCAGTTGTCCAAAGGTGCAATTTTTGAATCTCACCTGGTGGCGAGAGCTCACCAAAATGGCCGAATCTCTATGAAAAACGGCTATTTTGGTGAGCTTTAGTTAGCCGGTGAGATTCAAATGCAATTTTTGAATCTCAACAGGTGACTAAAGCTCACCAAAATGGTCGCATTTCTATGAATAACGGCGAAAGAGAAAAATTGGCGAGCTTTAGTCACCCGGTGAGATTCAAAAATCGCACTCCTGGGGTGCAATTTTTGAATCTCACCAGGTGACTAAAGCTCACCAAAATGGCCACATCTCTATGAGAAACGGTCATTTTGACGAACTTTAGTCACAGGTGAGATTCAAAAACCACAGTCCTGTACCCATTTAAATCAGTGGCGATAAAACTAACTTTTAAGTATAAGGTTACGTTTAAAAATTACGTACTTGAATTATAAAAATAAACAAAATGAAACATTCATATGAAATATGTATGGCTTCCATGCATTAAGTTTAAATGAATTCCTCAGAGGAACTGCAATGATATATCAACCTGTCAACGGTTTGCAACAACTGCATTACCAATTTACATTTACCGTTGAACTCCTCCAGTTTTTGAGTAAAATCACTTATCTGGACGCAAATGTATCTTTGTACTTTAACATCATTAGGTAACAGTCATTTTACAGTCAAGTGAAACCATGTTCAACTCTATCGTGTGGAAACAAAGACCACAATGATAGCAAAAGTGTAAATTTATTCACCAGTCAAAATAAAGGTAAAGTCACAATAATAACTTTGCCAATCTTTAACAAATTGGTAGTCGTAATGCTGAAGACTGAAGGATCACATTCGCTTAAAATCTAGTTTGGCAGGGATTAAAAGAAATCGGTTAGTAAATAAAATAAGTGCCGTTGGGAATTGCACGATATTTCAAGATAATAACATTAGAATTCATTGTAAAGGCAAACGCAACCATAAATATTAATATGAAAGTATACTTACCTTACCTAATGTAGTTGAAAATGGCTCTATGACATTCATAAATTCGATGTTCTCTATTTTTTTTTAATACAGCATAGGAAGGGAAACAAGCAGGGTCACCTGATGGTAAGTGATCACCACCGCCTATAGACACCTGCAACAACAAAGAGAGTGCAGATGCGTTGCCAACCCAGAGGGCTAAGATGGAATACCTCTTGTGCCAGTAATTACACCGGCTGTTTTGCTCTCCACGCCGGAACACAACAGTGCAAGCACTGCTGCTTAGCGGCAGGATTAGCGAGCAAGAAGGTCTCTATTTTTTTTACCTTAAGATCCATGTGTTAGTAAGTGATTTAAAGCTAAAGATATTATGGTAATAGAATAAATTAAATTAAAATAATGCAGCTTAAAATGGCAACAGATTAATGAATATAATGATGAGTGAAAGTCAAAATACCTTTATTCAGATCAAATTCACAGGAACCACTTGTGAATATCAGAAAAATTACCACTGGTCAAAATAAACTTTAATTGAAGATACCTTGCACTGGTGCACACAAGAAACTCAAAGAATGTTCAATATTTAAAAAAAAGGTTATTTTTTTACATCTACTTAAAAAGCAGGGTAATGCTTATGTCAGTAGAAATAAAGTCACATTCGAGATAGGTATGTAAAACGGAACCATTAGATCTCTTTGAAATCTGTCACTTTTTGATGTAATCATTTCGAATGTGCGATGAACATCGACGAACAAGAATTGAGATGTAGCGTCTTGGTGTGCCAAGGAGATCACAAGCTTGGGGTAAGCATATCATGGGGCCAACTAAATCAAAAGGGCAAATAGATCATGTTTATGAACGGACCTGTTAAATGTTTAAAATAAGATAAACTGTGCTCTTACTCGCAACTTAATAGACTATTACTGTAAAAAGTTTATAAAAACTTACCTGGCAATAGTATGAAGATGTGCGCTAGTAGCCAGCTTGACCAATGGCCGGTGGGGGGGCCGGGATGGCCGCGTTGGGGGGCTGTACGTGTACTCCCCCGCCTCCGCGCCGGTTAGCCAAGACCAGTGCTCGGCCATCACAAGGGGCACAACTATCACGAACTTGGGGCAAACTGATCACGAGCCTGGGGCAAAATGGTTCCACGCAAAAACCAAAGGGTCCACGTTCGTGGTGTCAAATTAACACAAAGAACAATGTCTATTGCTTGCTAGGGTAGCATGACCACGATAAAGCGTTCGTCTAATATAACCACACTTTTAGAAATTATCATATTTATTATTAAAACTTTTATTATTTCATTCAAGTTCTTATGATCATTTTTTTACATTATTGTTATGGTTGTTAAGTCTTGTTTTATGTAATGGCTGTAAAGACATCAAAGTATATAATACCTACCTATTGACAATACAGTAAAATACTTGATTCCAATAAATTTTCCGCTGGTTACTTTGACTTTGTAAAAAACTTTCCAAATCTTATTTCCATCCCTTGCGCCTCGAGGGTGCTAAATTGGACATCGTCTGAATTATCCGCTTCAGCAAAAGTTTCATAACCTCTCAACGAATCCATCCTTCAACCTTCTTACAAGTCTTATTAAATTTTACAACAATGATGGATAACTGCACTCTACAGCTGTCTACTAACTAAAAACTTACATTCGAACAGCCCTTACTACTAACTCTCTAAAGTCCAAATTACACCCTAAAGAAAATCCAAAGATAACCTTCGAAGATTTCCAGTCATTGCAAAATATGCTTTGCCACCATAAGTTAAAGTAGAACATAAACGCAAAGCATAAGATTGTAGCGGAGCAATCCGTTGCATTGTATTTAGTTCCCTTCGGAAAATAGCGTTATTAAAGATCCCCCTTTTCGTACCTATCCCATAGCCGACTTTTGCGATATCCCTAATATCGTCTCTTTCGTTTTTCTTAAGTTAGAGTGAAAGCCCGTTTCAGTTGGTAATAGGGGCTGTCGAGTTTTGAAGTAGAAAGCAATAAATCTTAAACCCCTTACGGCTGAGAGGTGTTTTGGATTCATAGCGTCGCTTATGTGCTATTGTGCTTGCCGTTTGCCACATGCAGTTTTGGATGGGGTTTCGTATTGGCTAGACGTTAGGCTACATTAAAGCTTTAGGAGATTTCAGTAATGTTTACGTGCATTTTGACAAAGCAGTTTTCATTCTTTAATTACGTTCTCTTGGAATTCTAATGGTTTTGTTTCGTCATCATCATCATCATGTTGGACGAAAATCTTTCTAAGGTCGTCATTGACTTTGATTTTTATGCTCATTATAAGCTGCCCTTAGAGCGTACTTTTGTCTGTTGATATGTTATCAAATATTTTATGGGTTCTTGCAAAGACAATCTACGGTAAAGGAAAACTATTCAACTACCACCTAATTTTTTTTGTAAATCTTTAAGGAATGTACCTTGCATTTTGGAAAAATAAAATATTCTTATTCTTATTCTTAATTTAAAACACTGCTAAATTCATTGGTAAAATCGCATCTTATTGAAAAAAAAGTTGAGATTTAAACAACTACTACATGATCCTACACCTTTCTCCACTTTCGTGCCTTTTTGAAGCCTCAATAGTGCTGTTTTTCATTTAACTGTATTAATGTAAATGTTCAGTTAATTAAGATCAAAATCTCTTATAAAGATGATAAATCTGGTAACAGTAAATCTATTATGATTTCGATAAGAGTATCTGAACTTGTTCGTATCTTATCACAATTAGTTGAGTTTTGCAAAGTGGATACAACATATTATCATTTCGATTAAGAGTCGAGAATCTCATAACTTTGATCCAATACTCTAAACGTATGGAACTTACGTTAGCCACCATTACAAATTGCGTACAAACCTACAGTGTTGCATACATTGACGACGTTTTATTTTTCAGCAAGGCTGTTGCGCCAGACTGCCTTTTTAGACCGAAAAAATATTTGATTAAACTTGAAATGTTGGCTTCGCACGGGTCGATGGACCATTCGATCGTCATTAAAACCCTTATGATGCATTTATTAATTTTACTTGCTAAGCAATCGTAGTCGCCCGTATTCCTTTGAGGACTACGATTTGAAACATTCAGACCGCAAAAAAAGCTTGAAATGTTAAACACGAAATGCTTTTACACATTTACGTCCCCATTTAATTTAAATTACAACCAAAAATAGTGAGCGGCGATGGTCATACCGTGTATATCACCGTTTCATACGCTTAACATTTATAACTGATGAATTTGTGATTGTAGCTTGTAGGGGATGGGAGATGATATGTGTGCGATTGGGGAACGAGCCGATGGCTTTTTTAAAAGTCGCTATTTGTTGCACTATACGTTCGATTTTGCATTGGCGCAAGAGAATTCCGGTCATTTTCCAACTATAGACGAAATTTGATTTGGCAGGTGACGTATGGGGATTGTTGGTAGCAATGGATTATTTTAACTTATCTTAGCGGCTTATCAAATTGACGGTTAATTCAAAGCTTTACAAGTCAAGTTCAAAGTATACATGTCAATGTCAATTCTTAACTGTAATGCAGAAAATCAACCTTTAACTCTTTGTTGGATTACGGAGGTAATTTTCGTCCCTGATGCTGTCGCAGACAGTACTGTCCACGATGTGTCAAATAAAGTACGAAGTTTGATGTCTCCGAGACTTATAAAATGCCTTAATAACACAAAAGGCGATAGAATTACGGATATATTGAAATAAACAAATCACTCACGTATTTAAAGCCAAGTTGTCGCTCGACATGTTTTGGACCAGGCCCCCAATTCTGGCGCTCATTGAGATTAATCTCGAGATGTGTCAATAATGATCGATTTTGAAGAGACTTTTTAACATATCTCGAGTGTAAATTCATCTCTACTGACGCGAGAGTAGACCTGCAGTCCTTACTTATGAGCCGTGGCTCGATGATGACTACCGATCTGACTGATCCGTTTATTTCAATATGTCAGAATCTCACTATAGTTCTATGTTAAAGACTGTATATATTTATTTTCTCATGTAATGTGTAACATAGGGAACTCCTCTAGTACCGATAGCAGAACCGTCTCAAACTACGACCCCTCTAGCGACATATACTCCAGGCATATTCCCCACAATTAACCAAATTTTGTTATCCTGAACAGATCTTAAACTCCTTCGGATAACCGATCTGACATTCTGACATAAACACATTCTTGCCCTTTGTTTAGCTAAAGTTTAATTAATACCGCTAAGACGTAAAGACTGATCTAATCAGTCATTTGCGTATGTTGTACACTGTACAGTCAGCGGTCTTAAGTATCACATAAGCGCTATAAATGCTGTATAGTAGCTGTATAAAGGGATCATCTCTATAAGCTACTTGTGGCTTTGTGACTTCAAAAAAATCTATAGAGATTTATCATTTTTTGACAATAGAGTCATGTCGTGTGTAAATTTGTTTAATCTCTTCAACTGTTTTTGATATATCCTGCTGGCTGTGTTATATAAAAATGTTATTAATAGGTAATAGTACGTAATAGGTAATAGGAAATCATCTTGACTTGACAAGGAAGTTATTTACTCTATAGCAAACTCCAAAAGTACCTACCTACTATTCTTTAGAGAAAATAAAATAGTTATTTAAACAACACAGTGAGAAATATTTTTTCTTTATCACTTCATCCATTCCTGTATGTCTTCATAATATTCGGCCGCTTACTTCTAAACTAGGCAACAGGTTTTGAATAGTTTTAATGCATTTTTCACTGCCATGTATTGATTTTTAAGAACAGTATTTGTATACGTCCTATTGTACATACCCGTACAAAGCCGGAGGGGGTCACTATTTACTTATAAAGCAAATGATAGGAGATGTTGTATTATATTGTAATAACTTCAATTATTATTATTAAACAAGCCTCACTCCGTGCGATGCTTATAGAATTTATAGAATTTAACTCTAGAGACACTCTTTGGTATTGGTAGGACTATAGGCGGTGGAGATTACTTACCATAAAGTGACCGACTTGGTTATTTGCCTTCCTAGTTAAAAAAAATACCTATGTGAGAATTTCCGATACGCAATAAAATACTTACTAGTTTTTTTTTATTAGCAGCATTTACCTTAGTTGTACCTAAAACTAAGGTAAATGAACCTAATACAATCATGTACCTAATACAATCAAATCAATATCCATTTACAATTGAAACCCACTTCCCGTTTGAAGTCCTACCTCCTGAAATTACCTCTCCACATGCATTCAGTTTGATGGACGTGCGCAACAATGGCGCCCTCTGCTGAGGGCCGGGGTAAATAGTTTCACACTGAATTAAGTTCAGTGAGGGGTGAAAAATACTCCGTAAAGTGTTGATAATGTTCTACGAACTTAAATGCGCTCGAATACTTTTGTTGCTTTGGAATCATGAAACGTTTCAGTTGTTTTGCTCAAATACATTTACTACCCATTTGAGGCGAAATTGTTTACTGTACTTTTAGAGGTTCCGGTGTTTACTTTTCGCCTTTTTTTTAATACGCTTAATAATTTGGTGATAAAAACAATGCCGGGATGCATCTCATAAACCGCGCAACGGATTTTGAGACGATTTTCTCTGTCATTTACAGATTTTTTAACGGAAGGTTTTTACGTACATTACATTGTAACTGTTCGCGTGCGAAGCCGGGACAGGTCGCTAGTTTTTTTACAAATAAAAATTATTTTCCCCAACCCCTATCGCAGCACAGCTTCCCAAACTACCAAGCAAAGGAATCAATATCCTTAAACGAAGCACCCCACCAACTTTATATCTGTAATTCCGCAAAGTAATCATGATTTATTTAATCAATCGCAAAAGCCCCACCTATTCCCGTCGTGCCCTACTGTGCCCCACTGTGCCCCACTGTACCCCACTATGTTTCATCTTGCCCCAACTAGTCTCAGTGTAGGCGTTCCAACTTCATGTTGCATTATTTTGTAAGCAAATAACGAGCTTACAAAATAATGCAACATGAAGTTGGAAAAAGATGATATGAAAATTAAATGTCTTTAACGTGAAAGAGGAGCGGTTGAAACGCGTGACAGGAATGCCCCAAGCATGTTTCGCCTTACCCCACGGGATATAATCTGCCTATCAATTCGATTGTTAAGTATTGATGGTTAAACAACAGAACGAGTAAATTTTTAATTTTATCTATTTATTTTGTTTATTCAGTCAATATAAAGTTACATTATAAATTGCATACCACGGCAAATTACACGAATTTAAACTGATTATTGATTAAACCGATAAAAACCGCGATATAAACCGTATAAATTGTTTTATTTCAATGTCTACAAGTCGCGAAAACATAAGAAAATACTATGATTATTGATTGTTTAAACATCAATAATAAATAAGTTCCTTTTTACCCCGAAAAATAAAAAGTAGCAATTAATAAAAAATAGGAAATATAACGGTTATTCTTGACCAAAAAACAACAACACTTTTTGTTTTTATTTGTATGGAATAGAGACGTAAACGAGTCTGTGGATCACCTGATGGAAAGAGATCATAGCCGCAAATGGAATCCAGCGATGTTAAGAGAATCGCTGATTCATTGGACGTTTTTAGGTCTTACCTTCTGTGGACCTTCAGATCTCCCACTTACCGTACGAAACGCAATAGCAAACTACTGCTCTACCCCGGTAGTCTGTGCCTAATAGTAAAAAATTGCATAAAATGATTGAATATTCATTATTTAGCTTACGGTACCCTAAACATTTCCTCAAACCTAATATCTAGTCAAACACAATAAGCCGAACTTCATTATCACGCCGACTATACCCCTACAATACAAACTCAGCCCTAAATCAATTAGCCTAAGTTACAAATTTCAATAAACAACAATGAGCCAACAATGCATTGGAAAATGAGTTTTAAACTAATTCTGGTAAGGTTTAAATAGGGGTTGGTTGGGACAGGAAGGGGTGAAACCCTGGGGTTAGACTGTCTGCATTCGTCCCGCACAGATAAAATTAAAAATATATGCAGTACATTTGCATAGGTTTGTAATTTTTACGGTGCTTAACTATGGTACTAATAAAGGTTATTTAAAAAAACCTAAAAATACTTTTTTTTTTACGAAATAGGAAGGCAAACAAGCAAGTGGGTCACCTGATGGTAAGTGTACACCACCGCCTTTAGACACCCGCAACATCAAAAAGATAGCAGATGCGTTGCCAACCCAGAGGGCTAAGATGGAATACCTCTTGTGCCAGTAATTACACCGGCTGTCTTGCTCTCCACGCCGGAACACTGCTTAGCGGCAGGATTAAAGCACTATATTAAGGATGCTCATAGACTTCAAAGTCAAATCAACTTTAATCAGATAAGGCTTACAGAAAGCACTTATGATTTATGAATGTCATAAAATTGACCACCGGTCGGAAAAACCTCTGGTGAGAAACCGGCAAGAAACTCAAAGAGGTGTAGTTTTTTAACTAAATCAAAATTACAATATTATTTTTCAAAGTCAATATCAAAATATTTTTATTCCGAATAGGCTAACAGGAAGCACTAATAAATGTCATAAAATTGACCACTGGTTTAGAAAAACCTCTGATGAGAAGATACCGGCAGGAAATTCAACGCGGTGTAATTTTTTAAGTGATCAAATTACGATATTATTTTTACAAATTAAACTAGAAACTGGCTACATTGCTCTACCACTATGAGAAAAAATATTAGTAAAGTGAACCAATAACATTGTGCAGGGTCCGCCCAGATCTCTACCACCATATTGCTCGCTAAACGATTTCATCGATTTTTTTATAATTAAACAGGTTATACTCGAAGTTGATCCTGTTTAGTTTTGGAGAAAATATTAAATTTCTAAGGGTGGAAAAGAAAGGGTAGAATCACCGTCTCCATATGAATCCGAGGCTATGTATGAAGGTTATTAATTTGAAAAGTTATATGATAACAGTTTCAAGCAATCGCCTGATATTCTTGATACTTTTTTACCCATACAATCTAAAGTGGCGCCACCGTCTTACAAAACGCAACAAGTCACTAAGAAGATGAGTAAGTTCAAAATTTTACCGCTTACAGAAATAAATTGGTGAAAGCTAGCGCAATGTGACTCATAGTAAAGTCCAACTCACACCGACGCAAAGGATATTCATAGACACGTTGGCTTTTGTTTGTGTGCGGTTAAAGTTGATGTACAAACGCCAACACAGTTCACTGACCACTCTGCACCTTATTCTTATAAGGATAAAGTTCAGAAATGGTTAGTTAAGTGTGTTGGGAACTGTACACGGGTAGACATTTTTGCGAGATAATTTGGTAACTTACTAATGCGGTTATCTCTAAGAGATCCGTAATAAGTAAACGGTAAAATAATATTCCATTTCAGTTCTACTTTTCCTTCGACCAATGAATAAAAACATCAATTTTATAACAAACGTCGTTTATAGTCAAGCTGTTATTTCTATGTAATAATGCCGTAGTGTAATTTTTTAAACTTGTTTTTGTCAGACAAGCTTCTTGCTGATGTTGTTTATTCTTAGTACTTGGTAAGTTAGAGCCCGAACTCGATAGGATTGCATTGTTTTATTAAATTATTACAGATTTTCTATAGTTTCGATTCGGTTCCATCATCAAACCAGCTTAATTATGTAACTTTGTCTTCGGATCAAGATACACATATCAAATTTTAAGAATATTTGAAGACTAAAAATTGTTTGAAATAGACTTGGAAGATTCGTCTAACATACTAACATACATGTAGACAATACATATGTAAACTCAGCCTTATTGTCAGAGACAAGGCTGTTTAAGTTTTTGAAAGTTTGGCTATATTTTTGACAACTAGTGAACTTTTAAAAACTAAATAAAAATACTGGCCACTCTTTCAAAAATACTTTCACGCTTGTTCACTTTCAATTTTGAAACTTGCAGCATTCGAAATTCAAAAGTCACCCCCTTTTCAAACCAGTACTAAAACGAAAAGAAATCTTTCAATCAAGCAACAAAAGACCTTTTGCTGGTTGCTATAAGGGGTCTGTAGAGTGATTAGGGAACGTGGTTCTTCTGTGCAACATGGGTGCAAGGTTTGACAGTCGGTGCCGGCGTTTTATGTGAAATCGATGCGCTGTTGGTAAACACTTGCACTTTGAACACACTTTGCTGATTTACAGACGAACATGTTGAAAATACTGGATACAATCGTACTGAAATATGCAGAAACGATACATAATTACGTAATAATCTCTTTGAGATTGAAACTTTTAGACGTGTTGGATGTTTAAATCGAAGAGTTGTTTGACATAATACCTATAAAGTTTACTTCTATCTAGAATTTCTAACAGTTGCATTGATATTGACAGATTTAGGTTATAATAAGACATTTTGTAACTTTGTCATGTACATTTGTCACGAAAATGTACAATTCTTTTTTAACCCCTAACATCTTTACTTTGATCCTTTACAGCCAACGACACAAAGTAAACAACGCAAAAAAACAAATGACAATACTCAAACGATCAAGACGTTGCAAAAACCAACCAATCAGGCAATCACAGTCGTTTACACACACTATCACGATTTTGACAGTTCACACGCGTTCAAATTTTGAAATTTGTAATGTTCGTTGCGTTTTTCGTTGCATTTGGCGCGTTGGCGTCTGGGCGGCCACGTTGCGACTAACCTCACGCCGTGGGGGCTCGCGGGACACCCTGGATCGAGGATTCTTGATCCTTTGAAACGTTTGACCCTTGTATTAAATTAATCGTCTGCTCTGACTTTCGTTGTCATATTACAGAAACTTATCAGCTACATAAACCTATGATCGGTGCTAAACGGGTTTGATTTTATTGAAATAAATTCTGAATCATAAACAAAATGCGACTTTTACTTGATTTAAGGTTTTACAGATTTTTTTCTTGTTTCAGTGGTATAAAAATAAAGGGATTTTAAATGTAAGAAAAAAACGCAGAAGTTTTCCTAGATGAATTCTAAATGAGATTCCAATTAGAATAAGACCTAAAAACACGAAAAATTATTGAAATCTATAAAGATTATACATAATATTAGAAAAAAAACATTGAAACCAATCAAAGAGTATCCTCTGTCACCCATCCAATACTATAGTACTGGATGACTAGTTTAGTTAAGTTTATTTATTCAGTCAATCAACATAAAGTTACATATCATAAATTGCGTTAATATAAACTATTGTCATTTTAAAGTTCACCCTGAAAAAAATTTTTTTTGCTACACATTGGTGGCAAACAGACATGCGATTTTCTCGTTGGTAAATAAACAGTGGAAGAATTACGCGCATTGCTGAGCCCTTCAAATACCTTGTTCTGCTCAGTCTAGTTTATCAAGTATCAAAACCGTTCCGTATAGTGCCTAGGCACCCCGAGTCCGGCGCCCCTTCATTCATGCCGCGAGGGGCGGGGTGACCTTGGGAGAACACGTGAACGCGAGATAGTAAGCATGCTAGGCCTAACCTAGGTTTTTTTTTAATAGAATACAGAGGCAAAGGAATCGGCGTGTCACCTGATGGGAAGTGACCACCGCCGCCTATGACAATCGCCGATCCGTCGCCGGTGTTTAGCCCCGCCCCGCATGACGCTAGTTCGCATACTTACTGTACGAAATGCGGTAGCAAAGTACAATTCACGCCGGTATTTAGTAGGAGTATGGTACTACCCCGGTCGAGCCGGGTCTTTAGTACTGCAACCAGTAACTGGCTTAGTGGCGTTCCTTTCAGCATCAACCTTGAATTTTTTTTTACTTTTTTTTGCTGTTTTTTTTCTTCTTTTTTTCTTTCTTTTAGTGTCGTTCTACCAATAATTTATAGGTTAAAGTAACTGGACGGTAAGAAGCGACATAACGCTAGATAGAAGCATGCTAGGAATGTCAGATTTAAACGTTCCAGGAGTGCGTTTTTGAATCTCACCGGGTGACTAAAGCTCGCCAAAATGGCAGTTTTTCAGAGAAATGCGGCCATTTTGGTGAGCTTTAGTGACCTGGTGAGATTCAAAAATTGCATTTGAATCTCACCGGGTAACTAAAGCTCACCAAAATAGCCATTTTTCATAGACATTCGGCTATTTTGGTGAGCTCTAGTCAACTGGTGAGATTTAAAAATTGCACCCCTGGGCATATAGGCATCGGGGTAGATACACTAGTACTGTAGCCAGTGGCTGCAGTACGAATGGGCCGGCTCGACAGGGGTAGTAGCATTCTATTACAGAATACCGGCGTGAAGTAGTAGCTTGCTGCGTTTCGTTCAGTGAGTGACATGATTCGGAAGTCATGAAAATGAAAATGAAAATGAAAAATTTATTTTGCAAGTAGGCCATATAGGCTCTTTTACATGTCTGAATCTACTAGCGCTTCGGAAAATGGAAGATACTACTGAGAAGAAACACCGCAAGAAACTCAGCAGTTTAATTTTTTTTTCTTCTCTTCTCGTCAGATTGGAGGACCTAATGTTCGGCAATTGTGTGCTTTGACAATACTCATTAAAGTACAGTTCTAAATGACCCCGTAGTACAATACGAGTATTGCCTAAAAAAAGGACCATTTTGTTTTACTTTACCAAGAAAGTACTTGCTCACCTACTTACTTAAATTAAAATGCACGTGAAAATCAAAGCCGAAGTCGCAGTTGCGGTCAAAGGCGAAGTCAAAGTATGGCATGCAAACCCGGTTATTTTCTCTAAGAAAGAACCAGTTTTGACCGGATATTTCATGCAATGTAAAACCGGGTTTGCATACTTACCCAGTCGAAGTAGAAATCGAAATAATAAAAATAAATAAATAAATATCTCGGGACAATTTACACCAATTGACCTAGTCCCAAACTAAGCAAAGCTTGTACTATGGATACTAGACAACGGATAAACATACTTATATAGATAAATACATACTTAAATACAAATAACATCCATGACTCAGGTACAAACATTCATATTCGTCACACAAATATTTGCCCATACCAGGATTTGAACCCGGGACCTCTTGCACAGTAGGCAGACACATGTGCCACTGTGCCATACAGGTCGTCAAAATCAAAAATATTTTGCAAGCAGATCGCATTATAGGCTTCTTCTTAAGTCTCATTCTACCAACGCTTCGGATAATGAAAATTATGCTGTAAAGGAACCCACAGGAACTCGGCAGCAGATTAATTTTCGCCGCACTTCATTTGACCAACCTTTTGAAGGCAAAGGTCCATGCAGATTGTTGAAGACTGTTGTGTACCTACCCACCGCTCTCCATACAGACGGTGGTAACGTTTTCCACCCTCTAAACCTATCTTCAAGCCATTTTTATTATGTTGTTGTTATGCCTTAGAAGTAGGTTTGTATGACGAGCTTTTAATTTTTTTTGTAGGTTTGTAAATTTTGAAGCTTTTTTGTTTTGTATGAAACTCCAAAAGTGCAATTATTATCAAATTACGCATAGAAATTAAATTAAAAAAATCGGAACATGCTAAAAAAACAACAGAGGGTGGAAAACGTCGCCGTCGTTTGCATGTAGAACGCTCTTTGAGGCTTGACACTAGGGAATCATTTCTTCTAAGAAAAAACCGGTTTTAACCAGTAATTCCTTAGAAAAAATAACCAGTTTTGCATTCCCTACTTGGCACAGTTCATAATCCTCTTAACACCAAACACGGTTCTACATTTTCGAATTAACCCCGCCCCCTCTCCAAATACATTTGACAATCGCAGAGTGCATTGTCCCCCCCTCCAGCCATTAAGGGGATGCATCGCCACGCGCGGCCGCCCTGTGTTTATGCGATTTAGGGTTCCACCGGCGAAGTTAATTTCATTCCAAGTATTTGCCTTGTCTTTTTGTGGAAATTGCCCTGTATTAAAAGAGCTAAGCTGAGGTGCAATTTTTCAATTTCATCAGGTGACTAAAACTGACAAAAATGGCCAAATGTCTATGAAAAACGGCCATTTTGGCAAGGGGGTTTCTACTCCGCACTGTCGGTACGCTCGACCGATTTGCATATGGCATAGGCAAATCGCAGTAGGCTGTCGGCTTGCCGCGCTCTCGCTCGCGCGCCCCTGCCGTGTCTGTGTAATTAAAAACGAATGCCACGCAAACCTAGCGTGTCGCCGGGAGTAGCGGGGGGAAAGCGTACGCGGGCCGAGCGTTCCTTTTGACTCGCGCCGCCTGGCGCAAGTGGCGCATGGTGTAGGAAATAAAACGAACTTTTTGAGCGTGTGAATAAAGTTGGAATTCGTTTAATCGCGGTCGTAAAAAAGAAGTTTCTGTACGTTATTTATTTTGTGATTTTGGTGAGTTTTAGTCACCCAGTTAGATTAAAAATTCGCACTCCTGTTATAAAACAACGATTACACACACAACTACACAGCGTCATATAAAACAAAACAAAGAATTTAAAATTGGAACGAAACTCTCCGGTATCCAAATAACATGCATTAGTGCGCGTGACCTCAACGCCTTTTTGTAAGCATCTAAGGATTTTTATTATTTATTTCTGACTACTTTTTTTCTCTACATACAGTAGGGATAATACACGTACCACCTTAGAACCCTATCGCAATAACGCGACGCGTTAAACGCCACGTTATGTCATACAAATGTCATGCGTTCTGCTCTTCGACTATTTTCTACGATGGTATGTGTTTGGATTTCCTTGACTGTGCGTACAAAAAAAACGCGATCCTTTTCCATCTGTGTTCGTACCTTTGGCCCGTACTCCTTCTAAACCACACAACGGATTCTAATACGGTTTTCATCGTAGATATTTTTTTACAGAAGGTTGAGTTGAAGGTGACGTAAAAATAACATTGTAATTTAATTTAATTAAAAAAATACACCTCGTCGTGTTTCTTGCCGGTATCTTTTCATCAGAGGTTTTTCCTAGCCGGTGGTAAATATAGCATTCATACATGCTTCCTGTAAACCTAATCTGAATAAAGATATTTCTACTTTGACTTTGACTTTGAATAATAATCCTACGGAACCACACAAATACTTTATCGCGAGGGTTGTTTTATTTCCCACTATCTCAGGTTGCTCATGATTTATTGATTAATTTAATTTACTTTATTACAATGGGGAAACTCCTGTTTTTATATTATCACATATTATTATATGTTCTTGTTGCAAGAAATATATGAAATTACGAGCAATTGATAACATATGAAGTAGCATTCATTAATTTTATTTCAGGCGACTTCATCCGCGAAGGTTTGTTTGATTGAATCAAGCAAACGTGCACCCAAGATGCAATTTGCAATATTTCCTGGACAAATTAATGAGAAATGCCCGACATGTTTCGGACCAGTCCGTGGTCCTTAATCATGAGCCCCCGCGGCGGTGGCGCGACGACGACTGCGTACCGAAGCCCTGACAGCTCGGCTACTCGGCACAGGCGGCTCGGGCGGCGGCGAACAACTACCCTCGTTTGCTTCATTATTTTTAATGTCAAATATAGGGTTGCACACTACACTAACCACATCACTCTCTAAAGGCTCGGACACACCCGTCTCCGACGTAGTACTCAACACCGTTTTCCAGCTGGATGGCACCGACCATCCACCATCACGATTAAAATTCGGATGACGTCCAATTTCAATAGCCTCCCGTACTTTCCGCGGCACAAAAAACTTTTCCCTCGCCAGTACGGACACCTTATCGAAACGGATAAAATGCGTCGAATCCGAATTTAATGAATGTTCTGTCACTGCCGAAGCCTGGCTGTCCTGTTTCTTCATACTACGTATGTGCTCCGATAACCTTGTGGATATGTTCCGGCCAGTCTCACCTATATAGTTTTTGCCACAGGAGCAGGGAATCATGTATACCCCGGGGACATTCAGAGCCTCCTTATCCTTTGGTGAGCGCACCAACTGCCTAAGCTGCATGTGAGGTCGAAAAATCGTCTTGATGCTATATCCGCGGCGCAACAAGTGCCCGATTCTATCCGTTACGCCTTTGATATACGGAAGGTATACCGGCAGCCTCTCCACTACAGCCGGTCTCAGACGCGGGGATGCGCTCACAACCCGATTACACTGCCTCCAGTTATATCCGTTGTCTTCCAGCACATGCCTTACATGACAGAGTTCACGGCTCACGTATTGTGGATCACACAGACTCAGAGCTCGATTAATCAACGTCCTAGGCACAGAAAACAAATGACATGGATGATGGTGTGAATCTGCCCTAAGATACCCGACCCGACGCAAAAATACGTGAGTGATCCGCTGTATTAATATGTCTGAGTCTCACGGTAGTTTCATGTTAAAAATTAATGAGAATTAGTTGCTTTGCTGCTGATGACGTCAAGGCGGCGTATACCTCGCTTATCGCCATCCCGTGGGAACTATGCATTTTTACGAGATGAAAAGTATCCTATGTGTTAATTCAGGTTATAAAAAAACAATGTGTGTGCCAAATTTCATCCAAATCCATTCAGTAGTTTTTACGTGAAAGAGTAACAAACGTCCATCCATACTTACAAACTTTCGCGTTTATAATATCAGTAGGAAGTAGGATAGTGGTACAGCCACACAACAAGAAGGTACTGGCTGCAGTACGAATGAGCCGGTTCGACCGGGGTAGTACCACATTCACATTAGTGGTCATGTCCCTTACGACATTTGAGATTTCCACTGTCGAAATGATAGCGTATTTAACCGCTATCGACTATAGTAACGTAATACGAATTTATCTACACATATATTATAAAATGCTCTATAATGCGTTCAGAAACCATAGGAAATGACCAGCATTATTACAACCAATGTTATTATGAGAATTTGTCTGTGGTAGTAGGCAAATCTGTACTGTAATGGTCATTACAGTACCGATTTCAGTACTGTAATGGTCATTACAGTACTGATTTCTGTACTGTAATGGTCATTATATGATCTCGAGTGACATGAGGATAGGGACTTCATGCGTTTGTCTATGATTTCAAAAAAACGTTTGGCTTGACGGATGGATCGAATGGCCGTCATTACTGTAGTTATTCGTTTGTTGCTTTTTTGCTGTTACGTTTTTTTGCATTTATGATATGTGTGTAGATAAAGTAATGTATGCAACTGTACATAATTAGGTCTTAAAACACTCGTGTGATCCTATTATGAAACTCGCTGACGCTCGTTTCATAAAACCACACTCGTGTTTTAAGACCCCTCATTATGCAACAGTTGCATAAAATACTATTTCAATAGAAACTCATAGTAATGGTACAGGTGACAATCTGCGTAGTAAAAAACATACTTATCACTACATAGCAGTATGTACCTACCCGGGATCTGAACCCAAACCCGTCGTCGTCACGTTCCGCGCGTGTCGGTGCATAGCGGACCCTCATTACTTACCTGCAAAGAGAGTTAATTACAATTATTAAATGCCTCCAGGTTGAATGTAGATGGCGCTGTATGCGAAGGAATGGCGAATTTGGGATAGGTAGGCAGGGAAATGAGCAAAGGGAATGAGTTTTAAGTTTATTTAACAAGCAACCTGCCTCGGCTTTGCACCGATCCAATTACGATGTTAGGTATAGTCGACCAAGAAATTCCTTGACCACTTTTCGGCCGTATTACAAAGGGGTAAGGTTCAAAAGTGGTCAAGAAGTTACTTGGTCGAATATACATAAAAACCTTGGTAAAAAATCTGTATATGACAGTGACTTGCCTGTTAACCCTACCGCTAAGCAGCAGCGCTTGCACTATTGTGTTCCGGCGTGGAGAGCATGACAGCCAGTGCAATTACAGGCACGAGAGGTTTTCATCTGAGTTTAGCCCTCTGGGTTGGCAACGCATCTGCTATCCCTTTGGTGTTACGGGTGCCTGTGGATGGTGGTGATCACTTACCACCACTTGCTCGTTTGCCTTCCTATGTCTTATTTAAAAAAAGTGATCAAAATCTGTTGCGTGGTTTAGGAGGAAGCAACCGAAAATTTGAGGACAGACCGAAACGGGTAGCGACCTTATTCTCTTACTTTATCTTCTTCTTTTTTTTTATACAACATCGGAAGGCAAACAAGCGGGTGGGTCACCTGATGGTTAGTGATCACCACCGCCTATAGACACCTGCAACAACAAAGAGAGTGCAGATGCGTTGCCAACCCAGAGGGCTAAGATGGAATACCTCTTGTGCCAGTAATTACACCGGCTGTCTTGCTCTCTACGCCGGAACACAACAGTCCAAGCACTGCTTAGCGGCAGGATTAGCGAGCAAGATGGTGGTAGCGATCCGGACGGACCTTGCACAAGGACCTACCACCAAGTATCCTTCTCTTTACATAATATAAAGTCGCTAGCCGTTCCTGTCTGTCCTAAATCCTTATAGTGTATGTTCGGGCGCCGCCTCCTTCTAAACCACATAACGGATTTTGATATGGTTTTCACTCATATTTATAACATTATCGGGACTTTAGCGCGATAAAAATATATTGTTGATTTACATCGACGTTTCGGCCATGTTCAATGGCCGTGGTCACGAGTAGACTGAAGTGGAGGGTATTACTTCTGTTTAGCCGCGCGAGTTTTGCCAACTACCCGCACTTTGTCTTGTTTATTTTCCAATACCCTCCACTTCAGTCTACTCGTGACCACGGCCATTGAAACATGGCCGAAACGTCGAGGTAAATCAACAAAATATTTTTATCGCGCTAAAGTCCCGATAATGTTTTAAATATGTGAAAGTCGCGAAAGTTTAAAACAATTTACGGTTTTCACTGTCATTCAGAGAATTATCCACGGAATGTTTTTACGAGTTTGTATGTAAATTACATCTTAAACGTAGACGTGTGAAGCCGGGGCAGTCGCGTATGCCATATAAAGAGGACTATTGAGATAAAATGAGCCAGTTAAGAGGAGTGTGAACCCACCGCTCTCCGTACAAATGGCGGAAACGTTTTCCACCCTTTAAACCTTAACCTATAGCTATGATTCTTTTGTATGTTGTCATTAAGCCCTAGAACTAGGTCTGTGTGTTTTGATTTTTTAATACTCTTGATAGTTTTAAAAATATTGACGCTTTTTTGTTTTTTATGATACTCCTAAAATGCAAATATTGTCAAATCTATGTATAGAATATTTAAAAAAAAAACATACTGACCTAGTTTTAAGGCATAATGATAACATACCAAAAAATCATTGCCATTGATTAAGGTTTAGAGGGTGGAAAACGTTATCGCCGTTTGTATGGGGAGCGCGTTTTGGGGCTGGGTTCATACTCCTCTTAAAATGAAGAGTTAGCCATCCTGTCACAAAACAGCTTGACCGCATCTAGGTTGATAATCCATCAGCGTCCAACAGCGTCGAGATCAACGATGAAGTAGCGTTCTGTCTCACTCACTCACGTTGGCAGCTTAAAACGCGAGAGAGACAGAATGCTGCATCAACTATGACGTTATTGTTTTTGAGTTTTTAATCACAGGGTTTGTATTTAATGGTTCAGCCAAGATACTTGAAAAGTTACCAACGTCAAATAGATTTACCGGAAAAACGATGTTTAAAGTACAATTTATCCGCTTAAAGGATCTCTTCCTGTTAACTTATGAGTAATTGACAGGACATAAGAATCTGAAGCTGACAGCACAAAGGAAATGAGTTAAAACATAAGCTAATAAACATACAATATGTCCGTCTACAGACAGCCAGTGTTAAATATGAAGTAGTTTGTAAAAGCAAGTATTTCATTTCATTTCAAGAAAGATTCTCGGATGATGAAATAGGAATTGTCAGCATCTCAGCACCAATATCACCATCCGACAGGGCCCAATTTCTTAAACGCGACAGGCGACAGGTGACAGTGACAATTTGCTGTACATTACTGTGTCGACAATTAACACTACAGACTTACAGATTTAACATCATAGTGGGCAAGCAATGTATAACGAATTGTTACTGTTACCTGACGCCTGTTGCTTTTTTGAAATTGGGCCTTAAAAGGATAAGTTCAATTATACAGGTACAGTCAAGGAAATTGAAACACGTACCACCGTAGAACCTAGTCGAAGAGACATACGCATGACATTTGTATTTGTATGACAATTGAAAAATAGGTATTTGTAAAATCTATTGCTGCCTCCATCTATCAAGCCTCCCCCCGCAGAGTGCAATAGAGACAGCCGCAGCTTGGACTGAAAATACCTATTAAAAGTACACAAAATCAACGATTCGTAGACCCCTGATTCCTTCTCCAAAACTTATTAGATTTAACTACTTTTTTCATTAAAAATTAAAGAAAGGCTTTGGCAGTGTTCCTATGTTTTTCTTTTTTTATATAATTTAGTAGGATTTGTTTTCTGAATGTATGAACGCAGCCGAAAATCTGGCCAATTTTTTAGGTTTTTGAATGTTCATATCTCTTTTAATAATTAATTTATTGAAAAAAGGAAAACATAGGGACATGCAATATAGTGGCCATCGATTTTTTGAAAAAAAATATTGCTCTACCTGCATTATCCAGAGAGGAAACAGGGGACGACGTTTGTATGGAAAAACGGCCCTTGTGTTTCCTCTCAATGTCCTGGAAAACAGTATCAAAATCCGTTGCGTGGTTTAGGAGGAGTAAGCGACCGAAGACAGGACAGACAAGAACGAACAGCAACTTTATAGTGTGTAGTGATGATAGTGATCATTTTATTTATTTATTTATTTTATTTGTTTATCAACCAACTTACATTTACAGACATGCCACACAAGAAAGTTATAGGTTACATAGTAAGTAATGATATTCATATTCATTTATTTCTTGCAACCATGGTGCTTACTTACTTACGTTGCGGGTGGTAGAACCTTGTGCAAGGTCCGTCCGGATCGCTACCACCATCTTGCTCGCTAAACCTGCCGCTAAGCAACAGTGCTTGCACTGTTGTGTTCCGGCGTGGAGAGCAAGACAGCCGGTGTAATTACTGGCACAAGAGGTATTCCGTCTTAGCCCTCTGGGTTGGCAACGCATCTGCACTCTCTTTGTTGTTGCAGGTGTCTATAGGCGGTGGTGATCACTTACCATCAGGTGACCCACTTGCTTGTTTGCCGTCCTATGTTGTATAAAAAAAAATATGCTTATTCTACAATTAACTCAATATTTACTGACTGTTAACATAATATTTTACGAACTACAATAGTGAAACATTTTTATGCTAATATTCCATGTATTCCTGGAGAGAATTTGGACATTTATTTATAAGGAAGGTTTTAAGTTTATTTACAAAGGTGTTAAAGAGTCCTTCCTGAGATATTTGCTGGGGTAGTTTGTTATAAAGTGACACTTAGTGTTGTTTATTTTTATTTGATTATAATATCCCTTCTGACGATCTCAATCAATGTCATAATTGGCATAATTTTGACATGCTTAATTTATAGTGATATGCAAAGACATTGAAAAAGGAATAAATCTAAATGTATGAAAATGTCACAAGTATTTATGATCAGTTCGCCGTCGCCGGGTCCCTATCCCGCTCTCCCGTTATCACGCGAAACGACGCGCTTTTCAATTTGTGACAAATCACTTCGAATAATATTCATATTCTTATAGGCAAGACTTAAGAATGTATAGAGGAGTAAGTAAGAAACTTTTTTTTTATAAAATAGGAAGGCGAACAAGCAAGTGGGTCATCTTATGATAAATTATCACTACCGCCTATACACCCGCAACACCAAGGAGATTGCAGATGCGTTGCCAACCCAGAAGGCTTAAGTGGAATACCTATTAGCAACTACTACCAGCAATAGCTGACGCCAGAAAACCATTTGCTATTGATTTTATAGGTTAATTGTTTATGTCTATTTTGTGTTATATTGGCAAATTGGCAATAAATGATTTTCTTTCTTTCTTTCTATTGTGCCCGTAATTGCACCGGCTGTCTTGCTCTCCACGCCGGAACACAACAGTGCAAATACTGCTGTTTAGCGGTAGGATTAGCGAGCAAGATAGTGGTAGCAGTCCGGACGGAGCTTGCCATGATCCTAATACCCGCAAAAAAATATCGCGAATACAAAACGATGCAACACAAAACCTTCCATATAAAATGAATATATAGGTATGGCGTCACACCAATGCAATTATGCTGTTAATGTGTGGAGTCTGCAAATAAATCATGTTTATAAGAACATCTTGCTCGCTAATCCTGCCGCAAAGCAGCAATGCTTGCACTGTTGTGTTCCGGCGTGTAGAGCAAGACAGCCGGTGTAGTTACTGGCACAATAGGTACTCCATCTTAGCCCTCTAGGTTGGCAACGCATCTACAATCTTGGTGTTGCGGGTGTTTATAGGCGGTGGTGATTACTTACCATCAGGTGACCAACTTGCTTGTTTTCCCTTATATTTCATAAAAAAAAACAATGAGAGCGTTTTATGGTAACCTCGCAAGTTTTGTAGGTATTATTTTAAAAGATCTAGACAATATGACACTTTGACGGCATTTCATTTTGGTTTTTGATCTTCCCAAATGTATCCGCTCTAGAGATTTCTAACTCTATCAAATCGTATCTCACGTCAACAGATTTTGACGAAAATATGTCGCTCAAGCCGCACGGTGGGGCCTATCTTAATAGAATATCGAGCGCATTTGCATCGAGGAAACGGTTTTGGAGATTGGAAACGGTATTCCCAGACGTACCGCGATTGTGGTTGGGGTTGTCAAAAAATTTAGAATATGTTTTTTTACTGTGGTTTCGATGACGAGTTTTCCCCTGGTTTTGCGTATTTTTTACGTAAAATGATTTGTTTGTTTGAGTTACTGGTTTATACAACGACTAATAGTTTTTATTGCTACACCACGCAAGGAAACAAACAAAGGAACGAGTTAGCAGAGAATATTAACATAGGTTAACAGCACTGCAATCATTAATAGAGCCAGATGTCACTTTGGGGAAGATCAAATTCACGAACACCAATTTGCGAAGCCAAACTTGCACTTTGGTTTCACGACGTAGCAAGGTATTTTTTTCTAATTCGTTATTGTATTATATCATAAGCTCACGCGTGTTTCCCATTGGGGTTGGCAGAGATCACAGAACGCCATTTGCTCCGGCCCGGTCATTCTTCCCTCGCTTCCTCCACTCACATTCCTCTCTTCATACGTGCCAATTGGTTATATTATAACTGCATATTTTTAAACGCATGTTTTTTTTATCCAACATTCAAATCAAAGTTATAACAAATAACCGTTTACTCATAACTATAAATATACTGCACGTGAGATCGCCGATAGGATATAAATAATGCGCGTAATGAGGTTTTCAAAGAGATGGTATCGCCACCATTCGTTACCAATATCGACTGCATCGGTATTTGAGAATAACCGCCTTTGCTGGAAGCTTTTATTAGTGTGCCGTTTGTTTGGTAATAAATGGCCGTCTTTAATTTGTTTATTTTATTTAATACCAGCGGCCCGCCCCGGCTTCGCTTCGGTACAATTGTACCTACGGTCGGCCTCAGAAGTAGCTGAACACTTTAGTACCTTGTCGCTGTCATTAATGTGACAAATTCGAGCAAATCTGATGTCATACGTTACGACGACAAGGTTCTTAAGTGTTAAGCAACTTCTGAGGCTGACTGTACATAAAAACATTCCGTAAGAAATTCTCTTAAACCGTATCAAAATCCGTTGCGTGGTCCAGTGGCCCGTTTCACGAAGCTACAAGTTACAATTTTACAAGTCTAAACCGGCAACATTGGTCATTATGCCCATTGCCGTTGGTCATTGTTGACCAATGTTGCCGGTTTAGACTTGTAAAATTGTAACTTGTAGCTTAGTGAAACGGGCAACAGAAGGGGAAGGCGACCGAAGATACACTATAAGAATCTAGGACTGACAGGAACGGATAGCGACTTTTTCTTTGTACAGTCAAGGAATTTAATTTCCAACCCACACTGGGAGAAAAACACGGCTTTCGAACACGGCCAGGCTTTCCGTGGCCGTGTAAACGGCTCACCCAGTCGGGTTTGGCAGCCGTGTGTAAAGCCGTGTACACGGCTCCAAGTTTTCCATGGCTACGTTTACCGTGTAAACGGTTAACGTAGTCGGTTAAGACGGCTCTGTGTACCGTGTTTCAAAAATTTTCAGCCGTGTGAAAACCGTAGCCGTGCAAAAATACACGGCTACATTTTGACACGGTTGTTGAAGCAGTGTAGACTCAACAAACATGGCTGTCGGAGCCGTTTTAGACACGGTACAGCAGGCCGTGTGCTTATTAAACTTGGCTGCGTTGACCATGTCAAAAATGTAACTGGTAAACACGGCTGTCGGAGCCGTTTTATACACGGTACAGCGGGCCGTGTCCGTAATAAAAACTTGGCTGCGTTGACCATGTCAATATGTAACTGGCAAACACGGCTGTTGGAGCCGTTCTAGACACGGTACAGCGGGCCGTGTGCTTATCGAACTTGGTTGCGTTGATCATGTCATACACGAAGCTCTCAAACATGGCTATCGCAACCGTTCTAGACACGGTACAGCGAGTCGTCTTCTCATGAAAACTTGGCTGCGTTGGCCGTGTCATAATTTAAACTTTTAAACACGGCTGTCGCAGCCGTTCTCGACACGGTACAGCGAGCCGTTTTCTCATGAAAACTTGGCTGCGTTGGTCGTGTCATAAATTCAAGTCTCAAACACGGCTGCCGCAGTCGTTCCAGACACGGTACAGCGAGCCGTCTTCTCATCAAAACTTGGCTGCGTTGGGCGTGTCATAAATTTAACTTTCAAACACGGCTGTCGCAGCCGTTTTAAACACGGTACAGCGAGCCGTCTTCTCATAAAAACTTGGCTGCGTTGGCCGCGTCATAAATTAAAATCCAAACATGGCTACCGTAGCCGTTCTAGACACGGTACAGCAAGCCATCTTCTCATAAAAACTTGGCTGCGTTGACCATGTCAATATGTAACTGGCAAACACGGCTGTCGGTGCCGTTCTAGATACGGTACAGCGGGCCGTGTGCTTATCAAACTTGGCTGCGTTGACCATGTCATAAATGAAGCTCTCAAACATAGCTATCGCAGCCGTTCTAGACACGGTACAGCGAGCCGTCTTCTCATGAAAACTTGGCTGTGTTGGCCGTGTCATAAATTAAACTTTTAACACGGCTGTCGCAGCCGTTCTCGACACGGTACAGCGAGCCGTCTTCTCATGAAAACTTGACTGCGTTGGTCGTGTCATAAATTCAAGTCTCAAACACGGCTGCCGCAGCCGTTCTAGAAGCGGTACAGCGAGCCGTCTTCTCATCAAAACTTGGCTGAATTGGCCGTGTCATAAAATAAACTCTTAAACACGGCTGCCGCAGCCGTTCTTGACTCGGTACAGCGAGCCGTCTTCTCATAAAAACTTGGTTGCGATGGCCGTGTCATAAATTCAAGTCTCAAACACGGCTGTCGCAGCCGTTCTAGACCCGGTACAGCTGGCGTGTGCTTAAACTTGGCTGTTCTAGCCGTGTCATAAATTAAACTCGTAAATATAGCTGTCGTAGCTGTTCCAGAGACGATACTTAGCAGAGTGCGTTCTTATATAAACTGTGACCATTATCATTTAAAAACTGCGCGAATTTAGAATTTCCCGCAAAGCTAAGAGGCTGGTGAATAACCTTCACCAGCCCCCTATACCACATACAAAACAAGTGTTACAATTTTCAAATGTTACAATTGTAACAATTTGACATAGGTATACCTATGTCAAATTGTAACAATTGTTTTGTATGTGGTATAGGGCGCTACTTAAGTATAACATCTTAGTATGAAAACTTTACAATTTTGTCAAATTGTAGTTGTTTTGTGGTATAGGGGGCTGTCCGATTGTTGTCAGGTCCCGTAGATGAACTAGGAACCCAGTGTATAGTAGGCATACTAGCAACCTTCATGCAGTCCGCCAGAAATGAGGGTTATTTCTAAACACCTATTCAAGTGGCGGACGTGCACGACTATAGTCTTGTTTCTAGGACAGGCGAAAAAGTGTTTACAGACAATTTCAGACTTTATTCGGTAAGCTCAACGTTGAGTTTTGATCAATTACTATCAGTGTTACAGTCATCTTTTGTCAATCTAAAATAGTGTTAGTTCTAATGAGATAAGGTATAAATTTAAAGTAGCGAAAATCAATTTTTTTCGCCTGGCCTAGAAACAGACTAAGTACAGTGATCGATCGCAAATAAAACTTGTGGCTTGTGGACAATGTAAACAAACCTTTTAGTCAATATTTCTCCGGGAAGTTCCACACTAACTCTTCGAACACTCCGAAATCCATATGTTAATTAATCTAGCGTTGCACCAATATATCGAACTATCGATACCTAGTGTTGTTGATAGCATCGTCACAATATCGATACCTAGGCCTATCGATAGTATCGATCGATAGTGATTAACATCCAATACTATCGATAGGCATTAATACTGTCTCTTATATCGATTATCGATAAGTAGTATTGTTTTATGATAGTATCGATAGTATTAATATTTTATAACCAATAGTATTTCGATATTATCGATACGTAGTTCTAAAAACTATCGATAGTATCGATTGTTTGTTGAAATAACACGTCAATAGTACTTATATCTACTTATCGTCTAATAGTAAGTATACCTACCGACATTATGACTATTTTTCAAGGTCAACTATCGATAGTTCAGCAACGCTAAACTAATCATTCGTTTTTTTATACACAACATAGGAAGGTAAACAAGCAAGTGGGTCACCTTATGGTAAGTGATCACCACCGCCTATAGGCACCTGCAACAACAAAGAGAGTGCAGATGCGTGGCCAACCCAGAGGGCTAAGATGGAATACCTCTTGTGCCAGTAATTACAACGGCTGCCTTGCTCTCCACACCGGAACACAACAGTGCAAGCACTGCTGCTTTGCGGCAGGATTAGCGAGCAAGATGGTGGTAGCGATCTGGACGGACCTTGCACAAGGTCCTACCACCCGCAATATCCTAACTTTCTAAGCCACATCAAACAACGAAATATTGTAAATAGGTATGTTTTATATATTATTAAGTAGGTAGGTAGGTATATGTTTTAACGACATTTGTATTGAAATATATGTATGGAATTGTATATGGATGTCGGTTATGGCCATAGTATGAAATTATTACCTACTAAATTATTATAATTACCTACTAAACAAAAAGATTTCTTTTAAATTAAAAAAAAAAGAAATCCACAAGTTCCACTGACACTCGCTGTATACGTACGTATATATACCCCTACCTGCTTATTAACAATAAAGAGACAAGTCAAAACCTGTACGCGAACGTCGCGAACAGCGCTTAGCAACAGCCGGGGGACGTGATACACGTAAACAGACTTGGGTTTATTTCTAATTTAATCTATTCTTAGTACAACTATAAATTAATTGTTTGTGCCATAGGTACTGTTTATTTTTATTGCCTCTAGAATCTAGAAATGTTATTATCTCTATTTAAATTAACCTAGTCTGTCAAATCGTCGCTCACTGAAGGCGGTAGCGTAACCGGCTCAATTACTTGTATGTATGAAAATCCACTGTCTTCAGGAGCTGGACGCGTCTTGTAAAAAGAAAGCTGGGCTAAGCCAATATAGCCTTTAAACACTCTTTACGCAGGGAGATCGTCAACGCTCTTTTCACATGACTCCGTATACCTGCCTATCCGCCTAGCGACAGCGGCGCGGCGCTGGCTAGGTACCCATAAGTAAGTACTTCAAACACGTGTCTACGGCCCCATGGTTGTATTGTATAATATTGTAAGTATATGTACTTATGTTTATGGTAGGATTCGTCTTTACGATCAATCTAAAAACGTGACGATCCATCGTTTCTATATAGGTGGTAGATGTTACGATATTCTCGTAGGTAGTTATAGGTAAGGTAACTAGACTATTTCAAAAATGTTTATCAGTCGGTACCTACTTATATCATACTAGCGGACGCTCACGACTTCGTTCGCGTAGAATGAGTAGCCTAACCCGGTGAAAGATTTTTTTTAAATCGCTTCAGTAAGTACTTCCAGAGATTACCCCTACATACAAATAAACAAACAAACAAAGTTTACCTCTTTATTATATTAGTGTAGAAGTGTGGGAATACTACTTTTCAGTTCTTCTCATAATCCGATCAGAAACAACAAACGTACCTTATTAGTTGCAGGCAAACAACTTGATCATAAATTAAGTAGGAAAAGGGGTTATGTTTGCGCATACCCATAATATTTTGTACTAGAAACGGCTATTACGCAGTCAAGGTCAGAGGCGTCAGAGCTCAAGTTGTTTGCCAGGAACTGTATCTAGGTACCCCAAGTACCCCCACCTAAACCCGGCAGTGTTGTGCACGTGCAAAACAGCTGCGTCTCTGCGATATACCTATCGCGCAAAACGCATCGACGGGATCTTAAATAATACGACCGTTCGCGTAAAATTCATATTATATATATATATATATAAGTACATCAATGACACGTACATCAATTCGATCCCGGCTCTTTTTCGCAATCCGGGATTTCGGGATTGTCTACAGATAATCCCGGGATCCCGGTAAAGTTCCGGGATTGTAGACAGGTAGTATTAAAAGTCAGAGTTCTTTTAACCCTGTCAACGCCAAACACGGATATATCCGTCAACGCGTACAGTTAACAGTGACCGGTACGTGTTTTGTGGAAGTTTCAACTTTACTTCTTTGCTTACAAAAAGGAGGCATGGCGTTGAAAAGGTTAAATACCTACTTAACAATTATCCCGAGATTTGTCAAAAGTAATCCCGAAGTTTTCGGGATTAAATTTGATACCTAAATCTTGGGATCTCTGGACAATCTATGGACACGTGACACGTCCTCGTTACAGTTTTTTTATTAATAGCTATTGCCCGCGACTTCGTCCGCGTAGCATTCCTTTATGTACTTATACATAGCATCATCCTATTGGAACAGGTGTTTCTACATTTTCAATAATAAGCATGAATTCTGAGTTTCATGATTTTGGAATAATCTTTTAATTTTTTCCATAGAAACTTTATTTACTACTTAACTTAAACTTTATGGTTTAAATGGTATTCTGGACTTATTTAAATAGATCTGTGAAAACTCGCGTGTTTTGCGGGTGGTAGGACGTTGTGTAAGGTCCGTCCAGATCGCTACCACCATCTTGCTCGCTAATCCTGCCGCTAAGCAGCGGTTCTTGCACTGTTGTGTTCCGGCGTGGAGAGCAAGACAGACGGTGCAATTGCTGGCCCAAGAGGTATTCCATCTTATCCCTCTGGGTTAGTAACGCATCTGCACTCTCCTTGGTGTTGCGGGTGTCTATGGGCGGTGGTGATCACTTACCGTCAGATGACCCACTTGCTCGTTTTCCTTCCTATCTATGTTGTAAAAAAAAGTATCAAACCTCCCATCAATCCGTTCAGCGGTTTTACGTACCTAATGTGCGTTAAATAAAACCACGTTAAAACAAACAATAAACCTCCGTTCTGGAGGCAGTCGGGTAAAATATTTAAAGGGTCTTATCTTATCCTGTTTAGTTACTAATTTTAAATCGCCCTGGGTTGTTTTTTTTACTCTTCAATGTATTTACAAACTTTTTTGGCCTAAAACGATTTCATTTATTATATATATAGGTAGTATAGATTCTCAGAAATTCCTCATTCAAGGTCGCGCGTGCTAGACGCAAGAGAATTGTCGCACATATACGATATTTTTATGGTCGTGTACGGGAAAAATTGGTATCACGTTTCATCCTCAAGACAATAAATAAACGTATAGAACGACTTCATAGTACCGGATGCCACGTTTTTATTAATTTTCTATGGGTATACGAGATTTTTCAAATTATTGACAAGATATTTTAGGTTATAGAACTGGCAACTCTGGATTCACGCTCACCGGGTAGGTACCTACTAGAGGCACGAGGCACGAGAGCCAACAGTCGCGCGCGCCAGTCGCCATGTTTGTTTCATTCGGTTCGGACGGAATAATAATAATGGCCGAATGAAAGGGAAAATTACGACAGTGAAGTGAAGTGAGTGATCTAATGTTGGAAGATACGCTATAAATGTTATTTGGTAAGAAGTGTAACCATTTTTTCCTTTATTTTGTTAGAATGGGGTCGTGATGCATATTAATGGTGGCCATTTTCAAACAGGTCGGGACTCGCTGCGCATTATTATCTCGACTCAGTGTTTTTATATGATTTCATCTTCTTCTTTGTTCTTTTGTTTGGATTTCAAATGAAAAGGGTCAGAGTATAGCAAAGGGGGGCCATATAATAGGACTTAAAAAACCTAACCTAACCTAAACCTAGTAGTCCCCCCTCTGCCTTTGCTATGCCCCAACCCAGTAGACCGAGTATTTTTTAATTCCGATTAGCATTCCAAATATAGGTCAAAACAAGATTAATTCTCTAAGTTAAGATACTTTTATTCTAATACCCACTGTTTAAATAAGATGTTAAATAATTAATTTTAATCAGGTGTACTCACTTAACTAGGGTCAAAAGTCCTTAATTAAAATGTTATCTAATCACAATCAGTTTATTCTATGCTATTCTATTCTATTCTTAAACATCTGGAGTGCAATTTTTGAATCTCAACAAAAAAACTAAAAAGCAAAAAATCGAGGGAACTCTTCAAAAATTATATGCACACCTATAGCGATTTTGGTATTTTTTACGGTAACTCGCGCTTTTGCTCTCGGAAAACACCATTTGGTGAAGTGGAACTGATGATGAAGACCACAGACAGTCACCGGAACTACTCTATAATAAGTTTTTCACGGGAGGCGATACAGTTAGTTTAATATAGTTGCTAAGCAATTTATACTCGTCGCAAGGCATATGGTGAAGTGGGTGAAGTGGAGCTGATGCTGAAGTACCTGGAGAACGCCTCAATAACTAACGTCCCAGCATTGGGAAAAGCAATAGTTTGTAGAAGGCGGTGAGGAATTGACATTAGGTTATTGTAACTTAGGTAAACAACCCGACTCCCTAAAAAAATAAAAATAATAATTAAAAAAATGTCATAAAAAACCAACCAAAAAAACTAAAAAGCAAAAAGTAATCCGTTAAAGTATCTACCACCTGGAGCCTATTTCCGTTCCGATTTTTTTTATTTAGGTTGGGTAATTTTAAAGTCGACCAAGAAATTGCTTGACCACATTTCCGAATGTATTACAAAAGGATTACTTTCAAAAGTGGTCAAGCAATTACTTGGTCGACAATACCTACACAGAAGCTTATCTCCGTTCTTTGGAGTCTTTTTTAGGGTTGTGTGTTATGTCAAGGCCAGGAAGTGACATAAAATAAATAAATACTTATTTGTAAATCTTTTGTGATATAGGTGGTTAAGAAGAGTGTGAAAAAAAAGCACAAAAAGCAAAAACCAAAAAGCGCTCCGCATACATGCCCGATCAAACTATGTATGCAAAGAAATGGAAACAATGGGTAAACGAATGGAAGCATGTTAGTTTTTGATTTTGGTTTAGAATTGTATATGTATGTAATAATCCTCTCTTCATTGCATAAGTGAGATCAAATATACTTAAGATCTGGCCTTTTTAATGTTTTTAGGTATCTCTTATAGAAATTATTATCTGATACTTAATTTTAAAATTTTGAAAGATATAAATTGAAATGTAAAGACACCTATTTTTAAAAACTCTGGGATACCTAACTTTTTTAAAAGGTGGCAGCCCTAGCTAAGGGTCAATTTCACAATTTTACTTGACAGATAAAAACAATATCTTTTATTTACAAGTAAAAAAAAGGATATAGTTTTTATCTGTCAGATAGACGTTCTATTCAGACATTTATAGTACTAGCGGAACAACCCGATGTGCACTAAAAAGCTGGAAATTGTGTTAAATTAAAAACATGAAAATCACAATGATTGATCTTTAGGTCATATGAATCATTTTGACCGGTAGTGATAATAAAAATAAAAAATGTGTAGAAAACAAAAAAATATGGGTGATTATTTCATTGCGTATCCGTATTGAGTGTTTCATGCTTTTAACACCATTTCAGTTATTTTTGGCGTACCGCTAGTACTATAAAAAACTGGCATTAAGTCGATATAAAATGAGCTTACTTTTTTAACTGTAGGGTGAAAAGCTGTCAAATCCTTTGGCAAAGAACTATGATTCCTGCACCAAGGGGAAATACAACCAAATTGATCTACTTGGACAATACAGCAGCTCTGGAAGCGAAATCTACATTCAACCCAAGGTATGATTTAACTATGAGAAATATGAAATTCGATTTATTTGAATGGTTTTTTTACTAATGATGCTCTGCCTCTAAGGTTATATACCTTCCACCAAGTGGACTGTCTGCCTGTCTGTCGCTCTTTTAATATAATAATATCATATATAACACCACCAGGGGCCTATTTCATAAGTTTACTTATAATACAAGAAAATAATACAAGTTACAAGCTAATGATTTACAAGCTGTACTAATTTGTGTCGCATAACAATTTTCGTTTTTACAAGAATATTACTGTTGCATAAATTGCTAATATTTTTTCTAAACTACAAGTAATATGATCTCAATTTACTAGTATGTACTAATATATTTTGTTGCATAATATAGTTATCCGAACTAGTAATATTGGTGCTAATATAATCAGCAAATTTTACAAATCACAAGTAAATTCCTTGACTGAATGGGTGAAGCTTTTGCCCTAGTCATGTCTTTTTTTATTAAAAAATTTGCTGGTAATTTGAATACTGACATTGTTGGCAGCAATTGCAACCTATTTTAACAAAATATCAATATTGTTAACAATATTGATAATATTAATATTAAGTTAAAATAATTTCGTATTAATTAAGTTGTTAATATTAATATTAAGTTGAAGCTGACAATGACGTTGGAAAGATGATGTTGCAGGTCGAGTCCTGCCATTACCCTAATTTTTCTTTGTGTTGTCATTGCAAAGCATTTTAATATTAAGCGAAATTTATTTGGCTTCTGTAAATTTTACGCTGTCGCCTTGTTTGTAGGAGCAATTCATCTTTTTCTTCGTCTGTTGATGAATACAATAAACTGTACATTTTCGATCAACGTATACTACAACGAATTCTACAACTAATACTTTTAAAATATGGTGCCCCTTAGGTGGGAAGAAATAATTACAAGTTTGTTCTAATTATTTGTATTTTGAGCTTCATATTGCAACAGACACTAGTAAAATTCACTAATTATATTAGTTATTAGTACTGATATTTTGCCACTTGTAGTTTATTTCTGTTGCATAATAAATTATGCAACAGAAATATACAAGTTATAGGTTGAATTTACTAATATCATTAGCTTGTACTTTGATATACTTGTATAAGTTGTATATTTGTATCTTGTACTTTATTATGCAACATGAAAGTACAAGTTACAATCAAAACCACTAATAGTATTAGCTTGTACTTTGTTATGCAATAGGCCCCGGTGATAGCTTTTTTACAAGCTTTTATTTAACTTACAATAGTTACAATGTTTGTCTTTCTTTTTGTTATGCTCTTGCCTTCAACAATATTTGACGCTGGCTGTACTATGGAGGATGTCCTCACTATGGAGGAGGTGCGCTAAGGGTGAAGGAGGGGGGAGCTACAGGGTATTTAAGTGAGGACTTTTATTATGTTCATCTTTTTTTTATAGAATATTGTGTCTATAGGCATGATCACCACCGCCTATAGACACCCGCAACACCAAGGAATTACAGATGCGTTGCCAACCCAGAGCGCTAAGATGGAATACCTTTTGTGCCAGTAATTACACCGGCTGTCTTGCTCTCTACGCCAGAACACAACAGTGCAAGCACTGCTGCTTAGCGGCAGGATTAACAAGCAAGATGGTCGTAGTTATCCGGACGGACCTTGCATAAGTTCCTACCACCCGCAAAATCATCTGGTCACCTCAAGGTATAACTGTGCCAATTTCTAAAACTACATGAATTATTTTCCCTGGTTTTATTGGCCTCAGCGCGACCTCATGGGAAGTTGCATGGTAGGTATAACCAATTTTGTTTTCTATCTCTACTTCTCTATTTCTCAAAATTGACAATTTGTTTTTTTTTTGATAAAAAATCTATCGTTAATGAAGGCCAAGGCCATTCCACATTTTTTACAAAAGAAACATCGACATTAAAATGTGTGTATTTAATGATTGAATCCCATTTGTTACTCTATTTTCATGTTCGGATGAAGATTCAATACGCAGGCTATTTGGAGGGAGACCAGAGGGTTAGTAAAGAAGAAGACCATTGGACCGAAAAAGGCGTTATCCAACGCTACGGAAGCGGAGAAGGAGCTGCCATTGAGGGACGAAGAATTTAATCAGGACCATCATTTAGAAGGTAATAAGCTAGAAACTCTGTTGACTTTGACGTAATACTGTTAAGTCTCTTTCACTCGACTATAGTACTGTTCACTCACGAAAGCACGCCCCCTCCAAGTTTTATGAAATAATTTTACTAAAAGACAGCCAAATAGACCAATTATTCATTTGTATTTTTTTACTGCCGTCAGCCTGTAATCGCATACTAAGACGAGACATCAACAGGTCTGTATTCTTCCACGGAGGCCGTGAATGATGACGCGATGAAATGTTAAATATCTCCATAATTTTCCACAGAGGAGTTGAAAACAAACGGCGACATTATTACAATATCGAAGTACCGCGGCTTACAATCTTTACCTATACTAGAAACAGCTTGGAAGGCCACGTGGTCGCTTCGCAAGCAGAACAATGTCTGTTTCAACAGCGCAGTACTTGAACAAGGTCCCTGTGCTTTGCTTGATGAGCGTTGGTCCACACCTGGTAAGTGGTTTCCAATTTTGTGATTCATATGAGAGCTTTACACCATTCAAGATTTTGAAGCCTGAGTATTCTGTATTAACTTTTGTGTTTTTGCTTCACAGATCAACATTGACTTTACAGCTCTCAATTCAAACACTAGCTCCTCAGCGCTGTACACTGGATTAAGAAAAAACTCTGATTTGATTGAAAATAGAGCTTACTCAAAGCTGCGACCACTGTCAAAGCCGTTAAGGGCTCTGCAACGAAGCTTCACAATCTCCTTAAAGGTATTGAATGATAGTGTTTTTGTAACTTTATGTAGTTTTAAAACCCAGTGGCTTCCTCGTTTTATTCGTTTCGTAAAATTCGTTTTGTAAGTTGTTGTTCTGTCAAATTGGCTAAAAACCTGGATCTCAACCGTGAAATCCAGGTAATTAAAATTACATTTCAGATCGCAATTTTTCTGAAAATAAGTAAAATACAGTGCGAGTCACTTAAATAGCCTCACCCCTAAATTAAATATAAATCCTGTTCTTTATTAATTGATGCCTGTTAGATATTATTAATGAACTTTATTAGCTTAGTACTACAGTTTTATTTAAATAATTAAAATAATAATAATAAATAATATTAATTATACACTTAAGTGAACAAAAGGGTTAGTCACATGAATAGCCTCAGTGAAATAAAACACAGATAAATATGTTTATAATTGGGTTTTAATATTTTGTATGTTTTCCATTACTCTTAATTACTTCAAAAATACGTTCAGGAATTGAATCATATAATGCGTGAATGTAATTTAGGTCCAAATTATTCCAAGTATTATGAATTTCTTGTATTAGATCTGCTCTACTATTGAATTGGCGTCCACCTGAAAATATCTGGCGAGATAAATAGCCCCAAATATTCTCCATAATATTCAGGTCCGGGGAGTTCGATGGCCAGTCTATAACTTCAATTCTATTTTTTTGTAACCAAGCTTTTGTTTCACGTGACGCATGTATAGGGGCATTGTCCTGTTGAAAAGTCCAATTTTGGTTCTTGAAAATTTCATGAATCTCTTTTGTCTTCTTTTCTAGTAGATTGATATACAATTTTGAAGTTTGTTTTCCCTTAAGAATAAACATTTTAATAGGGCCATGATAAGAAACCGCACCCCACATCATTACTGAACCACCTCCTGAATGACGGCGTGACAACACTTGCTCTTCTTTTCTTAAATCGTGAAAATAATATAAATATCCATCTGGGCCATCTAAATTAAATTTTTTTTCGTCACTGAAAACAACATTATGCCACTTATTTGTCCAGGACATATGCGTTTTAGCAAATAATAATCGGGCTTTTTGATGCTGATTACGCAGAAGAGGTTTCCTCTTGATTTTTTTCCTTTTAAGGTATGATGATGACTTTATTATACGTCGCACTGTAGACAGTGATGCGCGGGTGTTTACTTCATTTGCTATTTGTCGCGTTGTCTTGGAAGAATTTGATGCTGCGCGTAAAATTAGTCGACGTTCACGTGACGAAGTGGCCAGTTTTGTTCGACCTTTATAGTTTTTTCCATAATTTTCTATATTTTTCACATAATTATTGATTACTTTAGGGCTCCGACCGATTTTTTTTGCAATTTGGCGGTTAGATAATTTTTGATCCAAGTAAAATTTCACCTTTTCAATTTCAATATTAGTAATTTTCGACCACGACCCATGATAGGATATAAATAAAATAACACTACAGAAATGATATATACGTAATATAAAACGCTCGTAAAAAGGATTGATAACAAAAAACTGAAGCAACCGTACGCGAATAATGTTCAAACGACACTGAGGCTAATCATGTGGAGCAGACGAACTGACGCATCCACGCTGCGCGCAGTGTTTATGTGCAAGTTCGTGCAAGTTGTGTCTTGTTTCGTAAGGCACTGCGCGTGAGGTCAAAATAAGACAAAGTATAAAATAATATTCATGCATATTAATATAAAAAGTACAAAATGTTGTGGTGAGGCTATTCAAGTGACACGGACTGTATATTCATTCCTCGACAAATTGACACAGTGTATCATAATAATACTTATTGAATATTTAAAATACTAATATTAACAATAATTACAATATTTAGGTAAAATTTACGTCAATATTCTGTTTTTTTTTTTAATAATTATTCTGAATTTACCATTTCTCATACTGACAAGTTGCATATAAAATTGCCGCTGTAACTTTGACATCTCAAATGAGAATAATCAGCTGTTTTAGTTGATAGCTATTTTGGATCGCTGACAAAAGAAAGTTTTTATGACTAAGACCGTTCGACAATAAATTATTGTGTAGAAATTAATTTGATTTATTAACATTAAATTCAAATTTTCAGATACAGAGCTGCAGAAACTAACTGCGGGTCTACTTTTATTGGCATTTGCAATCGTTGGAGAGAAGGTCGGCGTTCGAACTAAAGCCTCGCGGTTCGACGCACCCATACGCATCATTTTTTTTTGCAAAAACTCGCAGCGAGGGAGAGTCTCATCTACATGAACTCTGAGAGAAAGTTTCAAGAGAATCAGGATCTTCAGGTGTCGGAGTGCAGCCTTTAGTTATTGCTAATGGTGAGGGCTTGGCTAATATTAATGGGACATTTGTAGTGGGTGATTTTGTTTAACTTATGATAAAGTCGTAAAAAATATACTTTGTTTATTTCTTGGATGTCCGCAATAGAACTGTGACTTTGATTCTGATGGTGATGGCTAGTGATGAGTCCTTTGTTTATTTATGTGTAAATTTATGTGGAATTAGTAATTATTGTCTTCTAAGTTCTTACGTTATCTGACAGATAAAAACTATACAGGGTGTTTGGTAGCTAGGTGCAAACTTTTTGAGAGAAGACCTTATTCGGAGTAAAAAGATCCAAAAAAGACTTCCGAATATTATTAGTGTCCGAGATATTGACATTGCTTTATCCAAAGGATTTTCAGTGCAATCTTAAGATTTTGCAACCTCTGTGAATATGCGAGGTTTTTAAGCTGTTGGAACAGTCTTTTACGTTTTTGTATTCAAATAAAGTTGACACATCATCTTTTTCTTCATAATTACGTTATTGTTAGATATATTGCAGTATGGAGAAAATTTGATTTATAAACTTTATTTGAATACAAAAGGAGTTACAATTATTCAAACAGCTTGAAAAACTTTTCATGTTCATTGTGATCGCTAAAATGTTATTCACTAAAAATACATTGAATAAGTCAAATAATATTTCTTCATTGTGGTGTCTTAAAGGAAAATGAGAAAAACTGAAACTAAAATGATAAATATCTCGGAAACTAATAATATTTGAACAGGGACCATGACCTTTTTTACTCTAAATGAGGTCTACTATATCCCCTTAAAAGGTTTGCACCTAGCTACCAAACACCCTGTCTGTACATCTCTTCTATTTTCTGACATTTAAATGACTGATAACGGTTTTATCTGTCAAATAAAGCCGTGTCTGTGGCGCGGCTGTGGGCGAGTAATAGTCTTGTGAAAAAAGGTAACAGAGTTGGTCTCTATCACTTAAGAACTTCTATTTAAAGTAATATAAATTAATAAGTTTTTTTTAATTTGTTAATGTCTGCTATGTAACTGTGACTTTGATTCTAATGATGATAAGCATGAGATCCTCTATTTATTATTTATTGTGTTGAAATTTTTGTGTAATTATTTATTACTATCTGACAGACTGAAAGACGAACAAACTTACAGACTGACTGACAGACAGACAAACTGACGGATAGACGGACGGACAGACAGACAGACCGACGGACGGACGGACGGATAGACCGACAGACAGACGGACAGTCTGACAGACAGACTATCGGACAGACTGAGTGATATGACAGACTGACTGACTATTGACTGACTTTTTAATTGATTAGTGTCCAGAACTGGTTGAAGTGGCTTATCGTTTTTGTAGAACATCATTTTAGTTTGGGCCTACTATTTGCTCAGCGCAAGCCGGTAAAGCGGCCATTTTGCGTATGTTACTTACTGACTTGATTTGCAAGTATTAAAATTGAAAACTGAAAACTTTTTAAAACAAAATAAAATGTAGCCTCTGTCCGTCAGGAATAGTTAGCTTTCTATTAGTGAAAGAATTTTTTGAATCGGTTCAGTACTTCCAGAGATTACCCCCCTACACACAAACAAAAACTAATATTACTTTATCCAAACGATTTTCAGTGAAATTTTAACTCGTATAATAAAGAGGTAATCTTTGTTTGTTTCTTTTGTTTGTAAGTGGGGGGGGTGGGGGGGGGTAATCTCTGGAACTACTGAACCGATTTCAAAAATTCTTTCACTAACAGAAAGCTACACTATTCCTGACGGACATAGGCTACATTTTATTTTGATATAAAAAGTTTTTTGTTTTATATTTTCATATTTGCAAATCAAGTCAGTAAGTTACATCCGCAAAATGGCCGCTTTACCATCCTGCGCTGACCAAATGGTAGGCCCAAACTAAAATGATGTTCTAGAAAGATGATAAGATACTTTAACCAGTTTTGGACACTAAACAATTAAAAAGTCAGTTAATAGTCAGTCAGTCTATCATATCAGACTGTTTATTAGATTTTCCGTCTGTCTGTTTGTCAGTCAGTCTATCAGACACTCAGTCAGTCGGTCAGTCCATCAGTGTGTCAGTCCTTCAGTTAGTCTTGTTAACCTGTCAGTCTGTCACTCTGTCAGTCAGTCCGTCAGTGTGTTAGTCCTTTAGTCTTCACACAGGCGACTGCCTGACTGATCTGACTAGTCAGATTGTCAGTTTGTCAGTCTGTCAGTCCGTCATTGTGTCTGTTTGTCTGTCAGTCCGTCAGTGTGTCAGTCTATCAGTCAGTCAGACAGCCAGTCTGTCAGTGAAATTTAGCAATTTGTTTAAATGGTCTTTTACTTTTTGTATTCACATAAAGTTTACAGTTTATCTTTTCTACATACTAGGTGACGTGATTGTAAGATGCATAACATACTTAACATTGCAGAATGGATAGAAGGTGATTTGTAAACTTTATTAAATTAATAAAAAATCATTTATGTCAAGTAACAAGACTCAAAATAAACATTACATTCAACTTACTCATTACTTTTTACTAAAAGAAAATGTGGCTAATACCGTACCTGTAGTCAGCGTAATTCAAGTTAAATACCCACACTGCATTCACATGACAGCCGTAAAATGTAAATGTTAATGTAAAAAGATAAAACACCATTCAAACAGCTTGAAAAACTTCGCGTGTTCACAGAGATTGCAAAAATGTAAATTAATTATAATTAATGATTTTAATGACAGACCTCAGCTGTGACTTCAATTCTAACGAGTCATGAGGTTCTCTTATTTATTCTTAAATGTGTTTACGTTATGTTTGTTTAAAAGCGAAAATGGATTTTGGTCACGCCCGCAGGACTTCAAACTGCATCTCTAGGCTTGCTGAGCCAAGTATGCTTAATCCAATTGCACTATAGCACGTCTAGCTAACTTGTCCGAAAACTTGATCGCTTGCATACGCCTTCAAGACGCGTGGCCTAAAGATGCAGGTTCAAGTCCTGCTAGCTTTTTCGCTTTTAAACAAACTTAAAATTTCGTTGAGAACACGTTTCTGTAAAAAATATACAAAAAGATGTGTCTAAATTTACACGTGTATACGAAGCATTGCATTGATGTGCATATTATTAAGATTTGATCACTGCGTTCTAAATTTTTTTGAATAAATTTATCAGTTGATTTGGAATAATTTTATTATTTACAAATCCATTTTCAAACCCTATATGTTAAGGAAAGTTATATTAAGGTTATTTTTAGAGATTTCTTGTATCTTTTAGTTTAGTTTTTTTAGTTTAGTGTTTATTTTATGTCACTCAACCTTTGTGCTGCGCACATTTGGTGGACCTGACTCATTCGTATCAATACGACTACTCATTAATGCAATTTTTTTGTTGTTCACATAGAAAAAGGGCACAATTAGACAACCGTTTGCTATATCTTTACGCGCTGGCGGAGTAGCGTAACGCAGATTTTAGTAGCCGTGCAAAACGACTGCCTCATCCGTGTTACTCGGCTCCACCAGCTGAAGAGATGTAGGAAAACGGCTGAGCGGCGTGACCGGCGTGAGCGGTTGCGGCAGCCGTTTTACACAGTCGTTTCTGACCGCGTCACACGGCTCCACACGGCTGCGTAGGGATGGGAGACGGTTGGTAAAGCCGTGTTCCTATAATCCCTACGCAGCTAACGCAGCCGTGTGACGCGATCTGAAACGACCGTGTAAAATGGTTGCCGCAACCGCTTACGCGGCTCCGCCTACCACGTGGAATTTAGGGAGACGGCTGCGACAGCCGTGTTGACGTGGCTGAGGCAACCGTTTTACACGGTCACTTCAAACCGTGTCACACGGTTCCGCACAGCTCGGTAGGGACGGGAGACGGCTAGCATAGCCGTGTTCCTGCATCCCTACGCAGCTGGTGGAGCCATGTGACGCGGTCTGAAACGACCGCGTAAAGTGGCTACCGCAACCGCGTCACACGGTTCCGCCAGCCGCGTAGGGATGTAGGAAGACGGCTGGGTCAGCCGTGTTGACGTGGCTGAGGCAACCGTTTTACACGGGTACTTCAGACCGCGTCACATGGCTCCGCCAGCCACGCAGGGATGTAGAAAGACGGCTGGGTCAACCGTGTTGACGTGGCTGAGGCAACCGTTTTACGCGGGTACTTTAGACCGCGTCACACGGCCCCGCCAGCCGTGTAGGGATGTAGGAAGACGGCTGGGTCAGCCGCGTTGACGTGGCTGAGGTAGCCGTTTCACACGGGTACTTCAGACCGCGTCACACGGCTCCGCCAGCCACGTAGGGTTGTAGGAAGACGGCTGGGTGAGCCGTGTTGACGTGGCTGAGGCAACCGTTTTGCACGGGTATTGCGGACCGCGTCACACGGCTCCGCTAGCCGCGTAGGAATGTAGGAAGACGGTTAGGTCAGCCGTGTTGACGTGGCTGTGGCAACCGTTTTACACGGATTCTTCAGGCCGCGTCACACGGCTCCGCCAGCCGCGTAGAGATGTAGGAAGACGGCTGGGTCAGCCGTGTTCACGTGGTTCAGGTAGCCATGTCACATGGCTCGATCAACCATGCCATAGCGTAGGAAGACGGCTTGGGCAACCGTGTACACATGGCTTAGACAGCCGTTTTACACGGTTATTCAAAACGGTTGGTCGTAACCGTGTCACTCTTGACACGGCTGCAACTGCAGTACCGTGTGCAATTCTAGCCGTGTCTGATCATAACCGTGTTAAAATATTGACACGGTTGCAACTGCAGTACCGTGTGTAAGTCTAGCCGTGTCTGATCATAGCCGTGTTGACATTTAGACACGGTTGCAACTGCAGTACCGTGTGTAAATCCAGCCGTGTCTGATCTTAACCGTGTTGATAAATGGACACGGTTGCAACTGCAGTACCGTGTGCAAATCTAGCCGTGTCAGATCATGGCTGGCCGCAGTACCGTGTGTAAATTTAACCATGTGTACATCGTAGCCGTGTCAGCGATACACGGTTACCGTTGCCGTGTTGACACGGTTGCAACTGCAGTACCGGGTTTACACGGCTCTGCAGAGCCGATAAATGGCCCCTTTTTTCTCCCAGTGCACCTAAGGTTCAATATCGTATAGCAAACTGTCACCATAAGAGCTATAGAGCAAGACGTTAGTTTGACATATCGACCTTAATGCGTTGCGAATGTCAGACGACATTTCAACGAAATGGGTAGGGAATTAAGTTCCTTGACTGTACTATGTAGATATAGTGATAGTGAAGATAAAGAAGATTTGAAAAGATTTTAAAGTAAATTTAATCTTGAAATAAAACAATTTATACGGTTTATATCGCGTGTATTGTAACAAATCTAATTCCCGACGTTTTTTTTTAAATTAATTGGTTGAAAAAAGGCTTAATGCTGAGTTTCTTGCGGCGCATTCTTCTCAGCAGATGCCACTTCCGAAGTGCTGGTAGAGTCTGTAGTCTTATTGCGTTAATTGAAACGATTTCATATTTAGTTTATTAATTTTTTCAATTATTTTTTCAAAATTGGGTAGTTTGTATTCTAAAATTTTTTGTCAGTCTGCCCATGAACATGGGAGCTGTAAAGGGCTCGAAACGTCGGGATTAGATTCGTTACAATACACGCGATATAAACCGTATAAATTGTTTTATTTCAATGTCTACAAGTCGCGAAAACATAAGAAAATACTATATTTAATCTCTTAATTTCATAATTTCTTTTTTCAAAATGAAATTGAATATTTAATACATAAAAAAAACTGATAATTATTTTATAGAAAATGTAGGAACATTTTTTAATCAACTTCAAAAAGGGCGGTTATCAATTCGACACGTATATACGAGTATGAAGTATTATTCGAACTGTAAATATGTCATATTTGATAGTCTTCCAAACAAATCGCTACCACCATCTTGCCCGCTAACCCAGCCACAAAGCAGCAGTGCTTGCACTGTTGTGTTCCGGCGTGAAGAGCAAGACAGCTGGTGAAATTACTGGCACAAGAGGTATTCCATCTTAGCCCTCTTGGTTGGGAAAGCATATGCAAACTCCGTGGCGTTGCAGGTGTCTATGGGCGGTAGTGATCACTTACCATCAGATGACCCACTTGCTCGTTCGTTTGCCTCCTATTTTACATAATCAATTTGGTTGACTGTACAAAAAATCTTGAGTACTCAATTAATTTACTGTAATAATAATAAATAACATTAAATAATAAACAGGTAAACTTTGTTTGTTTGTATGTAGGGGGTAATCTCTAGAACTGCTCAAATGATTTTAAAAATTCTTTCACTTTCTTATCCCTGACGGACATAGGCTACTAATTCCACGCGAACGAAGTCGCGGGCGTCCGCTAGTAATTTATAAGAATATAAGGGTTTGGACCCTGAGCTCGTCACCCCAGCAGTGGGCAGGCTCCTGTTGAGTCAACAGCACGAGCAATTAGTAACGAATGCTCACACAGACAGACGGTATCGTTCTTACGATCTTGTATCCGGCCACGTGCGGGTGGTGCTGCGTTTACACCACTCATTAAGTCAAGTAGCTCAGTAACTGCCTATTGAAGTCTAAGTACGTCTTACAGATTCGGATGAGGCTAAAACAATTAAGCAAAATATCAAAAAATATCACCTTACTTTAATTTAACTCTGTGTGCATTTCTTATGACACTAGTCAGACAGAGACACAGGAAGGGCTAAATTTAACTTGAGCTAGTCATGTCAGAGCGCAGTTGACTAACTGTATTCTAAATCATAACTTCTCATAAAGTCTGTGTTGTGTGTGGGATCCAAGTAGTACATAACAGGAACTGGAATAAATTACCTTGTTTTTACGCGAAACCAGTGCTGTGCACGTGCAAAACAGCTGCGTCTGCATTGCAACACTGGTTTCGGGGAGATGCAAAATATTTTGATCCAGTTTGTTGCAATGGACCTCCGCAAAATAACCCCTGAATCTATTAATCATGTACATAACACAAATTAAATTTAAAATGCTATGTAATGAATGACAACACAAAGAAAAATTAGGGTAATGGCGGGATTCAAACTTGCAACTTTAGCATTCCGTGCCTTGCGTTTGCCAGTTTCCGCCACATTACCGCTGCCATACCCTGCGAATTTTTCAATGTGTTTCGTCTTTACGGTAATTACGTTAATGATATTTTTTCTTTGGGAAAACTACCCTCGGTGTCACAGTTACATTTGTTAAAATAGTTGTTTCCACGAACCCCATCAATACTAACCATAGCGTAACAAAAACTAATGGCTAATATTTAGCAATCTCCCATGCAAAATGCTGCCAGCTGGCTGGCAGCTCAGAAAAATGCAAGAAGGAAAGGAAAGGACTAGTCGGTGTAGTGATCTTGGAGGAGGCTATGCTCAGCAGTGGATTATTCAGCTAATAAGATGATGATGATGATGCCCACGTACGTTTGAGGTCGTAAACATAGTTCAAAAGTGATAAAAACATAGCTTGATCGAGTCGACATAATAATATAACAAAGTTTTAAACTTGAGATAAAATTAATTGGTAAATCACTTTGTACATTTGATAACATGTTAGCAGAATAGTTTCATGTTGATAACTTTCCGCAAACGCGCTTCGAAGTAGGTACTGATACGTTACTGACTCGTACGAGTTACTCTGCCGCCATTTAACTTGGTCAAGTTCTCGTTCCAGTAGCTCCAACGCAGCTTAAACCCGCGACCGATTTAGCCGCTGTTTGTTAAACGAACTAAATATAGTTTTTATGCTTTACTTACATTGCTTATGTTACAAAACCCCGCCCTGTTAACTTTTGCCGGGAACTTTGTTACTGGAATAGATATGAGGAAAGTTAATAGTACATTTTGATGCAAGTGCGGAAAGTTTGTAATTTTACAGTTTACAGTTTCAGTTACAGAAAATTACAGTACCGTATCGAACGATATTCGCATTCAGGTATTATTATTCTTGTATATTTATCTAAAATATTACACATCGTATTATATTTACCTGCCAACTGTAAAATACTACAGACTGTTTTAAAATTTCGACTGTCACTTTTATCAAAGTCGTATCTACAAAATATTGCTAAAAGAGTTTGTGTTTTATGTGCATATTTATTAAGTCAGAAAGGTGAATGGGCATTTTTGTATGGGCGCTATCCCAACCCTTGTATACAATAGTGAGTAGTATGGACGTGTAGTACTCGGTGTAAGGATCATCATAGGCTATGTTTCGAAGACCAGGTGTCTGCAGCATTAATCATTGTTTTGTATGAAAAAAAAAAAAACAGCAAATTAGACCTATGCTCCCATTACGTTTTTTACTTCTAGTGGCCTCAGTAATGCGTGGTTAAAATCTTTCGGCTATATCTCGAAAATGATTTTACAGATACTTTTCATACAACTGCTAGTACAAAGTGAGGTATAAAATGGGCTGTAGCTTTTTCCCTGCAAACATCTCGGTTTTGCTGTCATATAAAAAAATTAAGCTCTTATTGAGAGCTTTCTAATAAGATATAGCACAACTGTATACAGCACTTGGGACAATTTGCCCATTCTCCTTTAAGACATTTTCAGACTGTAGAGTCGACCAAGCAGTTGCTTGATCACTTTTCGATTCGACCATTTTACAAAGGGGTAGGGTTTCTAAAGTGGACAAGCAATTATTTGGTCGACTATACATCCAACTTTGTTCACTGCTACAGTCGATTTAACTGTCGTAGTTAAAACGGTCCGTTGTTTTAATATTGGAACCGGTCATGACCAAGTATGTCTGTTAGCTTTGCAATTTCAATCCAATGGTACGAGAACGGTACCAGTGCTTCTAAGGGACCAATTGTTGACGAAAAGAGGAGATTCAGGCGTTACTTTGCGGAGGTCCATTTCAACAAACTGGAACAAATTACCTTGCTACTCCGCGAAACCAGTGCCGTGCTCGTGCAGGTTAGCTGCGTCTGTGCGATATATATATATATATATCGAGATCTAACAGTACGACCGTTCGCTAATTGAACGAATGGCGTAGTGACAAACTAAAGTTAGTCAGTAATGATGACAAATACTGGTAATAACAATGAACTACGCGTGTCAAACACCAGTAGATTACATTAAATAATGATTATTTAATTTAATTAAAAACACCAAAAAATTGGCACATTTTATTTTAATTGTATCAAAAATTTACCTAAACGGTTAAAACGTGAAAAAACGTTTAAAATAATTGCTTAAGTAACACTTCGCGCAAGAAAAAAAAGATCTTAATGTGCCTAATGGATTGTGAGGGCATTAAGTTAAAATTAAAAATAAAAAAACCGCGAGCCGGCGGTCCCCGGCCACTTAACCGATACGCGTTCGTTAGCGGTATCGTTGATAACGACAGTTGTACTGATTTATGGATAAAGTTAAAAAAATCCTGGGAAAGGCAAATTAAAATAAATAAATATCTTGGGACAGTTAACACCAAATGACTTAGTCCCAAAGTAAGCAACTGAAACTGCTTGTGTTATGGGTACTGGACAACGGATATACATACTTATATAGATAAATATATACTTAAATATATTTAACATCCACGACTCGGGCACGAACATTCGTATTCATCATACAAACATTGGTCCCTCCCTGGAATCGAACCCGGTGCCTCGAGCTTCATAGTCAGGAATTATTTGTATTTAATTGCTACCTTTCTTGGCGTTTAGTATTGAAATGTCATCAATCAGTATTGAATTGAACTAAGCAGCAGCTATGTTACCCAAAAACCTTTATTTGTAGGTAGAAGTTTTCCGACCGAAATTGATGATCATTTTCAATTACTTTTTTCTGCAATAAGACGGTTTTTGTGTGTTTTTTGTTACTATTTATTAAATTAATCTATAAGAAATAAACCTTTTTTTGCGTCTCATGTTCTTTGCCCAAGAGGTATCATCATCATATTTGCAATAGATCGTTTTAAAATAAGGAACTTATACTGCCTATTTTTACAGTAGAAATTCGCAGTGTAGAGTATTCAAAATAAAATAATAATAACAATAGTACTTTATGCAACTGTACTATAATCAGTGCCACCAAAACACGAGTACCATTTTAGCTATCCAAATGCACTAGTGTTGTTCTCCTAGCGTTTTGTGTCCCATTCCTTAATTTACGACTGCATTTTTTTACTTCAGTCCACATGAAACGAATGTAAAAGTATGTACAGTCAAGGAATTAAATTTCCAACCCACCTAAGGTCCAATAGTATATAGCAAACTGTCACCATAAGAGCTATAGAGCAAGACGTTAGTTTGACATATCGACCTTAATGCATTGCAAATGTCAGACGACATTTCAACGAAATGGGTAGGGAATTAACTTCCTTGACTGTACTTAAATATGAAAAGCAGGTATTAAATATCGTTTAAATAATGTGTAGTCGACCAAGTAATTGTTTGACCACTTTAGTACTCTATCCCTTTGTAATACGGTCGAAAAGTGGTTAAGCAATTTCTTGGTCGACTATACTTAAATATTTATTGTAGTAACATTGCAAACTTTAGTGAAACTTTGCATGTTTATACGTTGAATATCATCAGAAAAATGATAGTCCAATTAAAGTAATGATGGCGACTTTTAACAATTTTATATTTGAAATAAAAAGCTTAAAAAATAAGCATGTTATAAAGATCCATTTGATGCAAAAAAAAAGTGAAAAAACGGGTCCACGGAAAGGGTCAGATTTGCATGACATTAAAGCGAACGTAAAAGTTTTTAATTGATCCAAAGTCGTGGCATACAATTTAGGATAATTAAGGTTGCGCAGCGGAAACTGGACTTTTTTAACATAATTTATTGTTTTTAGGTCATTATTTTAATGTTATTACAAGTTAAATATGTTTTAAACGTTCATAAAATTCATTAGTCATTTTTTATTTATTTAATGCTCTTAAAGAGTATCATCGAGGTAATTTTAATTAATTACTACTATCCATCATGTTATGCGACTCTACCCTATTTATTAATAAACATTTTGGTACACTTAACACCTACTAACCTAGTCCCAAACTATACAAAGCTTGGACTATATGTTCAAAATATAACTCGTAAAGTACCTATACTTTAAAGTTTATTTAAAACGTAACTAAACAAACAATAACTAACCTGCAATTTATCTCCTCACAAAATCCTAAACACACAACACCTCTCACAACACTGAACAGTTTAAACACAATCAGAAAATGTTAAATATTTCTTTCACAATTTTCACCTTCAAAAAACTTTAAAATCGTGTCACAAAAACCTCTTAATCTTATTTAAGTTACAGTACAACTTTCTTGCATTTTTACTTCAACTACAAAACTCTAGTTCAAATTACATTACACAATATTTCCCAATCGTAAACTCGTCACTAAGTTTCGTCACTGAACTCGTTACGTCACGCAACTCGTCAGACTGGTTGGGCGGCTAGGGCGGGCGGTAGGCGCCGCGGCTGGCAGCCGAGTGGGCGCCGCGCAGATGCGTTGGACGCCGAGAGGCATGCCGTGATAAGGTTTACAGTTGCAAGGTGAAAGTACTGCTCTCTATGTCACAACTCACAAACGTTACGTGCTGCAATTTTTGTGATATAGGCTCCTGTTTTCAATATTTGGGTACTGTGATTATTTTCCTTATTCTTTGAGAATTGTGTATCAAAGCTTCAAAAAGCGTTATACATACAAACGCGGTAACGTATTCCACTCTATAAACTTAACCAATTTTTTGCATGCTATTCTAGTGCCTTAGAACTAGGTTTGTAGGCTTTTATTCTGTTCATATTTCTATTTTTATTTATTTTATTTTGACATGCGGAGACTATACATCTCCAAGTAATATTGCACAATTTGACCGTGGAGGCGTTTTACACCTCTGCTAAGCATAGATTAAGGTAATTAATTTGTTTTTGACCTTTAGAGACTATACATCTCTAAGTTATTTAGACTAAGTATTTGATTGTTATTATTTCAGGGACTATATACATCCCTATCTAATTTCTTTGATCTGGGGATCCTATACATCTCCTGATCATTCTTAAGCCAAAAGCCAGTACGTTCAATATGCTTAAAGCTTGCTGTTGTTACTGCTGAGTTTCTTGCGGCGTTTCTTCTCAGTAGTATCTTCCATTTTCCGAAGCGCTAGTAGATTCAGACATGTAAAAGAGCCTATACGGCCTACTTGCAAAATAAATTTTTCATTTTCATTTTCATATTACAAGAACAATTTACAGCTATAATGTAAGCAGGGCACATCCTAGGTAATTAACTAAGAGTGCTCGACCTTTATTTTTTAATTTAATATTAATTGGATATTAATTTTCTTAAATTTCTGTAACATTAATATAACATTGCTATTTATCACATCACAATGTAATACTTACATAATAAAAATTGAGGATAGGAATCACCTTAACGCACTTATCAAAGAAAAAACTATTGAAATCGTTCCAAATGTTCCGAAGCTATGACACCACAGACAGACAGGCAGAGGCATCAAACTTACAACATCCCTTTACTTTAGCCCCTTTGAGGAAAGTTACCCTAGCCGATGACGTCAGCAAGAAATACGCAAAGTCACTTTCAATCTCACAATGTATGGAACCGTGAAATAATTTAAACTGCGACTAAATTGATTCGATTTTAGTTGAAATGGTGAATCAGTCACTTACCATCAGGTGACCCACTTGCTCGTTTTCCTTCCTAAATTGTATTAAAAAAGGACAGCTTGCTTGTCCGCAGGTACTATTGACTTAACAACTTACTGACTATTAAGCTACCTGCTATTGTGTGAGGTTAAGTGAGCTTTAAGTCTGTTTAATTCATGTTTATAGGACTTCTTTAGTGCACAAAGTATGCTTTGTCTGCATTACCGAACAATGGGCTACGAGCGTAGATCCACATTCTCACCTCGTATGGTAATGTCGGGAATCGAACCCCGGGCCGATGCTATCGGGCGCTGCGGGCGTGGGAACCCCGAGCGCTGCGTCGACGGCAAATTGTTAGAACTACTTAAGACTTGTGTATAAACCCTTACCAAGAGTTTGCTGTGACCGTACGCTAGCGACGGCGTAAACGATTTTTTTTTATGAAATAGGAAGGCAAACTAGCAAGTGGGTCACCTGATGGTAAGTGATCACCACCGCCTATAGACACCCGTAACAGCAAGAAAATTGCAGATGCGTTGACAACCCAGAGGGCTAAGATGGAATACCTCTTGTGCCAGTAATTACACCGGCTGTCTTGCTCTCCACGCCGGAACACAACAGTGCAAGCACTGCTGCTTAGCGGGATTAACGAGCAAGTTGGTGGTAGCGATCCGGACGGACCTTGCACAAGGTCCTACCACCCGGAAAATGGATTTGTATGGATAATTGAAATGAATTTCTTGTTTTTCACGTCTGAAGGGAAAATAGAAATTTCTGTCGTCTGCATTACTCTGATCTATTTTTTCTGTCGTTCTTCTTAATAAGTAAATCTTTATTAATTATTTTAGTAACGGTAAATATTTTTAATTTTGACCCATAATGGATGTGAAAAAATCGTGAATCTACACTATTGGTATTATTATTTAGAAAAAACTTTAGCTGATCTAGATAGATTTGACACAATTGCCTTAAGGCATTAAGCCCGCCTTTTGTACACTTTAATGTATTTTTTTGTGCAATTGGATTAAATAAATAAATGTAAAATACATTTGTAATTGATAATTATAAACTAAACTAAACTTAAGACTAAAATTGAGACAAAACCTAAAAAAAGACAGCTAACATTATTGCAATATCATTTCGGATTACAAATCGGAAACGCAGCTTGGAGAATTCATTCCCATTAAAGCGAAGCGTACGCATGTTTTCCATAATCCATGAGCACGACACCCGACACTCGGACTTACGGCTGAGAAACGATCGATGTCAGCCCACTAGTCGTGGATATCTATGAATAGTGCTAATGTTGGACTTTCATGGGAATCGTGACTTGAGTCTAAAGAGACAGCTGAGGTTACTAGATCATACACAGTTATGTTTACTTAGTGTATTTATTACATAATATCTTTTTTTTATGATATGGGAAGGAAAACAAGCAAGTGGGTCACCTGATGGTAAGTGATCACCACCGCCTATAGACACCTGCAACAACAAAGAGAGTGCAAGATGCGTTGTCAACCCAGAGGACTAAGATGGGATTCCTCTTGTGCCAGTAATTACACCGGCTGTCTTGCTCTCCACGCCGGAAAACAACAGTGCAAGCTCTGCTGCTTAGTGGCAGGATTAGCGAGCAAGGTGGTGGTAGCGATCCGGACGGACCTTGCACAAGGTCCTACCCGCAAACCCCGCATCTTTTTTTTTATGTGGTGATAAATGAGCATGGGGGTTACCCGATGGGAAGTGATCACCCATAGGAGCCAGCAATTCTCTTAGGGTCGCTGATTCATTGTTGCCTATTATAGAGGTCATAAGTATTGATTCAATGAAATGAAATGAAATGAAAATGTTTATTTCGGACAATAAATCCATACTCACATCACTTACTCGTTTATATGTTAGTAACATAGGCTTAAAAACTGTTACTTACAATCAGTACTAACAATAATAATAGTTATTGTCAATACTTTTTCGCTCTATTTCATCCACAACTTCTTTCCTTAGTGCTGTGGGTGTCTATCACTTACCATCAGGTGAGCCACTTGCTTGTTTGCCTTCCTATTTTATAAAAAGCTTCTCCAAGAAATGTATTATCATAGTTCAATGTAGGTTCATAGCTTACTAAAAACTGTGTCTGAGACAAATTTATTTATTTATTTTTATTAAAAACTTAAATCTATCATTACGGGATTTATGTAGGTACCTAATGCGATAGATAAGTGAACAAGAAATTAGTAAGTACTATTAAGGTGTTGATACATAAAGTACCATAAAAGCTACTTATACATTCAATAAACAAAGCAAAACAACATAATACAATAATAAAAGCAATTGACAAAAAAAAACTTTAGAAGTAATAAATTAATAAAATCATTTTTCGTAACACAATAAAAACAAATAAAGACCTCATCCATCAATCTTTCTACATGTATTATACGAACATATACAGCTCCATCTAGCGGAGCGACGCTACATTTGCTGTAGGATGGGCCTGCGTACGAGTCGGTTGACAGTTTGACGTTTAAGGATTTATTCAGTAAAAGTAAGCCAGCTTACATTGTATGAAATGCATTACTAGAACCAAGCGTTTATATTTAAGACGGAACTTTTTTGCTATCTTGTTTGTCTCCACAGTAAACTCAGTTGTAGTTTGCAGTAGGTACGCATGCGTCCAGTCGACCGAGGTAGTACGGTCAGTCTCAGAAGTGGCTGAACATTGTGACCATGTGACGAATTCGAGCAACTCTCATTCCATACGTTACTTCGACAAGGCTCTTAAGTGTTTAGATACTTCTGAGGCTAGATGTACCTTATGTACCACAAAATATCGGCGCGTTTCGTACGCTGAGTAAGGAAATAGAACAAACGAGCCCCGGCGACTTCAGGCATTAAATATGTCATCTGTAAAGCTTACTTAGAACTGAACGCAGTTTCAATTTTTGGTCAGTAATTTTGATAATTCTATTTTTAAATACTTTTCTAAAATGACTACTTTACTACCATTAGCAATTTATTTACGAAATCGTGAACCAGATCACTAAACGCTCATAAACTGGATATCTCACAGCATAAGACATATAAAGGTTGTCGAAGTAATATGTAACATTCTAGTTTATAGCTCCACAGCAATAGTTAATTATGGAGTGAGATTTTTTAATCTCACCGGGTGACTAAAGCTCACCAAAATGGCTAGTTTTTATAGAGATTCGGCCGTTTTAGTGAGCTTTTGTCACCTAGTGAGATAAAAAAATTGCACATCTGGCCCTCAGTTTCCTGATGCCTAAGCTGGACTTGCATTTGAGTTGTAGTCGTTATATGTGTCATTTTTTGCACTTTTAATGGGATTCTTAAAAAGGTTTTATTTTTCTTCTTCGTTCTTGAGTTTGCCTATTGTTGATTCACTATTGCGTTTATGTCCTTCCACACTTCTTATAATCCGACGCTCTATTTGTTTTTTCTAGTTAATTTTTGTTCAATTTTCATCTATAGTGGCTTTTAGAATAGAATAGAATAGAAAAAACTTTATTGTTTAACCGTGTTACATAGATGGTATAACCTCTTTTGAGACACTTTTTAGGCTTTAGGACCTTGAATAAAGAGCATAAGGTTGGGACTATTCAATCATCATTATCATACATTAAGTTAAGTATGTATTTTGTATGTAGGCAAGAATAAATCCAACTGCTTTATATAGAATACTCGTGTACCACCACAAAGTAATTGCCAACATCTTTTCAAGTACTTTTAAGAAGCACTAACTGAGACTCAAAGAAAAACAGCCAAGCCTATAACTTAGCTTCGAGATATGTTGACGACATAATTAATTATGCTATAGTGCTGCCAGCGACATCTATCGGCGCGTGACTGGACTACCTAACCTTATACGTCGCTAACTAACGAACGTTTCTTGGTAGAAATTCTGTAACGTTAAATGTCAAATTCAAACTTTATTTTGCTTCAATATAGAGGTGAAATTGGAGATTTGGTATGTTACTTTGTAGTGTTATGGATATATTGATAAAGGTGATTGATTAAATGGTTGGGAGCTCGCGAATGTAATTTTTTTTGATGAACGAGCCTGTTTATGCTTACGTTTTTCGCCGGTCTGAATTATTTACAATCACATTCTCGTACAGTTGTAAACGTGTATAACTTTTTGTGGTTCCTCGGCTGACCTTAACTCAACGAGTCTTAATCAAAAAATAATGTCTGTTTGAGCGATAAGAGAGAAAATATTTAATGTAATAGAGAAAGGCAGTAAACTTAACAAAAAAAATAGAGAATTTGCGGTTTTTAAATTACAAGTTGTTAAATTGAAATTGAAAATCGGATGAGTCTACAACCATTCCATTTGGATTTATCAGGTACTAGAAAATGTCAACCTTATTGCAATTTCTAAACCAATATCTGGTCCTGGTGTATCAGTTATATATGTTCTAAAGTATCTGTTATTGCACAGTTTGGTATTCAAGCGGACAGGTTTAGTGAGGCATGGAGCCGAGCATTGCTCTCGCTAACCGGCTGGGTTCTGACTGCACTCGATACACTATACACCATCGAGCACACACCCAATAGAGACGAACTACTCTAGAGCGTCCGCTAAGTCGCGCGGGTGCAAGCCTATCGAACAAATAGTAAGACCCCGCATCGCAGTTAGTGGACGCTACGTACTATTTTTCTATGGGCGTCCGTGCACCCGCTCCGTGAGCCCTCGCGTCTTAGCGGAGGCCCTTACTCGGCCCGCCTCGGCTTCACGGTAATTAGAATGTATTGCGCATAAAAACTTTCCGTGAAAAAGTGACAACTACATCAAAGTCCGTTGCGTAGTTTAGAAGGAGTATTCAGCCGAAGCGGCGGTCGCCTTGCTCCGATTACTGACTTAATGGCCATTTACATTATACGATTTCTCGCATGCGAGTTGCATTAACTTGCGGGCTACTGAGGTATGATGTGATTGATCGATTGGTTGAACCGCGCAATGGAATGCAATCCGCATACGAGAACTTGCTCCGTGTAATTGGCCCCTTAGGGTCAAACATACAATTATGTCACGTGTCACTAGTGGTCGGTTACTATTCAAACAACAACGACTCGCTTTGCCAACAACAGTTACATTTTGATCCTTTTCTCAAAACTATACCTCGTTTTTTTTTAAGATGAGAGATGTAACAATCTTGTTAAGTATTTTTTGCAAAATTATTACAATTTTGTATATAAATACGTAGCGCAGCGTAGGACGACCAGCCACAAGATGGTCCGATGACCTCATACAGGTGGCAGGAAGGCGCTGGTTGCATGCTGCTTCCAACCGGCCACTTTGGAAATCCATGAGGGAGGCCTATGTCCAACAGTGGACTTCTTGTGGCTGAGATGATGATGATGATGATATAAATACGTACCCATTTACAAATAGATTACATCGAAATAAAATTATTTATCTGTAACATATTAGTTAACAGCTCTTATTTAATTTAAAACCTTTTGCCAAAAAATGTCTAACCAATTTTGTTCACAACATTTATAATCTTACAAAAACAAGGTGTACGTCAGACAGTTGACGTTCGTAAGCAGCTAAACACTTTCTGGTATCGGAACTAAGCCGTTAGGTTTAGCTCTCTATTGGTTATATGCTCGATGAGATGCACTAAGTGGCGACTAGATTCAGGCTACACTGCATGCACTAGACGCAGTAAGTATTTGCGGGATGAAGAATGCACTCGATAAGGTAATGGAGTGGATGTGAAGGTCGAGGGTAATAAAGTATACTCGGGTTTTAATGGGGTTGTAATTCAGAGCTTCATTTTATTGCACGCCGGTGTGGTTGTGAGATTGGAGTAAAAATATGTGTTTAATATGAACTGTAACCTGAGTTATAAAAGGAAATAAATTATTATATTATCTTTTAGATCTGTAATACAAGGCAAAGAAAAATCTTAGGCATCTGCCAGGACTTGAAATCTGCAACCTTGGCAATCGGCTGACGGAATGAGGAGGTTGCAGTATCAAATCCAGCCAGATGCCTAAGATTTTTTTTGTGTTGTAATTAGGCACAAAATACATAATACATAATAGGTAATAATTATCATCATATTTTTTTAAATGTCATATCGAAAAAACTTGTTCATAAAAGGTAACTTTTAGAACGGTGGTCCCGGAGAGTGACTTAAATGCTGGCAACGATACAACGACTCTCAGAATTTTTGGTTTTCCATGGGCAGCGGTGACCAATACCATCAGGTGATACACATCCTCGTTTTCCTCCTTTAATAAAAAAGCATTTGATTTCACCAGACCGTTTTCGCTTATGTATGGAATTTTATCATTATCAGGTTACGGCCCCATCCTCTTAAGGGCCGACAACCACTGGCGTTAAGTGATGCGCTTCCACTCTAACGGTATCCCCGCCGTCGCAAATCTCGGTGAATCTCGCAGATTATCGCGCCCTTCGCCCTGCGCTGCAATAAATAACTGAAAACACACGGGAGACCGCTGTGCGCGGGCACACTGCGTTTTGTCACTGGCGCAAGAACTAAACTTAATGTGGGTAAGGTACATTTTACAGTTTTACCAAACATATATTGAGCATCGGCAGTATTCCTTTGCGCAGAGAAGCGCAGACCGGTTTCCGACAGTAGCCGAACGTGTGAATAATCCATATTGTACTTTATTTACAAGCGCAACTGGGAGAGTATTGCTTGCTACGCATTCTTAGCTTTATCCCGCTTACAAATTCGTACACTGTGGCGCACGGGCTGCCGCCATGTTGCTCCAAAATCGATAGATCAATAAAAGCGCAACAGTTTAGCCCGCGTAAAATTGTACTTTATCATTGGTCGATCGAAATTTCTCGCGCTACTAAAATTGGTCTACTGCGCAGGTACATCGTGGCACAATATATTTTTGGTAATACGTTACGAGGCCCTCTAATGGTGCAAGAAGAAGGGAATATAAACAAAAAAAATTTTGGGCTGTGTGGCGCGAGGTCCTTTGCACCGCGAGGCCGTGGGCGGTGGCCTACACCGCCCAAGTGTCAGCGCAGCTTGTTTGAGCTACAGTTGCAGTAATCTTGAGCATAAATCGAGTGGATGTGTATGTTTGCGCATACAAATTTGTACTAGAAACGGCTAATGCGCAGTCAAGGTCAGTGCTTAGGAAGTTTTCCGGGAAGTGTACAAGACTATCGGTTAACCGATGCACTGGGGCCAGCGCAATGCGTTGCCGCGCGTGTGAATGAATACGAGCTATACGACAGACAGAGAGGCAAATTCTATGTTCAGCGAATCCCTATAACAGCAAATTACAAATATTGATGAACACGGATGTTCCATCAAATGCATTTTCTTTAGTATTCACCAAAAGACGAAAAAGAAACCTCTAAGGTAATTAACTGTAATTTTAGACAAAATTGATATTTTGACTCTACATCCCTCTGTAAATTGTATATTTTTTATCTTGTGGTCAACGCATTATCTGTGTTGCGGATGAATAATGTTCTTTTTGTCCTATTCTATCCTATTTTATTTTGAGGTGTGTGTATCCGTCCGTCCGCTCGTCACAGCGGCGTATTTCAGCAACAGAACTAGTAACATCAGTAGCAACTATCGATTTATGCTTGTTTTTGCAAACAAGGAGAGAGAAGCACTAAGTTGCGTAGCGAATTAACGCGTAGAAGGTTCGTGCTAGTCTCTAATTGGGAATCCAGCTAAACGCCCGTGACCGCTTGTTCTATCAAGGCGTGTGTTGCCAAATCTGTAGCAAATAAATCGCGACAGTTCACGCTAGCGCACGATTGGCTCATTTGCATGTGAACTCGCTGCATCAGGAGATGCTGCGCGCTGATTGGCGGAGCGGTGACAGCTGCCGTTCCTTTGCCGTGAGATAAGTGTTACCTGAAACAAAGAAAGGTTTTATTAGTAAATCTCTATGGGTGAAATATTTAGAGGATTAACTTGTGATAGCTAGTAGGTAAATAATCTTTTTTTGGAAAGTTTTAATTCCTTAGCTTTTTAACCTTCAAAAATAGCAGTGTTTTAAAAGTTTGACATGTGTAACTGTCTGTTTGTGGCATCGTAACTCACAAGCCGATGGACGGATTTTTATGCCCCCCACCACCTTTAAGAATCAAAATTTCGCAAATAAAAAATCAACACCGTCTGTAGTACGTCTCTGTTGATATTGTGACAACCCCCCTATGTGACACCCCCTCTCCCCCTATATGCCTCTGACCCGTAACGGCCATGTCCTGCATCAAATACGTGAAAAACTCGATTTCCAATTTTAATTAATTAAGTAATAATCGCTTGCATCACTTGATTAAGCGGCGATAGAGTCGTCCCAGCCGCCATTACGTTACACTACCCATCAATAATGCTAATGGCCCCTGCCCGCTCAGCCTGGTTTATTAGGCGTAATGATACCTATTGGTTGCCATCAATTAACATAAAACCGAAATTGAATTTAAAAATAATGGTTTATATTCCGTATTTTTCTACATTTAGAACCCTTTCTTTTATTCTTTCTTTTATTTTCTGTGCAGTTAGCACGAACCCCAAAATGTAAAATTACTAATAATCATGCGTTAAAAATATTTACACTAACTTTAATTTATTACGACATATGCATTTTACCCTTGCCAATATTTTAAGTACTTTGTAGAGTAAACGGAAACATATTTTTTTATTCAACACATGATGGATGATAGATACCTATCCTATGGGCGCCGAACAAATAAAGAAAAAGTGGAGCACTCTGCAAAAAATATTTGAAAGTGCACATAACCAAAAAGTCAATTTTGTTACATTGTCTATATCAATTTGCCACGCAAATGACTAAATTTTTCACATACACTTTCAGATTGGCAATTTCTGAAATGTATTTTTTTGCATATAGAATAAACGAATCACTCACTTAGTTATGTAAAACCTGTCGACTAATAAATCTGTTTTAAAATACGTGAAATTTTCATTCCAATATGTCTGATCTAACGGTAGTTTTATGACAAAAATTACTTTTTTTGCATTGAATCAGAGGATTTTGAGGGTTTTATTTTAAATAGTTCTTAATTTGTTTTACCTTCTCTCGAACTTGATAATAAAATAGACCAATCCCAAACATCTATATCTACAGTGTTACTATATATTCGATTAAGCTATTACACCCCTCCTTCCCTCTCCCCCACCGACGCGATTTGAATAAAGAACCCATCGGCACGACATCGCCTCCATCTTGTTTCGAGATATATTATGTGGACAAAATGGGACTACGCCTTAAAGGTAAGCAGAGACAAGATAAAAATAAACTGTCTCATTTGTCAGATGTTCAGTTACTTAGGTATCTTTCTTAAGTTTTAAAGAACTGAGTAAATGATTAAGTAAGCGATAGATTTTGTCTTCGTGGCAGACTTTGTCAGAATAGCGGGAAGATCTCAAAGACTTTCGAAGTGAATAGTCTACAGTCTACATCTATCAGTCTAGCTATCTACAAGAAACTCTTATGAATGTCAGAAATTTAACCACCCGTTTGATGAGAAGATGCCAGCTTTGATGAAAAGAAACTAAACGAGGTATCCTTTTTTTAAATAAAAACAGTTCGAATGTTATTTTAAACTGTTGCACTTTCAAAAAAATTGGTCTATTACTTCAAGTTGCGTTATGTTGCCTTTAACAGTATACGTACCATTGTTTTAAATTCTCAGTGACATAACCAAGCCCCCAAACTCCATAACGATAGCAATACCCCATCCGGGAATACAACCTTAAGCACGCCCCAAACTGCCTCAAAATTAGTACAAGTCATATTGACTTCCGAAATTCCAGCCATCAGCCATAACGACTAATAAGGCCCTGGGGTGAACTGAGCATTCCCGCACGGCACATGTGTCGACAGGCAGACACACCGGCTTGTTTATGGTGTTGTTTCAGTAATTATGTTAGTAGATATGTTACGATGTACTCAGTGAAAAGTTAATTTTGATAAGTGCTTGTGTCTTACATTCGCTTACAGACGCCAGTTTAGTGAAGTCAAGTCAAAATATCTTTATTCAGATTAGGCTGACAGGCCCCCATCACCAAGCCAACAGGTGACATATGACCGCGACATTTCGACATACATGGCTTATTTGAGATTTACATGACATACATGGATTTTAGCCGGTGCAATTACTGGCACAAAAGGTATTCCATCGTAGTCCTCTGGGTTGGCAGACGCATTTGAAATCTCCTTGGTGTTGCGGGTGTTTATAGGCGGTGGCGATCACTCACCATCAGGTGACCCACTTGCTTGTTTACGTTCCTTTTGCTTTGTAGATTTGTTGCAAAAGGGAAAAAAATAAGCCGCTCAGTTTGTAGCGGCGCTTCTTCATAGCAGAATCTTCAATTTCCCAAAGCGCTAGTAGAGTCAGACATCTACGGGCCTTACAGAAAACAACAAACAAACAAAATAAAGTAAACAAACAAAATCTTTTTTCTCTGGAAGGCTTTCTGATCGGTGTACCACGAGATTGAAATCCCAGATAACCTTCCTAATGCGGGTAGCATTCGTGCTCCACGTTTCAGTGCACCTAGCACGAATCTTCTCGATACGCGTTAAATCGCATCGTAACTCAGTGCGTCTCACTCCTATTGGGCTGGTTAGAAAGAGACGCACTGAGTTACGTAGCGAGTTAACGCGTGTCGTGAAGATTAGTAGTGCACAGGTGTACTGGGTTCGGTCCCGGGCGCGTCCCGTGCCGCGGGCCCATTCGTCACACGTCGCGGCTACCTGGGGTATCTTAATGTGGAAAATTCATTACGTTTTCACTAATCAGAAAGTAATACTGTATTATTTTGGTTAGATGAGCAGAAAGCTAAAAGAACGAGCAGGCAAAACCACAGATCAGCAGAAAAGAGGTCCACCAGATTTTAGAGGTTATAACCAAATTTTGATGCCAGGAACATTTTTATTTTTCTCCTTCTTTCAACATTTATAGGATCATAAGCGTAAGTCATAAATGTCAAAAAAATTAAATAGGTTATAATGCAGTGAGTGTTGGTTGCCCAGTGATGCTATAGGGCACGGAGGTGAGGTCCCAGTGAGCCTCGTAGGAAGGATCAAATTTACCCAAAGGGAAATGGAAAAAGCTGGAGCTGCCAGGAGTTTCTATGCGAAATCGAATGAGGAATGAAAATATCCGCAAAAAAAACCAAGGTTACCGATATTTAACTTCACATTAACATTTAGCAGTTGGCGCCACATTGCCCGTTGAACCGAAGGCTGTTGAGGCGAAAAGGTTCAAGAGTGAAGACTGTATGGCCTCCCACAATGGATCCCGGGAAAATGTGGAGATTTTTGGGGAGCCCAATTTCAATTATTATCCTTCTCCAATGCTCCGTAAAGGATGTCTTTTGGCTGATATAATGATGATAAAATCTATTAAAAACAATCCTAAAGCCTGTATTTAATAATGACTTCTAATTACCATTACCCATACAACTTGTAGAATGCAAAGATGTTAGCTCAATTATTTAGTAAGATTTTAAAATTCCCGCCATACTGCGCAAATTTGAATATTGATTGTAATCTGTTAGCTTAGCTTCAACCCAAAAAATTTCAACCAAAGCCGCCTCCACGTCACGTTTCCGAATACTTGCACTGACCAGCAATTTATCATCGGCGTTATCAGCTCGGCCACCGGCCATTACGGATTAAAAAACACTTCGGAACCATCTAGATACCCCCTTGCACCCCCAAAAGCAAAAAACAGTAAACGGCCGAAATTTCCCACTGGAAAAGTGCTGAAAACTCCACTGAAATTAGGTTGTTTAAGTTGAATTTGGTGTGTTGATTCTTACATGATGCTGAAGTTAATTCAGAGGGTATGTTTGGTGAATTAGTAATAGGTTCAAGTGGGCCCCGGGGACGCGGGTTCGGTTCTGGCCTTTGTTCTTTATTAGCTGCGATGTTTTATACAATTAATTGTTTCTGTATGCTAATGGCGCACTGCTGGTGCCTGGTTTGTTACTAGTCGTGTTGAATTGGCGTTAAGGAGGAATAAATATTCTTAAGTGTCTTTGGAGACTTTTATGAGAAGTTATTACGGCATTAATGTTAAGGTTATTTTATTTATACTTCATAATATTGTCATGTTCTATCGTCAACATACACCATGTAAATTAGATATGCAACCACGACTACAGAAACAAAATAAGATAATTTATTATTATTTCTATTAAAATAAAGACTATTTTTATAATGTTCTTTTTAATTAGACAGTTCTTGAGTAAAACTACAGGAATATAATAATGTAATTATTTTTATTGCCGCCAATATGCGTGTTTTCAATCTACAGACCTATAATTTGCACGAATTTAAATGAGAATCAATTATTAAACACTTACGTTCCCACAAAACGGAGTTCTGTAAAATGCCAAGTAATTTTAAAGTCGTAAACTCAATCATTAGCTTTTCGCAGCATTAACATTCCCCATTTAACGACTGCTTAGCGAGATACTCGAATTAATAAGCCGTTAAATAAGTTTCAAACGAGCTCAAACATTTGCTCCGTATTGATGAGTTGTCAACTTGTTCCGAAAGAAATTCGCAAACCTCAAGTGCATTTCTGAGTCAAAAGACAGGTTCCTGCAACGGGCATTCCGGCTCGCTGCATTTACAACAAAATGGCCCAAGAACCACGCCCATCACAAGTCAAATTAAACCCTGACCCTTACAAATTAAGACATAAAGTTAAATAAATTGTGACCTAGCATCGGCCCTTGCGGGACTCAGGACGTGAAAACTTTTTCAATGATATAAACGCGGCAAGGGCTGAGCGATCACTCAATAAACTGGATTTTATTTTAAAGGAACAACAGATCAATATCCAATGCTTGTTTCTTCAACGTTCGCATGGCTTCCTTTACGGTGCAGTCTTGTCGAATGCCTTGGTAAATTCTAAGAAGCTTTAAAAATCAATCTTGAGTCGTAGAGTTCCGATTGACTTTGCATTGTGAAGGTTGTGGTTTATGGGTCGTTGCGAACCGTGTGAGTGTGCTGTCGAACGTCAATTAGCAAGTCCGGATACCGGTTGGGCCCGCATCGCGCACGGACAGAACGGGACCAGTTACCGGGATCTGTCGTGTCAAACACTTTACGTTCCCACTGCATTTTAAGCGTGCTCATTTATTTTAGCATTTGAATATTATGATAAACAGCTGCATTATGCAATTCGCTGCGCTCTAGTTTATATAAATCCACTTCACGAGCATGCATTTCTCAACGACCGACAATCCTAACATACGCTTTGCTCACAGGATTAATTTAAAAGACTACACATTTTATAGTTAACGATTTATTGACCACTTTCGATAAACGTTTAATTTTCTCTGAGCAGTATTTCTTCTACTGATTCATACAAATTGTTGCATAAGCTTTCGAAGGATTAAATTTTTATAATAATTGCACGCATGCAGTTTCAATCCTCATTCTCTGCGCAATCATGCGGCGTAAAAGCTAACTGCTTCGAAGAAGCTTTGCTATTAAAATCTTCAATCTAAATTTGCTCGCACTTGCTCTGGTTTGCTTTTTATTTCGCCATTTATGGCGATTCATTGCCTTCATTTTACTGTGATTATTCTTAAAAATTGCATTGGTTTGTTCTGATTCTACTGATTTTAAACGGGTTATATTCAAACGTAATTATTGAATCGAAAGGCAAGTTTTTCTGAAACATAAACTTAAAATAACATTTAGATCAAGGTTCAATTTTAGAAGTGCTTAAGAATATAATGAAGTGTGCCAATAATCCTTTGCACTCAATATGCATGGGCTTTTCAGCAGACTGCTAATTGAGGAGAGACTTGTATTTTATGATGAATGAAGTAGCATTATTAAATTTCTATTATCTTGGGATAGAATTGAAAATAGAAAAGTACGAAGAAAAACTACAAATATTTCAAACATGCAATATCATTTAATGAATACTAAAGTTCACTTGGAATTTCAAGTGAACCATAGGAATGCTTCAAATTCATTCCATTATAAATTAGCTAAACAATTTTTTTTATTTATCAGTAAAGTCCTAGCTTAGTAAAATCTTACCCATCCACAGCTGTTTCTGGTTAAATATATTTTTTAAACAAACCAAAATCCCTAAAGTAGTAAGACAAAGACGTGATCTGTTTAGAAAATGGCACCTCGGTTTATCTGAGGCCCGAGTTGGATACAAAATGCCCTAAAGTGGGATTTGGAAACCCAAATGCCATTGAAATGGTTTTTTACGCCTGAAAAACCTACGTCAGAAACAAACTTCTTATCGAAAAACGCTTTTTACAAGCGATATTGCAAAGTGAGAAGTACTAAAATTTGACGCTATAGTTATGGTTAATGAATACAATTTAACATAATGATATGGCAGTTAAAGTTAAGAAAAATGTGTCCCAAGCTACTGTCTCTCAGCAAGCTACTCAAAAGTCTGACAGCCTTATTAATTTTAATGTAAATTAACTTTAATATCTATTTTATTTATACAATTACGCTATGTTTTAGTGTTCATATGTAACCGGTTACTTTTTTACACAATATCGCTAATAGTATTTGACTTGTGTATTTGGGAAAAGATCATGCGTCTCTTCATTTTCAACTTATTTTCTATCATAACGTCACGAATTCAGTACACGTCAAGTGCTTTACAAAAATAATTATTATCTACCAAAAATATCCAAATTTGAAGCCAAAGCCAGCAGCCTATTACTTTCTAATGACTTCTTATTTATTTCCGGATCGAAACCATCCAAATGGCTCACCAATCATCCAAAATCGGAACTTTAAACCGCTCTTAATTCGTCCCCCCTAGCCGATCCCTTTATCCTCCCACTCGGTACGTCGGTCACGTGCGCGCGTCATCTTGTGTCTCCTGTTCCTCGTCTTTGGGTTCAACACAGTTATTGCGTTATTCGGGGTAGGACACTGTTTTGGGAAAAAGTATTGGAAAAACAATATGAGTCATGGAGATATAACCTCTCTTAACTTCAATTTGTTTTGTTCCTTTCATTCGAACAGACACATCACAACGACAGATGAAGACGACAAATGTGTAGTAATGCAGGTTTACTGTGCGCTTATACATTAACCTCCTTATTCATAAACGCTTCGTAAACGTTTGTTAGTTAACATGTTTTATGTCTTTATCTGTCATTGTGACGTTCACCCTCAAAGGGACAAAACATTTGTTAGCTTGAACAGATTATATTTTTTTATGAATAAAGGAGATAGGGGTTAACATTAAGAGAAAAGCTTGCCATCTACTAGTTATTAAATGAAGACATTATATAAAAAAATATTTCATTGTTTTCCTAAAGTCTTGCCACTTTGAAAACGCATGTTAAGCAATTTTTGATTTTTCACATAACGTTCACAGTGATTTAATCTACAATGTTATCGAAAACATATTTATAGAACGTGACGTGCGCAGGTGTTTTGTTAATCAGGATCTGTTCATTGACTTCTAAGTTCGACATGACTTGTTCGACTTTGTGTTAGGTCATAATCATAAGTATAGTGCCTAAAATATTCTGAATGAGTTTCATTTTTTTTTTATACAACATAGGGAGGCAAACAAGCAAGTCAAGTCAAGGGATACCTGATGGTAAGTGATCACCACCGCCTATAGACACCTGCAACAACAAAGAGAGTGCAGATGCGTTGCCAACCCAGAGGGCTAACATGGAATACCTCTTGTGCCAGTAATTATACCGGCTGTCTTGCTCTCCACGCCGGAACAGGATTGCTTAGGATTAGCGAGCAAGATGGTGGTAGCGATCCGGACGGACCTTGCACAAGGTCCTACCACCGCTAATACCGCTATTTTAATATTTTGGTACCTACTTGCTTTGCTTTTGGGCATTAATTAGTCAATTAATGTGTATCACCAAACGTATTTTCTGTTGTTGTTTTTTATCAAGACATTTGTAAATTAAAATATCCTTATCGCAAAATTAGTCGATTCACAAGCAAAACGAGACTCTTTAATTAAAATTCGGTATTTTAATTGCATTTTAATTCCCATAAATAGCCATGGTATTTTGTTTTGAAAATCTAAACAGGACACACGAAGCAGCAGCTACCTGATCCAACACAAATGGGGAAAAATAAATTTTAAATTGTCTGTAAATTAACTTTAAATTGACATGTATATAACTCTAAATAATGTCCACAAGTATGCTAAAGCAGAACTGCAATCTGCTAAAGCGATCACGGAATAGCCGGTAGGCAGATCCCAAAAAGCGGGCTCAATTGCCCGCCTCACCTTTTCTCAAAGGAATCTAGCTCCAAATGGCGTCATGGGCCCGGAAACAGCCTAATCATCCCATAAGATGGTATCGTTCTCTCCCTCGATTCATCCCGTTTACCAAATCGCCCTTCGTAGTTTAGAAGTACCGCCTTTTGCATGTTGCAGAATGCCTCCGTTTGATTCAGCCGTATTGATTTTGTTAAGTGCTTCGATGGGGTTATTTGCTTAATGAAATCTTGATTTAAATTCGATTATAGTTCCTATTTGAGAAACTAGATACTAATCTTCTATTAAAAATGTTTTATTTTTTGGAAGGAGTAATTAATAGATTCAGGCGTTTCTTTGCGGAGGTCCATATCAACAAACTGGAACAAATTACCTTGCTACTCCGCGAAACCAGTGCCGGGCTCGTGCAAAATAGCTGCGTCTGTGCGACACATATATGTTCATGCAAAAACCCACCCTCCTCCGCTTCTACACGAAACAACATATATCACACAGACTCAACTATACACCACCACTACTAAACACTAAAACTACACGATCCACGCGCGTTTCGCCTCTATACGAGGCATCTTCGATCTTGATGATGCCTCGTATAGAGGCGTAATTTGTTCCAGTTTGTTTTTTGGAAGGAGGCCGCATAGGCCCTTTTACATGTCCGAGTCTACCGGCGCTTCGGAAAATAGATTTTGCTGAGAAGATGCGCGTCAAGAAACTCAGAAACTTATCCGTTTTTCTTTCCTTAGTTTGTCAAAACAAAATTACTAAGCAAACGTACTAAGTATACGTACCATAAAGAACAAGAATTAACAAAAAAACAAGAAATTTATATAGCTCAGCCAAAACATAAGAATATTGAACTACATAATTCTGAAGGGCACTAGTTAAGGTTGACTAGGAGATGTATAAGGTCCCCAGGTCAAAGAAATTTGATAGGAATGTATTATTACGAGTTTTACTAGGCGCAAAATACCTAAAATATATTTTGATTGTTTTCTAAGGCAAACATCCAGTCACAATGACGACTGTATCTCTAGACTACTGGTAATTAACCTAATATTATTTTTCTCCTATTTTTATTCCCATTCTCGTTTTCGTGTTGCCTTCCTAATTTCACGCAACAACTCGAATATCTAATGATTACTTGACAACGTCAACGTTAGGTCTGTTATCTCTAGGTAAGATATCGGATAATGTGATAATAAGCCATTACTATGGAAATTCATATTAGTATGACACGGCTGTAACAGCTGTCCGACATCACATTACTGATAAGAGAATTAACGCTTTAAACATTAACTGTTTCGACCTCATATCATCGAACTTGTTTTTTAATTAATCATCAACGGCAACACAACTTGAGCAACTTGCGTCTTTAATCTTGGTAATACAAATATCAAATGACTATCCGATTGGCGACTAAAAGACAGAAGACAAGAAGAAAAGACATCTAGAATAATACAAGAATAGCAAGCGCGTTAATTATCGGCTTTTAAGAATGAAAAGGCTAGTTAGTTTCTTGAAGCTCACTCAGTCTATATAACTGCATAAAAAATTAATAGAGAAAAAGAAGCCTAATAACTTATAATCCAATGCCAGTTTGAGCAATACCTTCAAGCCTTAAGTAAAACTTAATGTTATAAGGTACTGAAGGTGGAGAGAGAAAAATACAAAATATAGCTTCTCATCACTAATCATGGGTTTTGTATTGTCGTAGTCAGCAACGTATGTAGATGTACATACAGCAACTCGGAAAAAACCCTTCCTTCTCTCCAAAACTTTCTCTAATCTGCAATTTTTATGAATGCAAGTGTTATTGGTTATTGAAATATAATTTAATATAACTTGACTGACAAGAAGTAATATTATTGAATTGAACTTATCGTTGCTAATTTAGTCGTGACTGCCAGCAGATACATCTTCTTTGATGTAATTATAGCTTTAAAATTAATGAACCTATTCGCCTAAAGACGATACGTCGCAACGCCGGCTGTAAAATTAAACCAAACTTTAATGTCAATTTAATTACAGCATCCAAAGCTAAATTAGCATAAATTATAAATATTCAAATAGCAAATCGATTAATACGGACTGCCCACGGAACTTGGTTAATAAACATCACATTTTAATGGTCATTACCACTCGGAACACTAGTGGTGCGACCCGACAATTAATACAAAACCACTCATCTGTCGGCTAGTAAACACCAGTTCCCATATATTTCAAATTTTGGCACTTACTTCGCACCATCAAGTTCTTTCAGTCGAAATTGATCTTTAAGCTGATGTTGGTAGGTTGTTTGGAGGTTGTTGTATTAATTTGTGGTTATTTTAAGATGGTAATTATCCAAAATTGGTCGTAAAGCGAGACAGACGCCGCCGCGCTTTACTGCAGGAATTGTTGCGACCACACAGAGAGCCAGCGTCAGGTCGTGCCGGATGGTAAGGCAAAGTTTTGACGTTTAATTAAAGCATAATTGAAACAATTATTTTACTAATTATACAAATCTCAATACGACCTAGTTTGCTGCAGATAAGATGATAAAGTAAAATTTAAAGGTATGTCAGAATAGATTTACAAAAAGCGGATTGGATGTCAGAAAAACCATGAGCTCAAGAAAACTTCTGTTGCACAGGTACTGGCAAGAAACTCAACAAGGTATCATTTAAAAACAATTAAAAAACAAGATTACAATATAAAAAAAATACAATGTTGTTATTTACATCTTAAGATACTTTTGTATTTAGCACCGGTGTAAGGATCGTCATTGCTATAAGAAAGTACATATTCGTTAATAGATTTAGAGGCTGTAGACTGTTTTACGCACTTTTAGATTGTTTGGTGGTTTAAAGGTTTGTCAAAAAAAAAATTAAGCAAATTGAAGAAGTAATTTCGAAATAGGCCACACAAGCTCTTTTACATGTCTAACCTTCCAGCACTTGCAACAGAAGAAGCGCGCCGCTAGAAACTCAACAGCCATTCTTTTTTTATTTTCTTTTGTATTATTGAGTCACTCTTGCAGTTAACACTGGCATAGGTGTAAAAGTGCAATGACCATATATTCCTCGACTGCACATACGTACCAATTTCATTTTAACAATGACAATAATGTCCTATCTGTAGGCACTAAAATTTGTGCAATAATTAGTACACAACACGCAAAAATTACTGCCATACGTGGATAATTATCAGGTGTAAAACCTGCACTACAGTCGTTAACTTGCTGATTGGATTTCAAAAGTAATTTCTATTTTCATTTTTATTACATTTTTATATTACTAAAATAGCATGTATCTGGGTAGTAGTATATTTTATAACCCACTTCACAATATAACAGGGTATCATAATAACAACTCTAACATATACAATGAACTTGAAACTATCTATGTATAAGTACTTATATAATACTACGAAAAAGAGACGTGTTATTAGTTTGACGCGACAACTGTTTGTCTGTCTGTCTGTGGCATCGTAGCTCAAAAGCCGCTTGACTTTTTTAGCTATGATTGATAATCATGTTGTTTGTTTGTGTCGTTTCCAATAAAGTTAATATCAAAGTCCAATCAGATTTATTAGGCGTACGACAGGCACTTATCAATGTCAGAAAATTTACCACCGGTTCAGAAAAAGCTCTGATGAGAAGATACCGGCAAGAAACTCAACGAGATGTAATTTTTTCAAATAAACAAAATTATGTCATTCCAGGGTATTTACGTCTGAAGTATTTAACACAGTAGGCATACTCTGTATGGACCCTTGCCAATACAAGTCGGGATTGTTTCCAAAGATCCTTGTCAAAATAGATACGTTCTCTACGCTACAAGTACTTTCACTTTCTATCTTAACTAGCGTTTCTTATTACCTATGTATAAGCAAATCTTTCTTGGAGCAAAAACTCTGATTGAGTTGCCATTTTTTTTCCACATTTCAAATTCTGGTAGCAAATTAGTTTTCCCACGGCGGGCATCCTGTGAGTTATCAGTGCCATTACTCACACCACCTAATTCAAACCAATATACATAAAATGCTAATGCGAGCAGGTATCGCGGCCATTAGCGGGAGCTGATCACTTAATGGCAGAAGCTGGATTGGTTGCCTATCAGACGTCAGCTCTGTCCTTGAGTTGAGAGAAAATGAGGGAAAAGACCGGACCATTTTTTTCAAAATGGCTACGCCTTGGAAAGTGTCGTCTGGTATTAGACTTTCTTTTGTCTCACAAGTTTTAGGATTCCGTAGTCGACAAGGTACTTTTATAGTTTCGCCATGTCCGGACGTCCGTCTGTCCGTAGCTTAGCTCAGAGAGTCTTAGTACCTACGAGAAAGCTGTAACTTGGTGGTAAGTGCAGATCACCACCGCCCATAGGCAGCCGTAACCCCAACAATATTGCAGATAACATAAAATAAAATCTTTAAAAAAATTGTTTTAGGGTATAGTCGACGAAGAAATTGCTTGGCCTCTTTCGACCGTATCACAAAGGGATAAGGTTCAAAAGTGGTCAAGCAATTACTTGGTCGACTATACTTTCTCTTCACTTACTTCACTACTTTATAGTGGAGATTTTTTTTCTTTCTCGTCTACCCCATGGTGTGGGGTAAAAATATTGAGGATTTGCGAAAACAATTTTTCGAGGAAGGAATCCGTTTGTAAAAAAAATAACCTTTAAGTGCTTATTTTTGGTAGAGTCAGTGTCCCTCTTCTCCTGCCAGCTAAATTGTTGTTTTTGGAAATGTGAAAAGAAAAGAAAAGAAAAAGAAGAAAAAAATATTAACGGTAGTAGTTTATGTAACGAAATTAAAGGGAAACTATCTCATCTACGGAACCCTACACTGCGCGAGTCTTACTCGCACTTGGCTTGTTTTTTAGTTTGTGACAAGGCACAGGCAAGCCTCTTTAAGCCCTAGGCGTGGAATATAACGTCGTGTACACTTTTACTGACGCATTACTGAAATCCAGTTAATAAATAAAAGATGCATCTTAAAAAATAATGACCCATCTCAAATTCCTTTCAGCCTATCGGCGGTACATTATTTTAGAAAGCCAACAATTTAATTAAACTAAACAAATAAATTACCGAGATATCTCACGTCAGGGTAAATTAATTTACCTTATTTATTAGGTAACATTTCAATTTCCAATCAAATTTAAAAAGACTCTACACTCGTTCAAACCGCTATTAGTAAAGATTACTTTAATCTTAGTCAGTATAACTCATTGAAATATATATTAACACTGACCCTTATTTCTACATAATAGAGTCCAAATCAATTTTTTATGTATTTTTTAGTTAAAAGTGTCCCATGATTAAATGAGGGAAGCGTCTAATTAATTTTGAAACGTAAGTATTGGGTGTTAAGTTCAGTTTATAAGATTTTGATGTTGTCTTTATTAACACATGATTTATGTTCCAAGTGAACCATCTTAAAATAATTGGTGGCCACTAGAAAAGCGTATCCAGTCTTAAATAGAGTAACATTTAACTATTATTTCTCCAATTTTGTCTGTCACTCCCAAAAACATAGTTCACATAAGGCATGAATGCAGGTTGTCTAATACTGTAATGCGCGAATCCGGTAATCAGCTAGGCTATTACCGGGACATATTTTCGGATTAATCTTCAGAAATTGTCGTTAAGCATTGTGTATCGGTTTAGTGGTATTCCAGTTAAAAATTAACAACAAGTGCGGGTAGTTCGTAAAACAGCAGAATATCCTTTACTTCAGTCTACTCGTGACCACGGCCGATGCAATTCTGGCGATATGTTGAGGTAAATTAACAATGATTTAATTGCGTCAAAGACCCATTTGACGTTATAAATAGGTAAAACGATCTGTTGTAAGAATATATGAGCCGGCTAACTAGATGTATCTTATAAGATTTTGTATTAATAGGTTGCCTTAAAGTCAGAGCGGCAGTCCGCTGCTTTAAGGGCCCTATAGTATCGGATAAGTGACCGATGTCGTTAAGAGGCGGTAATGCGTTGCGTCGCGACGATAAGCGTCACGCGACGCACCGTTTCGTGGCAGGGACACGCCGGGAATGTGGGCACGAGCCGTGGGCGACGACCGTTTTTTTTTCCATTGATTTTAAATAAATTTAAATTGATCTAATCGGCCCTTCAGACATGGATATATTAGATATGATATACTCGTAGATATACATACTAATATTGTAAATGTGAAAGTAACTCTGTTTATTTCTCCGTTTGTTAGTTGTTTCATTATAAACAAGAAATAACAAAAAACATATAGGTCCAATCTGAAAATGAAAATACAGCAGTCATACGAACTTTCATCTTAGCCCTTTAAGTTGGCAACGTATCTGTAATTTCTTAGTGTTTGGGGTGGCTATAGGAGGTGGTGATCATTTACCTTCAGCTGACCCACTTGCTTGTTTGCCTTCCTAATTTAAATAAAAAATAATAATGTCTAGTCTGAGATTGAGACCAAGTGTCCAGACGAGTCGCGAAAAAATAAGAAATGATTAAAAATCATTAGGTCAAACAAAATTTGGCTATTTCATTAGTTTCAGCCTTCATGGGACACCTGGACTTATTCACGACTGCTTACTGAGAAACTAAATAAATATATCGATCATAACCAGCTACGTGAACGAGCTTCTACGAACAAGGACGTTAATTTTATTTACGTTTTCGATTGCACCGACATTCGCAAGCCACTCATTTCTAATAAATACAGCATTTCTTCTGACATACATTTTCCTGCGAATTTCTCAAAATCTTCGGTTTATCAAATTTCAAAATGGCGTCCGATGGCATGTCTCGCTCGCGGCGGACATATTGAAAAACCGACGACGTGACGCCACTACCGAACGATTTACGGCGCTTAACTGTACTTGATCGTTGTTGACCGGCGAATTTTGCCATTATAGTAGAGGCTACTAGCTTGTCCCCGTGATTTACTTACTTCCATCTTATTTTTTTTTAGGCTACTAGCTTTTCCGTATGATTTTCTAACTTCCGCCTTGTTTTTAACACCCTTAATAGAAGAATTTCTAAAAAACACACTTGTTGATTCACACAAAGAAAATTCACATTTAGCAGAATTTAAAACTTTTATTAGCAACAGGAAGAGCAACAAAATGAACCTTGTAATATAGTTGCCAGCAGTACTCATCAAAATAAGTACAAAATAAGTCAAATATTTTCAACTTTAGACTTTTAGCTACATTGTGTGTCAAATTTCCGAGTTGGCCAAAATGATTAGCTGCCGCCACCAGTTTCTACTCGTATAAACGAAATCTTATTTTCATTACTAACAGCGAGTTTTAGTTAAAGAAATAAGTAGCGTCTCGTTCTCATTCAACATCTTTTTTAAACCCCTGACAAAAAGGGGGGTGTTATAAGTTTGACGTGTGCGTCTGTCAGTCTGTGGCATCGGCATAGTATCTAACAAATTCACGAACGGATTCTGATGCAGGTTTTTTAGACTTTGTTTTACAACTTTCAAGTATCAAAACCGTTTTCCGTCGTACTACCAACAAACTTGACAAGCACGTTCAGAATGTTCGAAGTTCGAATTCTGAACCGTTGTCATAGCAACGGAATTGCTACAGCGATAAGTCTCTGCAAACGATTAACCACCTTGATACCATGCAACGTAATCCATTTTTAATTGGAGTACTTTAGCATTTAGCAAAATAACAAATGTAGTAAGATTGGTTTTTAAAACGACGCGGTAAGGTTGAGTTTCATTCGCGTTTGCATTTGTAATGAAGTAAGATGAAATAAAGAGATGGAATTAATTGTTGGTGTAATTAGCTTCCATTCGAAGCTTGTAGTTGCCTTGTAAACATGACTGAGCAATGTACAGAGTTGCATGACGATTATGACGTCGGTACGTGTAGTTTTGATTCAAAATGTTGCAAGTACCAAGTATAGTTAGGCACACACTTAAAAATATTTCTAGTAAAGTTTAGCAACTCCATGTCAAAATCAATATCTAAATATAGTTATTCAGATTAGGCTTACAAAAAGCACTATAAGTGCCAGAATGTTACCACGGGTTCCGATAAACTTTTAATCAGAAGTTACCGATAGATAAAAAAAACTAAAAATTAACATTTAGAGTTTTTGTTACTGTATTTTTTTTTTTTATGTACATTTCTAAAAAAGTTCCGTTACCAACTAAAAGACAATGCTCAACCGAAGCCACTAAGGAAACATTTTGTGGCTCAAAGCACCTTGAGCACAGTCTTGCCACCATCTTGCTCGCTAATCCAGCCGCTAAGCAGCAGTGCTTGCATTGTGTTCCGGCGTGGAGAGCAAGACTGCCGGTGACATTACTGGCGCAAGAGATATTCCATCTTAGCCCTCTAGGTTTGCAACGCCTCTGCAATCTCCTTGGTGTTACAGGTGTCTATGGGCGGTGGTGGTCACTTATCATTAGACCCGCTTGCTCGTTGACTTTCCTATTTTATATTAAAAACATGATTTTGTGCTAGATGAACTGACGTGGCCAAGTAGTTTAGTCGAGTGACATGGCGAGGGACAAAAACAGCCACGTTCCGAGGTCGTGCGGTCGTGACAGACGGACGTGCAGGCACTCCCGGCCGGTGGGGCAAGCTCATCTGCATCCCGAAGATGGGTTATAGCTTTAGCTCCTTCTAGCCCAATCCTTTGTTACGATTTAAAGCCCCTTTCTCCAGCAAATCAACTCTGCTAGTTTTTTTTTTATGAAATAGGAAGGCAAGCAAGCAAGTGGGTCACCTGATGCTAAGTAATCACCACCGCCCATAGAACCAGCAACACCAAAGAGATTGCAGGCGCGTTGCCAACTCAGAGGGCTTAGATGGAATACCTCTTGTGCCAGTAATTACACCGGCTGTCTTGCTCTCCACGCCGGAACACAACAGTGCAAGCACTGCTGCTTAGCGGCAGGATTAGCGAGCAAGTTGGTGATAGCGATCGGACGGACCTTGCACAAGGTCCTACTACCCGCGAAAGTTTTATATACTAAAGAGCTTTCTAACCTTTAATAAAATCTAACATATCACCAGACGAAGTCATATCATACATCGCACGTTTAGAATTAAAGCGACCCATTTCTGAATTATACACGTCCCAAAATATCACCTTAACTAAAAGACATAGGGTTTAATTTTGGGAAATGTCATATTCAGAATTGAGTCTCTTTAATTCTAAGCGTGCGACATTAACATATGTATATCCATAATTGCGTACCTAGTTGACAGAATGACCACAATATTCAATAAAAACCTTGTTAGGTGCATGTTAAGAGTTCAAGTATCTCTTTAATTCAAGCTTGTGCGGTCAGCATCAACTGGCTGTGACAGCAAAAAATATAGTTAGCCAATAATAGTCTAACTATAGTAAAAAACCGGTCAAATGCGAGTCGGACTCGCGCACGAAGGATTCCGTGCCATTATCTATGAAAACAGCAAAAAAAATGTCTGTTGTATGTGAGCCCCCTTAAATATTTATATTATTCTGTTTTTTAGTATTTGCTGTTATAACGGGCACAAAAATACATCATCTGTGAAAATTTCAACTGTATAACTACCACGGTTCTTGAGATACAGCCAGTGACCCGTTTCACGAAGCTACAAGTTACAATTTTACAAGTCTAAACCGGCAACATTGGTCATTATGCCCATTGCCATTGGTCATTATTGACCAATGTTGCCGGTTTAGACTTGTAAAATTGTAACTTATAGCTTAGTGAAACGGGCCACTGGGGACAGACGGACAAACAGACGGACGGACAGCGCAGTCTCAGTAATAGGGTCCCGTTTTACCCTTTGGGTACGAAACCATAAAAACCGGTCAACGCGGTCGGGGACTCTCAACCCGAGGGGTCTCGCCACACGGTAGCAATGTCACACAGGCTGTTATTATACATTTTATTTTATACTAGCGACCTGCCCTGGCTTCGGCCGGGTTCAATTAGGTTTTAAAGTACATAAAAAGCTTCCGTGAAAAAATATCTGAATGACTGTGAAAACCGGATCAAAATCCGTTGCGTGGCTTAGAAGGAGAACAAACACTATCAGGATTTAAGACAGACAGGAACGGATAGCAGCTTTGCTTTATACTATGTAATAAAATAAATAAAAATAGGCCATATAGGCTCTTTTATATGTCTGAGTGTACAAGCGCTTCGGAAAATGAAAGATTCTGCTGAGAAGAAACGCCGCAAGAAACACAGCAGCTTATTCCTTTTTTCTTCTCTTTACAAAACAAATTTACATTACAGGGCAATAGTATTCATAATGTCTACAATAAGCACTTAACATAAAGAATAAGTAAGTATTCAAAAAGTTGATAACAATAAATAGCTCAGCAAGCTTTAAGCATATTGAACGAGCTGGCAGCTAGCTTCCTAACCTGAACTCGCTCCCTAGGTAGTTAGATGGACCAGGAGATGTATAGAGTGCCCAGAGGTGCAATTTTTGAATCTCACCAGGTGATTAGAGCTCATCAAAATGGCCGAAACTTTATGAAAAAAGGCTATGTTGGTGAGCTTTAGTTACCTGTGAGATTCAAATGCAATCTTTGAGTCTTACCAGGTGACTAAAGCTCACCAAAATGGCCGCATTTCTATGAAAAACGGTCATCTTGGCGAGCTTTAGTCACTCGGTGAGATTCAAAAATCCCACTCCTGGTCAAAGAAATGAGATAAGGATGTCTATGTATTATGGTTCCTGAGCTTATACTAATCGAATACTTAATCTAAATAACTTAGAGATGTCTCTAAGGGTCAAGAACTCATTCAAGTATTTCGTTTCCGGTGAACTGACGTAAGAGCCGGGACCCCAAAACTGACCCCAAGATGCCATCACGGGACACGTCCCACGATCTTACAGATAAGATCTCGACGAGTGTATAATGTGTATGTCCGTACAACATCGAATCATTTATTTACATAGAAGTTTCTGACTTTAACTTAATGGACAAGTCGTTTCGTTTAGATTTACTTTCGCTTTAAAATACTGAAGATATGTGGTAGTGAGTCAACTTTACGTCTGGCGTTTGTTGTACAATTGACACTGTAAGCCACCATTAAAGACGAAACTGCGAGAACGTGTAATTTATATACATACCTATCACTGATAGGTATCCCGTAAGTGATATATCTATCACTTTCGAGCATAGACAATGTCTCTCAGTTCCCAGTTTAATGGTCGGCTAGGTTTGTTGCTGTTTTGTACCCGAGGGACAGGTGTTCAACAGTGGTAGAATATTCCACGCACTTCTTCCTTAACCTTAGAATAAGTTTTACTAACAACATATGACTTTGTAACGACTTGAAATATACAATAATTTAAAAATAAATTGGGTAGTTTGTATTCTAAATTTTTTTGTCAGTCTGCCCGTGAACATGCGACCTGTAAAGGGCTCGAAACGTCGGGAATTAGATTCGTTACAATACACGCGATATAAACCGTTTAAATTGTTTTATTTCAATGTCTACAAGTCGCGAAAACATAAGAAAATACTATACAATAATTTATTTATTTATTTAACTGTTTTTTTCAATTCAATTCAAGATTGTTTATAGACGACACGATCCTTTTCATGGAAACATTCTACTTTTTAATTACCAGCAGTTTTCGAAAGACTTAAAATTATTCAATAGAAAATGACTCTAACTCCCAAGTGTTTACAGCATATAATGATTGATCACGTATGACAATACTATCCTTCCAAGACGGATTGAAGACACGATACGATTGAAATAAAAATTCAGACTCACACGAAGGGTTCCGAAAAACTGTACTATATACATAGTATACTGTACTATATACACTGTACTATATACATACTATATACATACTATATACAGTACGTATAGGAGACTTCACCATTCTTGACTTAGTGTAGTAGAGCGAGCAATCAGTGCACCAAGCACGAACTTTCTCGACAGGCGTTAACTCGCTACGTAATTCAGTGCGTCTCGTTCTAACAAGCCCAGTAGGAGAGAGACGCACTGGGTTACGTAGCGAGTTAACGTGTATTGAGAAGTTTCGTGCTAGGTGCTCAGATTGGTCGATGCGTTTGCGACGACCGGCGACCGCGGCAGCCGGCACGTGTGACGATCGTAACATTTTTACGACGTTTCGCGACAGGCGTTTAACGGTCACTTTTCTTGTACGTAAATAGACTTCGTAAGGAAATTTCCGTGTTTATCAAAATAATAATAGCTGTGGCTCATAAAATAAGACGAATAAACAAATCGACAGTGGATTCACGTAACCTTTTTTTCTTCATAAAATAGGAAGGAAAACAAGGAAGTGGGTGACCTGATGTTTAGTATTGCCGATTATAACCCGCAAATCAAGGCTAGAGGGCTAAGATGGAATACCTCTTGTGTCAGTAATTGGCCGGCTGTCTTGCTCTCCACGCCGGAACACAACAGTGCAAGCACTACTGCTTAGCGGCAGGATTAACGAGCAAGATGGTGGTAGCTATCCGGACGGACCTTGCACAAGCCACTGCAGCATAATGCTGAGTCAAGCCCCTTTTTATATACCACTGCGTTAATAATATTATAATTTTTAGTTTTTGAAAAATTTTGTATCTGTTTTATTTTGATGTCAAATAAAACTGTATGTAGTCATAGATATGACTTTGTACTCGTAAATAAATAAAAACACATTGGGGTAATTTTTTGAAAGCCTTTTCAATATTACCCCAGTGTTGACAGTTACGAGACTGTATTGAACCAAAGTTCATCTTAATTCAAAAACCTCGGAGAAACTTGAGTTAAGATGTTCGAAATCAGTTTAAGGGACTCCGGATTACAGGTCGGTTTTCCCCAAATCAACACCTCAAATGCTCGGTACATAAACGCCCCATCGGAATCAGTAACTCAGTGGGGCCACTTACGGCGCCGTCTGGGAGCCCCATAAAACTGCCATATCCTTAAACCTTACCCTTACTGAACTATCCCGGTGAACTACGGTTGGATTAAATCAAAACCTTTTTATTTTCAACCTGTTTGGAATTTTTGGAAGGAGTTTAGCGATGACGTTTAAGTTTTATGGTTGATGTGGATGAGATGACTGATTGCCACTAACAAGACAAGATATATGTATTGTATTTATTAGTTTATATTATATGTTAATTTATCATTACTTTTTTTTTTACTTATCTCTTGCTCTTTGTCTGTCCCTACTATGATACTCTATTCACACACACACACACACACACACAAAGGTTAACTGGAAGAGATCCCTTTAACGGATAAGTTCGCCTTCGTACATCACTGTATCTCTTTTTGTAATTTATGTTTTTAGTACAACAATAAAGAATTTGCATACATACATACAAGACAAAACAAGACAAATACTCTTTATTGAGAACCACACGGAAAATAGTTTACACAAATCCACTTCAAATTCACAGTTTACAAGGTAAACAATTGGCGGTCTTATCGCTTAAGAGCGATCTCTTCCAGACAACCATTTGACACGGGAAACATGAAAAAATTACAAAGATGAGGAGGTGGTGCAAGTACATATTCAAAGTTAAAATAATTACACACACACACACTAACGTGGTAGACATAAAAAAGTTTTTTTTTTAGATTGGTTGGTTAATACCAACGAGGCCTACCTTCTGTGGCGCATCAGGGATGTTAACAGGCTCACAAGTTGACTGCTTTCGCCACGATGCGCAAGGGGACAGCATCTCTGGGGTGCCCAAGGTTTTATGCAAAGTCTAATTAAGTTTTTGTCAGTCAATTGCATCTGTGTGAGTCCGGAGCGAGTTGCTAGTGTTATAATTTAGTAGTTTAGAGTTTGTGTTATAAGTTATAACTAATTTTAACCCAGCTCTGACGGCTAGAAACCAGTAACTTAAACATAACCATTTTGAATTATTATTTTTAGAATGGATGCCCTGATTAATCTCGACGGATTAACCCCAGTTATTACAGAACTGTTATTTTTTAACGTAATGCGCGGGGCGGTGCGCGCGCGCAGCGTATCTTAATGAAATCCGCGCAGCGTTGCCCTTTTCACGCAGTCGGGTAATAAGCAGGATTTATGGCGTTCATTATAGCAGGTAAGTAACGAACTGAATTCTCATGAAGAGTCGTGGTTTATCTATTTTAGCTAGCTTATATTTTAAAAACGCCTTTTATTTTTTTTATATAATAGGAAGGCAAACAAGCAAGTGGATCACCTGATGGTAAGTGATCACCGCCTGTAGATACCCGCAACACCAAGGAGATTGCAGATGCGTTGACATCCTAGAGGGCTAAGTTGGAATCTCGTGCCAGTAATTGCACCGGCTGTCTTTAATTCATATTAACGGAAAAGACAAACGAGCATGTGGGCCACCTGATGGGAAGTAATCTCCATCGCTCGTAAACACCAGCGACCTTAAGAAAATCACCGATCTTTTATCAAGCTTCAAGCTTCCTCATGGGCCTAAGGTAGCCAACTTCCCTGTATTTTACAGGACGTCCCGTTTTTCGGCTATCATTTTGGCCGTGTGCTGAATTTCAATATGAAAAATACAAGACTATACCGTACCATAAACGCGTTGTCCCGTACTTTTTCCATCAATCCTGTAATTTTAGATCAAATGTCCTGTAAAATGAGCATAGGGGGTTGGTCACTCTACATGGGCCTCTACACTGCTCACCGTGTACCGCACAGCATCCACTACTTCACGCCAATATTCTGTGAGAGCGTGGTATTACCCCGGTCAAGCAGGCCTATTATAGTGCAATAATAATAATTTTGCGGGTGGTAGGACCTTGTGCAAGGTCCGTCCGGATCGCTACCACCATCTTGTTCGCTAATCCTGCCGCTAAGCAGCAGTGCTTGCACTGTTGTGTTCCGGCGTGGAGAGCAAGACAGCCGGTGTAATAACTGGCACAAGAGGTATTCCATCTTAGCCCTCTGGGTGGCAAGACATCTGCAATCTTCTTGGTGTTGCGGGTGTCTATAGGCGGTGGTGATCACTTACCATCAGGTGACCAATTTGCTTGGTTGCCTTCGTATTTCTTTAAAAAAACTGACCATTTCTTTTTGCTGAATATAGATTTGAATTGTAGCGCCTGACGCGGGCTATACTAATTCTTAGAAATAACTATCCAGCCCATTTAATTAACACGCCTACATTTGCCACATACCTGACGTCTAATGCAGAGCTGGGCAACCCTCGGCCCGCGGGCCAGCCTTGCACTGCTATTCTCTAAGCGAATTAGCGTCGGACTCGACGACGAGGTAACGTCCTGTTTCACTCACTCGAGCAAGCGCGCTAGAGCGAGACAGAGCGCTGCGCCAGCGTCGAGCTCGTCGCTGTTAAGCTTAGAAAATTGCGGAACATCTTTGAAATAACGCGCGAGTAAAGGACGGGCCACACCGGATGCTTATACCTACAGGACAGTTCCTGACACGCGCGTGCACACGCCGGTTGTAATGTACGGCATTATATGTTGCGTGCACGTGACACAGCTCTACGAAGCGAGTTGGAGCCGTGCTGCATACGCATCGTAATATTTCTCAAAAGTCAATGAGAAACAGACTTATATTTACCGATAAATGGAAAGCACCTTATACACCTATCTATATAGTGGAACTTATTGACATCAATTGTTTTGTTTATCAAGCTTGTGATTAATTTTTGATTGTTTCAAGCCTATTTTTTTTCTTAACTTATTTTATATGGACCTCATTAAAATCACACACCTTTGTTCGTAAGTTTACCAATCTCTTTTCAACAAATAAATGTAAACGATCCTGTCATTTAAGGGCAAACTTCACAATGACAGATCTTTATCTGTCATGTCTTAACATAACATTGTTAACTAACATAAATTTACGCAATGTTTATGAGTCCAAAGGTTGCCCAGCCCTGGTCTAATGCGTCCAGTTGGTCTACGCTGCGCGTACGCAGAACTCATTTGTCCGAGCACTAGTAAACGCGATCCTAATCTAGCGGCCACTAGCTAAGTATGCAAGTGCTAGCGCGACGGAGCCAGCTTCCCGACCCGCGCGACATTGCGTCGCCGGACGCTGCTCCATTCTCATACGACAGACGTCAACCGTCTTTACTTCGCTACGTAACGCAACGAGAATTGAGGTGAACATGGTGAAGATGGCATTTTCCGTAATGCTGACCATATTTGGAGCTTAGGAGGAGTGTGAATGTGAACCCAGCCCCAAAACGCGCTCCCTTTTCCACCATCTAAACCTTAATCTATGGCAATATTTTTTTGGTATATTGTCAATATGCCTTAGAACTAGGTTTGTATGTTTTGATTTTTTAAATATTCTACATAGATTTGACAATATTTGCATTTTAAGAGTTTCATACAAAACAAAAAAGCATCAATATTTTTAAAGCTATTAACAACATTAAAACAATCAAAACATACAAACCTAGTTTAAGGGCATAATGACAACATACAAAAAAATCATGGCTATAGGCTAAGGTTTAAAGGGTGGAAAACGTTATCGCCGTTTGTATGGAGAGCGGTGGGTTCACACTTTTCTTAAAATGTATATATATTTCCTATGCTACAGTCTACATATAGGCGTAAATTAATATGTAGTTATTATAAATTACTTCTAAATAATTTAGGCAGTAAGTAAGAAAGAAAGAATTTTTATTTGCTAATTTCTTTTGATTTACCCCCTTATTAAAAAAATATACAATCTTTTTAAGCTAACAAATGTCTCGTCCCTTTTTTAGGGTAAACGTCACAATGACAGATAAAGACATAACACATGTTAACTAACAAACGTTAACGAAGCGTTTCTGAATAAGGGGGAGACTTTAGAAGGTAATTTTTAACACCGTCGTGCCTTGAGACAGTGTCACAGAATAAATAATAGTACAAGTGCACAAGTATGCCTCTACTACTCTATGCCTCTGCTCTGCTCTCTCTGTTTATCGTATATCTCGTATTCATTCGCACGCGCGGCAACTCAATGGCGCCGGCCCCAGTGCAGTGGTGCGCCGATATTCTTGTAGCTCCGCGTAGTAACAGGGGGGTTCCACTCCGCACTGTAGGTGCGCTCGCCGCATTACCTATGGCAAAGGTTAATTGCAGTAGGTTGCCGGCTTGCCGCGCGCGCGCCCGCTCGCTCTGTCGCGCGTTGTGATAGTATTACAGTAAGCAGCCCAACCCTAGCGGTGCGCCAGGGCATTGCGGGTGGAAGGCAGGCGCGGGCGGCGCCTTCCTTTTGACGCATGCCGCCTGGCGAATGTTTATGAAGTAATACGAACTTTTTGTATCTGATCATAAAGTTGGAATTCGTTTAATGGTGGTCGAAAACGAGAAGTTTCTGTACGTTAGTACTATTATTTATTCTGTGGTAGTAAGCCGCGCCTGACAGTGGACACGAGCGCTAATTACTCGCGATCCGTATCTCGACGCGCAGCCGCAGTGGATTTAAATATTTGTGTATAATTACCCCCCTCCTGACCCCTTGACAACCCCTCCCATTGCGTCACGGGACCGGCGTTTGCGCAGAAGCCCTAAAAGGAACAGACTGTTCATTTAAGTTTATCCGCCGTACTTACTTAGAGATCATTTAAGTAGCACTTAAAATGTCCGGGAGTGATCGATCAGTCGTCAGAATTTTTTTGTCATCGGAGTCAACAGTTTACCAAAATTGTAGGAAACAAATATAAAGAATTGTTTCATCTAGTAACAGTGTATTTGGTTGGAATACTTTTTGTAAAAATACTCCAACTAATCACAGTGTGTTCGTTGAGGGTGTGACCCGTTACGAACAAAGAAGAAAAAGCGAGCGGTCTGAGAGACGCTAAGCAAGAGGTAAGTTTAGCTCGTAAGTAAGATACAGCTCTGACCATGGATTTTGAAATGAAACCCTCGAGAGTCCCGGTGTGTCTACTAATTCTCTTACTTTTATTTAAAGCAAGTTTTTTCGTGTCCTCCGGGTCAAGATACCCAAGGAAGACCAGCGTCGTGTTACTTAACCGTAATATGGTATTATGCTGAACGGGTCCCTTATCGGTATCTTAGTTTTAAGTTCACTATAGTGTTTCTCATAAAGCCGAATAAACTACTTTTTACTTTTTTCATTAATTTATAAAATCAAGCGTTTTGTTTCAAGTGAAAGGGCTCTTCTCTGGCCCACAAAGCTAGCTTACTCCGCGGTCCCACGGCGCGGGCGCAAGCATGCGACGAATCCAATTTTTTGTATGACGAGAGCTTCGAAAGCTCACGTAAAGGAAGAATGTCAGTAAAAGCTTCCGTCATAAAGGGTTTAACTTAATGTTTATGGTCTCTTTATGGCGGTAAAAAGGATAAAACGCGTCCATTAACTTTGTTAAAATTCTACACCGTTTTATTTAATCGCTTGCTATACAGACATCCCACGGCTAAGCAACGGGGAAGGAAAGTACCTTTAATATTGTTGATAGGTATTTTGATTCGAGGAGATTAGTTTGATGGTTGAGTATAGCTTTGAGATTTGGATTGTCCACAGGTAGCAGTTGCCCCTAGGGCTTGGCAGCAAGAAAGAAGGAATCTGCTGTTTCGCTGAACCCGGCCGATCACTGAGACATAATCGGTTCAACAGCCGTATTGATTAACATCCAATTACCGAAACTGAGCAGCGAGGCTGTGGCCCGAGAGACGAAGAGCGGAAATTAAAACGTGACATTAGGGTATAAACGCAACGGTTTTTTTTTTTAATGAAGAAGTAGACAAAGATCACTGCTGTCCATGAACACCAACGAACAAATCCATTGCGGGCTTTAGCTTCCTCAGGGATTCCGGTCTCTCGCTAACCACAGTAGTAAGCTACTACTCTACGCAATAGTATTCTTTACAGTGCGGTGCTTTTTCGATCCAGCCGGGCCATTTTTTTTTATTTTTTTTATACAACATAGGAAGGCAAACAAGCAAGTGGGTCACCTGATGGTAAGTGATCACCATTTGTACTACTATCACCAACAGGCTACAGTGTGGCACTACCACTGCATTTCTCTCACGCACCGTCGTACTAAGTAGAAAAACTAAATTACTACGACAGGAGATTACAACGACACGAAATTACGTGAGCAATATTCCGCCACATCTTTCTTGGCAGATTTGTCCGTGGCCTGAGGACTAAAACAAATTCGGATTGAATTACAGTGCTACCAACTTTTTATCCGGATCTTACAAAAAACTAATTAAAATGTTTAAAATTTCGCAGGATCGTAGAAATACAATTAACTTAAATGTGCACGCAACACGCTGTTGACGGACGTACAGCATAATTATACGTCAGCATACAGCATACAAAATGCCATTGCAGATATTATCAGCAGCGTGCTTAATCTGCTCGTTTAAAAAATAATCTAAGGAATGTCTTAGACTACTAATTAGTGTTCTCATATAAAATGCAGTAATTTTATGATTGCAAATCCTTTCATTCCTGTTTTTAAGTCACGACGAAAGAGAGAGAGAGTTATGTTACAAGTTTTAGTTTTAATCGTATTTGTCGTATGCGCTCTTAAACCGATGGTTCTAAGCCATGTTTAGTGGCAAGCTGTTGTCAAGTTACCTATATAACTTTTAAAATAAGACAATAACTAATGCAAAGTTTATTCCGGTTAGGTTATTAATTGTACTTCCGTTTGCCGCTCTCTAGCAGCAAGACCTCAGCCTTACCGACAAAATTAAATGCTTTTTAAATACAGCTTAAGCTCCGTCGTCTCCAAGTAAATTGCTTTTTTATTGTCCGTAAATCAACCGTATCCACGACAACTGTACTCGGGAGATTTGGTTCCAAATAAATTGGGAATTGATTGTTGAGTGTTATTCGTCGTTATTGTATTTTGTTGTAAATAAAGTCGCGTTAAATTCTACTTAAAATGTAAGCATAAGTAATAGTACTCAATTTTCATTCAAAATTCAAAGGAGTCATTACATCCCAAAGGAGGTAGCTATCAATTTAGAATTAGTTTTTCTTATTACAAGTAGTGTGCAATTTAGCCTTTTTTGGAAAATAGCAGTAGCGGTTGACTCCATCCACGAGCGCAGTCAAACCAAAAAGAATCGCCGATCCATTGACCCCACCCAATTAAACAATTTTAATTTTTGGGTTAAAGCAGACCAAAAAAATTTCCATAGAAGCATACTTGACTTTTCCCATTTCCTTAATTTTGATAAAGGGACGGCGTATACGCTGATTTAAATTGTTTAGTCTTGCTTAATTTTTTATAAAACGTCAAAACAAACACAAAATATCACTCAATCATGGCACGTTTAAAATCGTTTTGGAATAAACTCAACATACAAAGTACCGTTCAAAAAAACAAGCCATGCAGCGACCAGTTTCGTCCAGACGTCTGGCACTGGGCGCAACTCGTGTAGTCAGCGACGATGCGAAGACAAAAACCAACCAATTAGGAGCCGGCGTGACGCGAGCCCTGTTTTGGGCGAGAACTTTTTGCTTCGGGAGCAATAACTTACAGACTTGTTTGTAAAAGTATTATGATAATACATTTAATGGGGTTACTTCACCCTGAAAATTCACTTAAGAGAATGGAGAATTTACAGTTTCTAAGGCACCGTAACCGAAGGGAAAAACAGAGCTTTTTAGGTGTCACACTGCTGTCTGCCTTGTCCGTTTGTTACAGGCTACTAGCTCGTAAACAGAATAAGTTACTAACCCCAAAATTTAGACATTTTGTGAAGAATATTGACCCAAAGCCGAATACCTATCGAATTAAAAATGTAATTCAACCTTTTCGCATTCAAAACAAAATAGTTGTAATACTCTGACTCTCAACGCAATCATTGCGCTGTCATTGCATATAGCTTATTTAGTAAAGTAAACATTATTTTTTTTTTCTTTTTATCTTAAGAAATACAGAAATAAAGGAGATCTCTTATTAGTAAGCTATACTCGTATGTATGTATGTACGTAAATTCTTTATTGTACAAAAAAAAAACAAAAATGACAAAAAGAGATAAAGTGATGTACAAAGGCGAACTTATCCCTTTAAGGGATCTCTTCCAGTTAACCTTTGAGTGGATTAAAGAAGTAATTAATAGATTCAGGCGTTACTTTGCGGAGGTCCATATCAACAAACTGGAACAAATTACCTTGCTACTCCGCGAAACCAGTGCCGGGCTCGTGCAAAATAGCTGCGTCTGTGCGACACATATATGTTCATGCAAAACCCACCCTCCTCCGCTTCCACACGAAACAACATATATCACACAGACTCAACTACACACCACCACCACTAAACACTAAAACTACACGATCGACGCGCGTTTCGCCTCTATACGAGGCATCATCAAGATCAAAGAAACAGTACGACCGTTCGCTACTTGAACGAATGGCGTACTGACAAACTAAAACATTTTTCTTTAATCCCACCTACCGCCAACATTTTTGCACAACTACCCTTATTATTTTTCTCAAAGCCTACCCTCAAAATTTAAAAATAAAACAAAAGTACCCCCGTATATTATCACAAACTACCCACATAATTTATCTCAATCTCAGCTACCCCCATTGTTAAAGACAGAATTTAAGCATACCCGCAATAAAGGAGAAGAAGGAAAATTAACCTGTTCATTGACAATGGATCCCGCGTTGTTGTACCTAACTATTTCCAAATGCTCCAAAACATTCAGACGAAATCCCTTTTTGCAAAAGTGTAATATTTCATAAGAATGAGCATCTGATAATGTATGATCTGTGTCTATCAAATGTTTTGCAAAATTGGACTTCTCTGCGTGCTTATGCCTAAAAGATGAAACATGCTCCTTATATCTAGTATTAAAACTACGACCGGTTTGTCCTATATAAACGCTACTACAATCGTCACAAGTGAGCTTATATACTCCTGATCTACTCCCTCTTTCTACTTTATCCTTACCATTACATAGTCTAGAATACAAAGAATTATGTGTCGCACAGACGCAGCTATTTTGCACGAGCCCGGCACTGGTTTCGCGGAGTAGCAAGGTAATTTGTTCCAGTTTGTTGATTAAAGAAGTATCATAGCAGGGACCGACAAAGACCAAGAGTTTATCAAAAACAGTGGAGAATTACCATACAATTTACCTATAAACACATTACATACTAATAATAAATATAATACCCAAATAATAATAATAATAACTATAATACTTAAAATACATAAACTTACTTAGACATAAATAAATACTTAGAAGTTAAAGGAGTAGAAGGAAAATAACTTAAGGACATGGTGTTAGCCACATTTTACTCGTATTTATTATTGAGACATGCTTGCTTCACTCTACGCGTTGACATTGCCATTCCATCTTGATCTACAAACGAAATTACTACTTTACTACTTACTACATTTACTAGTAAAATTAGTACCTACAGTCTAAGCACGTACAAACAGCCGCGAGCAAGCTGTCCACTTGTTACTCCTCCGTGCGTGTCCACTCGAATGAAGTAAGCAAATACAAATTAAATACTAAACGACAAAAAACACAAGCGGTCATACCCAGTAGTGACGTAACGGAAGCCAATATTCGCAGCCGCTTTGCATACGAATATTTGATAAACATGGTTCGGCATCTTCTTGTTTATTGAAGGTTATTTGCATGTCATTTATTTTATTTAGTATAGGTATATTTGCATTGGAAAAAATGAATCCGAATAATGCGTTTAGGTTTATTTTAAGGTTAATTTATAGGTTATGTTTGTACAATTCGATTTTGATTCTTTTTTTTTTGAAAAGGTGAAGATGCGAAAAGTTAATTTTAATATTACTATTGTTATTGTTCTCTATAAAAACGGTTGTTGGAAGAGATCGCAATTAAACCGCCTATTGTCTACCTTACTAATTTGTTTCTTTGTTTTTATGTGGTGTACAGTCAGCGTCAAATATACCAGAGCGGGCAAGGTGTCAAAAATATCTGAACTCGACTCTATTGTCAAATACGCTCGGGCGTGTTCAGATATTTTTGACCACCTTGCCCGCTCTGGTATATTTGACGCTGACCAGTAAAGAATATTTTGTTGTTGTTGTTGTGACGTGCGAATATTCACATCCTCACTCTCAACTGCGAAGTTTAAGAATATTCGTCACATCACTACTTTAAAATAGTGACTAAATCACTTACTGGCATAATGCAATATCATTACTTACCTCTAAGCTAAAAGCTTCGAGCACTGTACCCTCATTATCTCGATTAAGTTAGATGGACGAACAAGTTGGACATTGGACAACTTGGACATATTTTATGTATGAATTTCCTTGAAACGGCTAACTGGCTTTTTGCGGGAATCGAACCCGCGTAATGAGGATATTGTTTTTAAAGATTTTATTGTGTTGAATATTTATGATCAGATTTTGTTATTCAGCACGCTTCGTAGTCAGCTGAAGCAGGTTTACGACTTTCTGACTTGGACTTTCATTTGGAAGTTCGGTATCATTAATGATGCCGGTAAATAATTATATTTTGATTCAATCCTGAAAACTGATTGCATCATTGAAAATAGAATCAAGTTTGGGACTAATTAAGTAGTTACTTTAGATAATGAGTCAAGAAATCCCGGAATACATAAAACTTACGATAAATACATAAAAAATACGAAAAAAAAAAACTTTTTTTTTTATTAACTTCGAGTCGTATCTGATACCTACCCAAAATGTTTCTCTGTGTTGTAAAAATACAAAATTATAAGAAACTAGCAGACGCGCGCGACTTCGTTCGCGTGGAATTAGTAGCCTATGTCTGTCAGGAATAGTGTAGTGTAGCTTTCTATTAGTGAAAGAATTTTGGAATCGGTTCAGTAGTTCCAGAGATTATCCTGTACATACAAACAAACAAAGTTTACCTGTTTATTATATTAGTGTATTCAAAAACCTGCCTCTGTTCTATAAAAGTCCTCCACTCTTAAGAGAAAAAAAATCAAACTTCTTAAAGTTTCATAACTTTCATAACCATTCAACTAAAGTCGCTATGAAGCATATTCCTTAAGACATTACCATCCTTCACCTACCCCACTTAACCTATCCCACGATACTCCAAAAAGCAACACTATCTTAAAGCATTAAAGTTCATTGTTCCCTTTGAGTAAACTTTAAAAATCTGAAAGGGCACACATTAATCAAATAAATGGGTTTGGACAGTTTTTATTCTTTCATAGTGGCTGGCTTAGGCCACTCGCACGCGCGCGACTCTATTCACAGTTGTGTATGAATGAAGTGCGATGAACTTAAGCCTTTGATTACTAAAGCAGGGTATCCCAACCTTTTCCAAGTAAATATATATATATATAAATTAAAAAAAAGAAAACACTGTCACAAACAAACATAACAGGTTAAAGCATGGCCGGAATGCAGAGGTTGCTGGTTCGATTGCAGCCTGGTTGTCATTAATCCCGACCCAGAAGGAGACTATTTAAGTTTGACGTGTATTTATCTGTCTATCTGCATAAGTCACAAGCCAATGGATGGAATTTAATGCGATTTTTTGTATTTACCTACGGACAAACAGATGCGCACGTCACGTCAGACTTAAAACACCTCTATTTTCTTGTCGGAGATGTAAAAAACCGCGTTGATACTTTATAATTGCAATAATTATATGTTTCTATTTTGCTCACACAAAAAATGCCACGAAAACTCTCGGCCTTGCTATTTTTTTATTAAGTAAGTTGTTAAGTACCCATAGTACAAGCTTTACTTAGTTTGGGACTAGGTCAATTGGTGTGAATTATTTTTTCTGCGGACTCTCCGGAATAGGTCCGCGGACCCCAGTAGTCCCCGGGCCCAGGTTGGTGATCCCTGGTATAGCCGACTAAAGTAATTAGCTTACCGATTTTGAGCCTTATCCCCCTTGTGATGTGATAGAAGAGGCAACGCAAATTCTTGCCCATTGCTTCCCACGCGTAGTGTTCTTTAATTGCTATTATTCATGTCTTTATAAACTGACTGGTGGTTAATAAGCTTTGAGTAATTAGGATCGTTAAATGCATTTAGATTTTTTTAGTTAAACAAAAAATCACAATAATAAGAAATAAATAAATAAAAAAAGTTTTGTCGTCAGATAATTAAAATCTATATTTTAGAAATAGAAATTTAAATATTTTCTGTATATGTATATAAATAAACCTATCAATAGAAATAGTTTATTAAAAAAAACCGATTTACAAACATAGATCTCTTGATTTCCACATATCCCTGTCCTGGGCTATATCCGGGAACACTTACCGGCCGGCACTTATTTTAGTAAAATATTAAAGAAAGCGCGTCAAACCTTTGGCTTTAACACACTACCACACTAACACTACTAACACACTAACTACTGCTTAAACACACTCCTAACTCTTAACTAATACATGACTACGTTTACCTTTTTTTTTAAAGAAAACCCTAGGCTAACAATCGCACGTTTATTCAGTGTACGACTGCCCTAGTCCGCTGTAAATTTCCCGCCGGCATTATGAAGCGACGCCGCGACGCGACACTGTATCACCGGCTTTATTCTAACAAGGTAAGATGGGATAATGGAGATAGGGAGATATACTGGAAAAATATCTCAAAGATCTGCTTCATTCACATCCAAATATTACCAACAACAACTCAAATGAAATTGGACTACAACTCTCTCGCTCCTATATTTCATAAGAGTACATAGCAACAAATCCTGAAAAACTGACTGTGACATACAGACAGATGGACACAGCATAACTACCAGCACTTGCCTGCGGAACTCTGAACCAGGATTATAGACTTCATTCATAGGGATTTATATTATAATATAACGACTAAAATCACTTTCAAGTCTCTTTAATTATTAGATTAACATTAGGCTGAGTGAGACAGTGAAATACTCATATAATTCCAACATACAGGGTCATTTCATCCTTATGGGATTAACTTTCCATGTTATTGTATGCAAGGTTTGGCTTCATCTTTCTTGTGACACACTTTCAAGAAACGCAATCAAATCTTCCTTCGGCAGTATTTTCCGACAGCTAAATACAATCTGTGCACTTTCGCAAAGAGACTACATAGGTATTTTTCTGGAAGATCGCTTTTCACCTTCGACCTCATCGCCATTAATGTGTCCAAGTTTAATTTATCTCTTGCTACGACTCTGTCTAACTAATGCCATAAGAAAAGGATACACAGAGAGATACACTAAACTTCGGTGGTCAAGTTAGGGCCACAGGTGATAAGGCTGAGCGAAAGTCCATCATCAATATAAAAAAAAACACATCTTATAGTTGCACAAGATGCACATTCAGACGCATCCCAAGTTTTATGCAAATCTCGTCGAAACGTAAACAACTCAAAAATCCCTTTAATGCGGTGTACCATCTTACGAGATCTCCACTTTATGGGATGGCGGGAATGCGATCCAGACCCCGTATCGGATGTAGACAGTTAAAAGCTTTTACGGCGATAAGGGGGATAGGCTGGACGGTTGCGGTTTGCTGTGGCAGGAGAAAATAGTTTAAAGTGTCCATAAAACGGCACTTATTTTGTTTCCACTAGGGTGAGAAGTGCTTTGAGAACTGTTTTCAACGTCTTGCCGATGTAAAAAATATTTTACAAAATCAACTTAGTAAAACTGTTAGTGCACTTGTCAGTTAGGACTTAGACTGTCCTATTTCTGTAACCAGAGGCATCCTCATAGTAAGGAATAACATGGAAGGACACGTCTATGAGAAACCTGCACATTGATTCTGGATTTCCTGTTACAAGGAGTTACGGAGGTCATTTGGCAGTCGCGTCAATGTCAAAGTTAAAACATCTTTATTTTTTGGCTTACAGTAAACAAACACCTATGAATTCAGAAAATTTACTAATCAATGTAATAATCCGACCTTCAAAATCTAGGATCTGGTTCAAAGTATCCTCGAACGAAGAAACGGAAAAAAGGACAGAGAAATTCCAATCTCTTTCAATTTTTATACAGTGATAGAGCAGCAAGTTGTTGGTTGCAGTACGAATGGGCCGGCTCGGCCGAGGTAGTACCGCTCTCACAAGTTTACCAATTCAGCCAATAAAATCGATCGGTCGAGTGTTTGCAAATGTATTTCCATACTTGAGATAAGTAACCCTCTTATTAGTTTAAAGTAAAGCGTGAATGTTTCATGAAACGTCAATCTTGTCGAATTCAGCCTCACAAGCAGCCAGTTACGATCATTCGGTGTCGATTGAAGTTCGTTTGATTGGTATGCCGAAAGCCCCTGATTGGTGTAAATGCCGCGGCTGCACGTCTGATTGGTGTTCTCAAAGCAACAGTGTCGTGACGTTTTTCCGAACAAGTCTAACGAGGTACAGTTTGCGACTCGGCATATAAACAATGGTTGTTCAGGACGGGAAAAAATCTCTTATGGCGAACTAGGGGACTATTTTTTGTTTCTGACTAAATATTTATAACAAGGCTTTATTCAGTCAATCTTCTGTTCGTACCGATTTATTTTATTTACAAACTAGCTTTTGCCCGCGACTTTGTCCGCGTAGACTTGTTTAATTGAAACATGCAATCTGCAATATTTCCTGTACAAATAAATGAGAATTAGTTGTTTTGCTGCTCATGACGTCACGGCGGCGAATAACTCACTCACTCACTTATCGCTATCCCGTGGGAACTATGCATTTTTACGGGATAAAAGTATCCTATGTGTTAATCCAGGTTATAAACTATATGTGTGCCAAATTTCATTCAAATCCATTCAGTTGTTTTTGCGTGATTGAGTAACAAACATCCAAACATACAAACTTTCACATTTATAATATTAGTAGGATATTCACCTACTAATGTAGGTAACTTGTTATACGTATAAAAGTCAGTTTGTATTAGTTAGTTGTAGGTGCTTTATATTACATTACATCCAACACTAATATCAGGGCCCAATTTCATAAACGCGACAGGCGACAGGTGACAGTGGCAATTCGCCGTGCATTACTGTGTCGACAGGTAACGCTACAGACTTACAGACTTAACATCATAGTGGGGCAAGCAATGCATACAGAATTGTCACTGTCACCTGTCGCGTTTATGAAATAGGGGCCTGGTTGATTGATGCCCCCGTTAAGTCGAGCAAGCCAGCTCGCCAGCGACGTAATGCACTTTTGACCTCTTGTTTGGGAAAAGAGCATAGCCTGGAAATTATGTTGCAAAGAAAGCAATAAAATAGTCTCAGCTCTAAAACTCTAACTGTTATGATCATCAGTAATTAATTGGTCCAGAAATATATAACCCCTGTTATGCAATTATAGTGCGCTAGGAATGGTTATTCATCTGTGGCCCGTTTCACGAAGCTACAAGTTACAATTTCACAAGTCTAAACCAGCAACATTGATCATTATGCCCATTGTCATTGGTCATTATTGACCAATGTGGCCGGTTTAGACTTGTAAAATTGTAACTTGTAGCTTCGTGAAACGGGCCACTGGTCTTTTCCTTACTTCCAATTTTTTTTAATGATCAAAACGGTCAAAACTGTTGTTTTATTTCGCAACTGCAACACCTATATGGGAATAGGATCATCAGTATCTCCTCTTTGACACTAAATGGTGTTAGGAGTACCAATATTTGTATAATTTAAGCGATTCCATTTGCCGATGAATGGCGTTAGTGTAACTATTCGTAAATTTCTTGAAGATGCTTGAAGTCCTACTAATATTTCTAAAGCCAGCAAAGAAATAAATCGACACAGTTCATAAGAAGCTTAACGTCGAACTAGCACGCCCTCCGACCTCTGCCGACGGGAGCCGACGGGAGCCGACGCCGGCCGAACATCAATCCGGCTGAGCCGTAAAACGTGAAACTTTGTATTCCGCGCTCGTTGCCGCGCTGACGTGTTGCGGGTTGCTAGGCCCCGAGAAGTGAGGTTTTTTTAATACAATTGAAAGGCAAACAAGCAAGTGGGTCACCTAATGGTAAGTGTTAAGGTATTAAGTTTTTTTTTACATTATACCCGCCAATTTGTTAAGCCGAACTGAGAATTGGGGTGTGCTGAAAATCAGCGCTGTGGCAGTAAGACTCCAACGGAGCTCGAGCGCACAGCACACGCTGAGCACACTCCCGTTGTCACAGCATGTGCCACAGGCACTATTTCTGGTAATTGTAGATTATTTATAAGTATTATTGTTAAAAATTAGGAATAATGTTTAGTTATATAAGTCTGGTTTTTTTTTGTCTGTATATGTGTGTGACAATAAATAACTATTCTATTCTAAGTGAGCACCACCGCCTATAGACACCCGCAACACCAAGGAGATTGCAAATGCGTTGCCAACCCATAAGGCTAAGATGGAATACCTCTTGTGTCAGTAATTGTACCGGCTGTCATTCTCACCACGTCGGAACACAACAGCGCAAGCACTGCTACTTATGGCGGTAGCGATCCGGATGGACCTTGCACAAGGTCCTACCACCCGCAGGTGGTAAATAAGTAGATATTGAAATAAAACTATTTAAACGGTTTATATCGCGTGTATTGTAACGAATCTAATACCCGACGTTTCGAGCCCTTTAAATTGTTTTATTTTAATGTCTACAAGTCGCGAAAACATAAGAAAATACTAATACTATGCCTTTGTACTATTTTATTTTAATTGTAATATTATGTACCGTGTTTTATGTTCAATAAAGTGTTTACTTACTTACTTACTTACTTAAAATACTAAGTAGAGGTTGTTTGGCTTACGAGTATCTATCCCCGCTTCCTATGGCCCCATCGGCTCGCGGAGGGTAGAGGCGAGCTTAAGGCGGCGCGGAGGTCCTCCCGGCGGTAACGAGCGGACGCCGGTGCGGGGAACGCCTCTGATTGTTATTGTTACACTTATCGACAACCCGTCGACGTAAAGTGATGATAAAATTTCAAGTATCAAACTTGAGTTCCTAATGAAGAGGTGCACGAAGAAAAGATTTTTGAAAATTCCACCATTAAGAGAGTTAAACGGCGGTGGAATGTAGTCATCATCATAATCATCTCAGCCACAAAAAGTCCACTGTTGAACATAGGCCTCCATGGATTTCCAAAGTGACCGGTTGGAAGCGGCATGCAACCAGCGCCTTCCTGCCACCTGTATGAGGTCATCCGACCATCTTGTGGCTGGTCGTCCTACTATCCTACTGTTCGGTCCTGGAATTTAGCAGGTACTCCAAACTCTACGCGGACGAAGTCGCAGGTAAAATTGTAAGTGGTAAAATTGTACGCCTAAAGCGGCAAAAGTGGAGAAACTTAATACATTTGTATTACGCCATCTCTCTGTACACCTACTTTTGACAAATAAATGATTTATTAAAATCTATATCCAATCGTCACCATTCTATGGACAATAAAGACGCTGATAGACGAGCATTCACTTGTATTAGAACATCGAGCTCGAGCATTGGCCGTATTTTAAGAGGAGTGTGAACCCAGCCCCAAAACGCGCTCCTCATACAAACGGCAATAAGGTTTTCCACCCTCTACCTTAACCTATGGCAATGATTTTTTGGTATGTTGTCATTATGGTTTAGAACTAGGTTTGTATGTTTTGATTTTTTTTATATTCTTCATAGATTTGACAATATTTGCATTTACAAAACCCAAAAGCGTCAATATTTTTGAATATTTAACAAATCAAAACATACAAACCTAGTTCCAGGGCATACAGACAACATACAAAAAATAATGGCTTTAGGTTAAGGTTCAGAGGGTGGAACACGTTATCGCCATTTGTATGGACGGCGCTGGGTTCACACTCCTCTTAACGCCTACAAGCTGCGCGCTGTTAATTTCCTACTTATTTGGTATTTTGTTGCATTTGTTAAAATGCTCATTACAAGCGAATGGCCAAGTCTGTCCGCACTCTTACAAGAAGCACATGAAGTGGTTTAGGTGTAGTAGAACAAAGAAGGTGTAATAGAGGTGCCGTAAAAAAAATTTTTTTTTACAAGAATTTATTTTACTCCTTTATTGGCGTCGCTATCCATGCTATATTAGAGCTTTCTAGTACTAAGCTGCGGACAGACGGACGGACATGACGAAACTATAAGGGTTTCTGTTGAGACTGCGGAACCCTAAAAATACAGACAAAGGTTATTTTTCCCATCCTTCCCTTTTAAAACATTGTCAGTAACAGTTCGTCCTCAACTTTCAGTTGCAGCCTCCGCAGGGGTCGACTGACAAACGAGCGAACTTCAGAAGTGGGATTCGCGTGAAAAATGGACCCCTAAACGTTTAATAAGCTTAATGGTTTGACGGTGACTTAGGATAACACGTATTTTTAAAGAACAAGTACCAAGTGCATATTACTAAGAAATCCCCTTGCTGCTTGATAAGATGAAGGGAATGGCTTTGTAAATTTAAAAGGGAGGCAAACGGGGGTGGTTGGACTTTGTGCAAGGTCCGACCGGATCGCTACCACTATCTTGCTCGCTAATCCAGCCGCTAATCAGCAGTGTTTTCACTGTTGTGTTCCGGCATGGAGAGCAAGACGGCCGGTGAAATTACTGGCACAAGAGTTATACCATCTTAGCCCTCTGGGTTGGCAATGCATCTGCAATCTTCTTGGTGTTGCGGGTGTCTGTAGGCGGTGGTGTTCATTTACCATCAGGTGACCCACTTGCTTCTTTTCCTTCCTATGTTGTATAAATAAAAAAACGAGCTTGTGGATCACCGATGGGATGTGATCACACTATACATACATTTTGCGGGTGGTAGGACCTTGTGCAAGGTCCGTCCGGATCGCTACCACCGTCTTGCTCGCTAATCCTGCCGCTAAGCAGCAGTGCTTGCACTGTTGTGTTCCGGCGTGGAGAGCAAGACAGCCGGTGTAATTACTGGCACAAGAGGTATTCCATCTTAGCCCTCTGGGTTGGCAACGCATCTGCAATCTCTTCGATGTTGCGGGTGTCTATAGGCGGTGGTGATCACTTACCATCAGGTGACCCACTTGCTTGTGTGCCTTCCTATGTTGTATAAAAAAAAAATACATTTACACTAATACAATAAAGAGATAAACTTTGTTTGTTTGTATGTAGGAGGTAATCTCTAGAACTACTGAACCGATGTCAAAAATTCTTTCACAGATAAAAAGGTACACTATTCTTGACGGACATACTAATTCCACACGAAGTCGCGGGCGTCCGCTAGTACTAAGCATACTGATTTGATTGAGGTCTGTTTATCAGAAACATTATCTACTTCCGATAAAGCTGAACTCAAATGGCAATACTCGTATTGATATCGATAAAACAATTTGAGTCAGTAAATATAACAGCTCACTACATTATGATTATTTGAGTATAGTCGACCAAGAAATTGCTTGACCACTTTTCGACCGTATTACAAAGGAGTAAGGTTCAAAAGTGGTCAAGCAATTACTTGGTCGACTATACCTATTTGACGTAAGGAGATAAAAAACCCACGGTTACCAAAACGTATCGAAATCTGTTTATTGTTCAGTGAGTATGATTCCACAGACAGATAGGTACACATACCCCATTTTTACGTCAAGGGTTAAAAATACATATATAGAAACATGTCGATGGTACCTATTTGAACTCAATAGGTAGGAACCTACTTGTTAATTTATTTTCGAACTCCCGATAACAGTAAACGAATGAAAGCAAAATAATTCTTAGGTCATTTCAATTAACGACAAAACAAAAGCGGAATTGTATTTGTACAAACCTGCGTATACAAAATACATAGTATTTTCCTTCCCATTTTGTAAGTCCAGTTTGACCCACTTCCAGTGACGGGATTGCATTAAAATTTGATACGCTCATTTATGTAAGTATATTTTATGTAGGTACCTCGTTTTTTTAGGATAATGTAATAAAAAATCTGGCAGTGGGCAGGGCACATAGCATGGAGAACAAGTTCTCGAATGGCGGCCGCGTATTGGCAAGCGCAGCGTAGGACGACCAGCCACAAGATGGTCCGATGACCTCATACAGGTGGCAGGAAGGCGCTGGTTGCATGCTGCTTCCAACCGGCCACTTTGGATATCCATGGAGGAGGCCTATGTCCAACAGTGGACTTCTTGTGGCTGAGATGATGATGATGATGAATAAAAAATCTAGGTATTAAGTTTTTTCTTGCAAAGGTGCTTCCTTTTTACCCGACTGCGGAGAAGTGTAATGTTTTAAATAGAATAAACTGAAATAACATGGTTCATTTATAATATCTGTTTAAAGTAGCACTTTTGGATAAAATACTTTCCTACTTACCAAAATTGTTTACAACATTTCCACAAACGAGGTACAGTCTAGAATTTTTATTTCACCAATTAATCATTGAAATAACAAAACATAACAAAGGCATTTGTATGTTTTCAACATTACAATCAGCAGTATGTACCCAGAAAATACAGCTGCTGCTAAAAATAATATCTCAAAGATCAATGATTCCAAATCACGTCACTAGATGACGTCACTAATGCCCATTGTATACGTAGCGTATTTTGCGCTCACCTCGCATCGACTCCGTGGCGCAACGGTAGCGCGTCTGACTCCAGATCAGAAGGTTGCGTGTTCAAATCACGTCGGGGTCAAAAGGAAAAATCTTTTTGTATTTTTTTTATAGGACCAAGTATTTTTTAAGGCCAAAAGAAAGCTAGCGAGTGGTTATAAATCAATAATTCTGCCACTAAAATAAAAATATAAATCTTGCATATTTAATGCAAAACTATAAAACAAGCATACAAAAAGTTTATAAGGAAAAAGTCAACAAAATTCAAATAATGTCATAAAAGACTTATTTCTCATAGGAACACATAATGCATACTAAGTGACTATAAAATTCAAAAGGTTTGAGTTTTTATAGTCGTTCATTGGAATATTTGGAATGATTATTCAGAAAGTACAGTAAAGACAGTTTTATGTTGTTAACGGTGTGCTAAGACGGAATTTTACTTTTTTAACTAAAATCCTCTTACATTTACGAGTATGTTTGCGAATTTATTAATCGTTTTTAAGTAAGCTCACATTTTATATTTGAGTTGGAATTCAGTTTGTATTCGACAATAGACGCTATTTGTTTAATTTCTTGTGTAAGTAAAGGTCCGTTATTAACACAAAGAAACAAATAAAAGAATTGTGTTTAACACATTTCGCACGCTTAGTATTAAAGTGACCCATTTCTGAATAATACACGTCCCAAAATATCACCTTAATTAAAAGACATAGGGTTTAATTTTGGAAAATATCAAATTCAGAATTGAGTCACTTTAATACTAAGCGTGCGATTTGTTAATGTAAAAAATATGTAAGTATGAGTAGGTACTTATACTTTTAGGGTACAAAGTTATCGCACGCTTAGAATTAAAGCGACTCAATTTTGAATATGACATTTCTCAAAATTAAACCCTATGTCTTTTAATTAAGGTGATATTTTGGGGCGTGTTTTATTCAGAAATGGGTCACTTTAATTCTAAGCGTGCGTTATGTGTGTTTGTTATGTGTTCGTGTCACGGCGTGGAGAGCAAGACTAAGTCAAGAGGACCCCTTGATTTAGTAACCCTTTGATTTTGACCCGGTGTTCCATCTTAGCCCTTTGGGTTGACAACGCGTTTCCTAGTTGTTGTTGCGGTCTCCTGGTGTTGCGGGTATCTTTGGGCGGTGGTGATTACTTACCATTCGGTGAACCGCTTACTGGTTTGCCTTCCTATTTTATAAATAAATAAAATAAACAAGCATCTAAATTTATTCTTTCGATTATAATTTTCTATTATATTTTTTTGAGCAATGGAGTCCTGCCAGCAGGCCAAGTGCAAGTTGGATTCGCACACGAAGGGTTCTGTACAAAAAATGCCGAAAAAAAACACGTTTATTGTATGAGAATGCACTTTAGTGTGTGGTGTTGCTTACCATCAGGCGACCCATTGCCTCGTTTTCCTTCCTATTTTATATAAAATAGTATTTTATGCAACTGTTGCATAATGAGGGGTCTTAAAAAACACGTGTTTTAAGACCTAATTATGTACAGTTGCATACATTACTTTATCTACACACATATCATAAGTACTCTATGATGGGTTCAGAAGCCATAGGGCAATGACCTGCATTGCTACTAGCTACCAGTGCTAGGTACCTATTAAATATCTATAGACTGTACACATTAAAATAATGTAATAAAAAATGAATTTGAACAAATATAGAAACAAATTAGAAAAATTCTCATAATAATATTGGTTGTTATAATGCTGGTCATTGCCTACGGTTTCTGAATGCATTATAGAGCATTTATGATATATGTATAGATAAAGGTTATTATTATTATGCCTTTATGCTCGTATGTATGTATGGTACATGTATATATGGTACAACACTTCGTAGTGCCGAAGACATATCTACATAAAAAGTAGTTTGTCTCGTTTGTCCCGCGAGCAGGCGACCTTGGGCATGCGAGCTCCAGATTTCAATAAAACCGACCATAAACCTGCCTAGGCACAGGCACAGGCAAACATAATACATCTAAATACATCACTACATCTAGTTTCATGTAGTCGAAGTCTAGTGACCCTGGCAGTGGTTATTAAGTATTAAAGCGACTTAATTCTGAATATGATATTTCCCAAAATTAAACCCTATGTCTTTTTAATTAAGGTGCTATTTTGGGACGTGTATTATTCGGAAATGGGTCACTTTAATTCTAAGCGTGCGAAATATTAAACTATTTTTCTTATTATGTTACGATAGACTTTTTTTTCGCTGGGGGTTAAAACTAGCAACATTGCTAGTAATTATGCCAAGAAAGTTTTCGTAAACCACGAAACCCCAGCTCCTCAAGAAAGCCGAGTCATTACCGTATTGCAAGACGCCAGTCATTACTGGATTGCACCGGATTGCACCGGATTGCGGGCAGCGCCGCGCAGCTGCAGCACTTCGGAGATGAGGTCTCAATGGGACAAGACCCGTACTGACAATAATGTGACTGCTGCCATTCTTTGTAAGCGTACTACTCGCCCAGATTGGCTATCCGTGGTTCGTAGGTAAACAGCGTTGCAAATTTAAGTTCTACTTAATACACAATGGATATTTTTGGTGGACTGCCGTCAGTTTTGATAGGATTTAAGCCAGCTTTTTTTTAATATTTACATTTAGCAATTATCGACACTTAAGGACACTGGCCGACCCTGCAGTCTGAAGATGTCCATCCTATTTCATGTAGCATGTGCTGCGGTAACCTCGACAGAGGTTTGTTCCCAAGCCGTGGTAAATTTTAGGACAGTTATAAGTGCTTCGTAAGCCTACTCTGAATTAAGATATTTTGACTTTAACTTTGACAGGAAGTTTATTCCACAGTCAAAGTGTCCTCGGAAAGAAAAATGCCTTACAAATTGAACATGATGTGAACTCAGTCAGTGTGCTTAGCCGATTGGTAAGATTTTGCTAATATTATAAATGTGAAAGTAATTATGTTTAGGTATTTGTTCCTCAATCACGCATGAACAGGTAAGCGGATTTAGATGAAATTTGGCATACAGACAGATGATATCCTGTATTGAAACAGAATACTTTTTATTTCGTGAAATGCAGACGAAGCCGCGGTTACAAACTCGTACACTATATTTTTTATAAGTTGTCGGTAACTTTGAAACCAAATTTGAAATTCGAATTACATCCGCTGCAAATCATTACCAGTTGTCACTACCATACCACGTCGATCGGCCTTCACGCTCCAGCGGTCCTCACCATCCACTGCTCATCCCATACCGAAGCAAGTCGTTAACAAGCTCACTTCCGCGTTTAGGATGCTATCAGCTTAATTTGACGCGACTGTTAAATATAATTGTGAGAATACTTACCATTAAACTTTGATGCGACGGATTAGTTAGTTAATTTAATGACACCCCGTCGGTTTCTGGCCTTTCTTTTTAGAGGTTTTTGGAAATTGTGATCATTTTTAAACTTTCTTTTACGCAACACTACAGTGTTCTCAGATCTTAACTGGCATAGTAATGTTACTTATGTTAAAGGTATTTTTAGGGTTGCGTAAAAGATGCCAACAATGGCCTCAACTTAATCGCCCGGATTAATTTATTCCTCCCTGCGACAAAGTCAAAGTCAAAGTCAAAATATTTTATTGCATAAGAGCACATGTCAAAAATGAAATAATACACATTATCATTTATACAATTAATAAATTTTTACCAAGACACATTATTTTAAACCATGTCAATACAGTACCATAAGAAAAGAATGCACAGAAATGAATAAAGGAATGGAGAATTTTTTACTATTTTATATTAGTTAGCTACAAATATTCCACAAAAATTGCACACCAGCATGAACTAAGACCTCATAATATTCTGGCAAATAATTATATTTGGTTTGATATAACTTCTGTTGTGTTGTGATTATTTTAAATAGATACTATAATACAAGTTACTAGGGACGCGCCCCAGGCTTCGCGTGGGTACAACCTGGATGTAAAGTGTATGAAAACCTTTCCAAAAAAATCTTGAAATAACAGTGAAAACCATATCGAAATCCGTTTCGTGGTTTAGAAGAAGGCGGCCGAAGATCCACTGTAATTTGGGACAGACAGGAAAAAATTGCTTAAGTTGCTTAGAACAAAACCAATTGGTCCATGTTACGGCTCCGTGGGTCAAACCGTTCCCATTCAATAAGATGGAATCAATTCCGGCGCAGGCGCAGGCTCGGTGGCTCCCCCTTCCCACGCTGGTGGTTCAATTTAACCATTTCACGGTCCGGGGAACAAGGCGTTGTGGTATTATTGAAATGGGTTTTGGAGTTTGATGGGCACTTTGGTTTTAGTTTCCGTATAAATCATTAAATTTCAGGTAAATCATAAAAATATTCATTCCCCTAGCGCATTTTTTTTTGTAAATTTACCTAATATTTACTTAACATATATCTTGAAAATATTGATTGCCTTGACGCTTTTTTGTCAGTCATTTAAAAAAAGTTATCAATATTTTCAAGAGTTACCCACATTATGTTCCGTAAACATTAGGTAAATATGCTGAAAAATACGCCAGGCGAATCAAGATTTACTCACATTATGTTGAGCAAATATTTGGTAAATATGCTTTTAGGATTCGAACGTTTTGGAAATATTTCGTAATAAACAAAGTTGCGAATTTTTTAATGTATAATTTCATCAACCCATTAGTTTTAACGGATCTTTTCACTAGGCACGTCAATCAACGTTTTACTGCCCCCGTGTAACGCGGTAAACGTTTTGCAATCGCAGTTCACGGCGATTACGAATTAGAATGCGAAACTTTACTATCGATTTGTCCATTAACTTAAACCTGTTGAAGATAATTCACGGTGACTTAACGACTACTAAAGGTTTAAAATATGGTTTAAAAGCCTGTTGGCTTGTACGTTCTTTTACATAACATTGGCTATACAACAAGCAGTAGAAATAGTTTAATACTCGAACACGTTAAGAGGAAACACAAGGGCCGTTTTTCCATACAAACGTCGTCCGCTGTTTCCTCTCTGGATAATGCCAGTAGAGCAATTTTTTTTTCCAAAAAATCGAAGGCCACTATTATGCATGTCCCTATGTTTTCCTTTTTTTAATAAATTAATTATGAAAAGAGATATGAACATTCAAAAACCTAGAAAATTGGCCAGATTTTCGGCTGCGTTCATACATTCAGAAAACAAATTTTACTAGATTATATAAAAAAAGAAAAAATAGGAACACTGCCAAAGCCTTTCTTTAATTTTTAATGAAAAAAGTAGTTAAATCGGATAAGTTTTGGAGAAGGAATCAGGGGTCTACGAATCGTTGATTTTGTGTACTTTTAATAGGTATTTTCACTTCAAGCTGCGGCTGTCTCTATTGCACTCTGCGGGGGGAGGCTTGATAGATGGAGGCAGCAATAGATTTTACAAATACCTATTTTTCAATTCTCTAGACCTTGGTGTTTCCTCTTAAAAAGATCTACACAAGCTCTTATAGCTCTTATTTGTATCTATTTAAGTCCATTTCACTAATATAGTTGCAGGCCCATCTTGAGTATAAATCAAGTGGAAAGGGTAAGTTTGCGCATACACATTTGTACTATAGTAACGGCTTCTGCACAGTCAAGGTCAGTACAGTACCCTTACCATGAGTACAGTGCATCTATCCGTAACCGTACTCGCTAGCGACGGCGTAAACTATTTGTATGGGGAATTGTACAGTCAGCAACGAAAGTCCATGAACACATCCTAATTTCCAAAACACCTGCACACTATAAAGTTCCATATGTTACTGAACAGGCTGATGTACAAATGTCTGTGGACATTTGAGAATAACAAAAGTCAATAAACATCGATTTTTCAATAGTTGCTGAACATGTCTGACTACATAATTAGCTGAAATGTACAATATCAATAGTCGCTGAACATGTCTGACTGCAGAATTAGCTGATCTCTAAATTATCAATAGTTGCTGAACATTCAACAACCGATTGATTAAATAGTTTAAGGTTACACGCCAAATTAAAGAGATGAAACGCTCACTGACAAGTGAGTACTCTTCTCAGTGATTGTCAAAATTCAAAATTCGAAGAGATGAGCATATCTCAGTGAAAAGAAAAATAGGTCAGGCTAAATTGAATCTTATCGCGTATCGTCAATGTCACACTGGTTCTATTATGTCAATTTCTCACTTTACCTGTAGTAAGTAACATATTCATTAACCCGAGATAAAATAAAATAAAATCTTATGTCATTTAAAATAAAGCTCAGTTTACCTTAATACATTTAAAATCAATAATGTAATGACCGTAAATACAGTCAAGGAATTTAATTTCCAACCCACCTAAGGTTCAATAGCATATAGCAAACTGTCACCATAACAGCTATAGAGCAAGACGTTAGTTTGACATATCGACCTTAATGCATTGCGAATGTCAGACGACATTTCAACGAAATGGGTAGGGAATTAAATTCCTTGACTGTACAAAGCACATTGAAAATTTTGCAGGGTATGGTAGTGGTAATGTGAAGAAACTGGAAAACGCAAGGCACGGAATGCTTAGGTTTCAGGGTCGAGTCCTGCCACTACCCTAATTTTTCTTTATGTGTGTGTAATTATACATATACTATTCAGCGACTATTCCAAATATTTAAACAATGGTAGTGTTCAGCGACTTTTGTAATTAAGCTGTTCAGCAACTTTTGGAATTATGCTGTCCCGTAATTTTTGAAATTACGCTATTCAGCGACTTTTGTAATTAGGTTGTTCAGTAATTTTTGGAATTATGCTGTCCTGTAATTTTTGGAATAAACCTGTTCAGTGACTTTTGGTATTTCATGGTGTAAATGTAATTTTGTTCTTAACGCAGTTCAACGACTTATGGACAAATGACCTGTTTAGTGACTTTTGTAACGTTATTGTGTTCGGCGACTTTCGTTGCTGACTGTACAGCGCCTCTAACGCTGACTTAGAGGACTAAAAATCGCTAGTATGAATCCAACGGTAAATTACCCATCGTAATCTAAGCTCTATGACTAAAGTTTTTGTAGCTGTTGCCGTAGAATATGAGACCATAAGTCACAAATTTGACACAACATGTCATCGAAAAAACCGTATCGACTATGGTTAACTGCTGCTGCTGGTTGGCTGCTTGCTTAGCGATAAGACCGCCTGTTGAATCCCATGTAAAATTTCCCTGTGTGTGTTCTTTTATTTTGTTTACTTGTGTGAATCAATAAAGAGTATTTGTTGTTGTTGTTTGTTTGTTGTTGTTAACTCTTTCACTGACAAATGGGAGCGTATTTAACCGCTATCCACTGTAGTAACGTAATATGAATTTTCGAAAGAAACTCATGGTAATGGTCCTGAAGAAGTTTGCCGGGAACTGTAGAACCTCCTTGACACGTCTCGCTCTAAATAGCCCGTGAGAGACGCACTGAGTTAAGTTTTTAAAAGGCTTGTAATCATTTGCACTAACATTATTTGTAAGCTTTTGTACTGAATATCTACTGCTGCTAATACGCGTGGACTATGTCTGAAATAAACCTTTTTTTTTGTCTTCGGAAGAGAGTGGTGAGAAGGTCTTATTGACCTCTTCGTCTCTGTAGATGGGTAGGTCTCATGTCACTTCCGTAGATGACATTTTCTTTTAAAATCACCATTTTCTTTTTGGATCGCTACCACCATCTTCCTCGCTAATCCTGCCGCTAAGATGCAGTGCTTGCACTGTTGTGTTCCGGCGTGGACAGCAAGACAGCCGGTACAATTACTGGCACAACAGGTATTCCATCTTAGCCTTCTGGGTTGGCAACGCATCTGCAATCTCTTTGGTGTTGTGGGTGTCTATAGGCGGTGTTGATCACTTACCATCAGGTGATCTACTTGTTTGTTTGCCTTCCTATTTCATAAAAAAAATCCTACAATTAAATACCTCAGTAAAGATGCTCACTATCTTAAGGTTAATGGCGAACAGTCACCGAGCTTATTTCTTTTATTTCTTTAATGGTAATACGAAGTATCTCAGACGGTGACGTATTGTCGCATTAACAACACGGGGATTTGTCTGTAATAAGAATGTTTTTGTCGCAGTTGTCCTTTCGTGACCGCGAGCTGCGGTTGCGGTGATGACAGATGTAATAGATTGTGTGGGAACAGAGGAAGGAATGTTCTCGTATTGTCTGGTGGGATTGATTAATATAATATCCACGAACAATAACTTTATAAAAAGACGAATAAAGAACCTGCTCCTCCTTTTATTGAAGTCGATTAAAAAATTGAATTTGATTTTAAATAGTATAGTCGACCAAGTAATTGCTTGACCACTTTTCAACAATATTTCCTTTGTAAGACGGTCGAAAAGTGGTGAAGCAATTTCTTGGTCGACTATACATGAATGTAGTCGTTAGTTAAATAACCGCTAAAGGATAAATCGGTTTTTTGGGCAATTATAGAACATTTTCGCAATAAATTGTAACTATGACTTTTCACTTTTAAGTACTTTTGGGAGATGTAGAAGTCAAGAGTAGAGGCTTTGCCCAGCTGTGGGACCGTATGATACTCATTTAGGCTAAGTAATAAAAATAGTTGTCACAACCAAATGTCTTGGCCCTCTGGCTCTATGACTGGCCAAGTTTAGTTTATCTGAGTTTATCTCTTCTATGTTTGTCTCTTTCTTATGACATTAGTTTGACAGAGACACAGGGAGGATTAGTTAAACCTGTACCATTACCATGAGTTTCTATCGAAAATTCGTAATACGTTACTACAGTCGATAACGGTTAAATACGCACTCATTTGTCAGTGAAAGAGTTAACCATAGTCGATACGGTATTTTTCGATGACATGTGTCAAATTTGTGACTCATGGTACCAATATTCTATGGCAACAGCTACAAAACGTTAGACACTGACGTTCAGATTTCGATAGGTAATTTACCGTTGCACTCATACTAGCGATCTTTAGTTATCTAAGTGAGCGCTAGAGGCGCTGTGCAATTCCCCATACAAATCGTTTACGCTGTAGTCGCTAGCGAGTATGGTTACGGCTAGGTGCTCTATACTCATGGTAAGGGTACAGGGCCGGTCACCTTACTCGACATGTACACGTAAAACAGGGTATCCAAAACGACGTGTTTTAAACCGTGCAACTGCCAATGTCAAGTGCTTAATAAAATAATTTTACTCGCAATACACCACTGAATACACCTGACAAATTGTACTTAATATCCTTTTTATAACGTTTCAATTATGAAACTTTACTACCGATTTACAACGGTTTAAATACAATTTGTGGCATCTTTATCCTGTAGGATTTAGGTCGTGTTTTATTTGTGGCGACTGTAAACAGTTGAAATGCCACGACCGTACAGTAATCGCTGGAATGACAAGTGGCTCCCGAGAATAAACGGATAAATGTCAAAAGGAATGGAGCTATAAGACCTTATAAAACTATCTGTTCCCGTTTATATGACCAGCATTTACCTGCATCTTCTCTGGCGGTGTTAAAAGCCGTTGACCTTTTCTATGTCTAACAAACTTTATCAACATTCGTGTAGAGGGTTAGCCGTGAAGATCAGAACAGATAAATCGGAATAGATTAAAAATATATGTATATAGTACCTGTAAAGATGGGATCCATGTAAAGAAAAGGGTTTTTTAAGTTGCAACATAGTTCATCAGTTCCTATTGGGTGTCCTAAACAAACATTCATTGTTACAATGTGGTGTACCGGTATGGTGTGGTGTACACGGCTAGCAACGCACCAGCAGTCCCAGTGTTACTGTAGATGTTCATAGGCGACACTCGCTTAACACCAGGGCCCAATTTCATAAACGCGACAGGTGACAGTTGACAGTGACAATTCGCCGTACATTACTGCGTCGACAAGTAACGCTACAGACTAACAGACTAAATAAACATCATAGTGGGCAAGCAATGTATAACGAATTGTCACTGTCACCTGCCTGTCCTTTGGACGCTTTAGAAAAAAGTTTCTTGTAGTAGTCATATGGTTAGTGAGAGGAGCCCACTTGGAAGATCAGCGTTTCTCTCGGGATCGTTGTTTCCTATGAACTGGGAGATGACTTCCCTCCAGGTGCACCGTATGCTCGTTTGCCTCCCGTAAAAGTGCTCCCTTAGTGACTTTGGACTCAGTTTGAAGGCAATTATCGACGTCACCGTTTAATTTATAGCTCAGTTAAACGCAAGTGCGCGTTGTTGGTGATAAGGCGCGGTGTCTTACTGACTTTCACCGCACGACCGTGGTTACATTTAAGTTTATTGGACCTTTATTTGCGAAAACGAGGCATTAAACATGGAAAAGGCATTAAACTTAGTAAGGCTTAAGGCCTGTACCCCTACAATATGGAAGCTCCTTCGAAAACCTTCCATTTTATACTTAAAACCGCTTTGTAACTGTAGTACTTTCTTATGTTTTCGCGACTTGTAGACATTGAAATAAAACAATTTAAACGGTTTATATCGCGTGTATTGTAACGAATCTAATTCCCGACGTTTCGAGCCCTTTACAGGTCTCATGTTCACGGGCAGACTGACAAAAAACTTAGAATTAGAATTTAGAATTAGATTCGTTACAATATTACAAGCGATATAAACCATTTAAATTGTTTTATTTCAATGTCCGCTTTGCAACTCTTTAGATAAGCTATTATTTAACGTATAAAGCGAATTTTCTATAAATGATTAAATCTTATCCAATTATTGAGAAATTAACTTATAAACGATTTAATTTTCTGGATAATGTACGCATTGTTATATTTATTTACAATATTTATTTTCGTAATACAACGATTACGCTAAGAAATATTCATGTGACCTGCCAGAGGGCGTTCTTCCTAATATTCTAACAATGGTTTTACCTACCACCTTATTTTTTTTAATGAACATGGGAGTGACTAGTGGGTCACCAGATGGGACCCAAAACAATTATTGATTGTTGCGAGATTTCAAAAAGCGTCCAGGTCTCTTACCGTACGAAACAAAGTAGCTAGCTACTACTTCAAGCCAGTATTCCGTAAAACTTATGGTACTATCCCAGTCAAGCCGACCCATTTTTTTATCAAAGCTTGTATTTTCAGGCAGATCCTTAGTTATACATATACCCGCTAGCGAGGGTGGTAGGACCTTGTGAAAGGCCCGTCCGGATCGCTACCAGCATCTTGTTCGCTAATCCTGCCGCTAAGCATCAGTGCTTGCACTGTTGTGTTCCGGCGTGGAGAGCAAGACAGCCGGTGTAATTACTGGCACAAGAGGTATTCCATCTTAGCTCTCTGGTTTGGCAACGCATCTGCAATCTCCTCGGTGTGGCGGGTGTATATAGGCGGTGGTGATCGCTTACCATCAGGTGACCCACTTGCTTGTTTGTCGTCCTATGTTGTATAAAAAAAAAAGTCAAGCCGACCCATTTTTTTATCAAAGCTTGTATTTTAAGGCATTCCTTAGTTATATCAGAATAAAAACAGCCATTTTTTCGCCAACTCATTGAGTAAACCTTTGAAGATTTAAACAATGTTTATATTTATTCTTGATACTCGGCACAAAAACTCAATGAAAAGAATGTGTTGGTACAGTGGATCAAAATCAATCTACACACAATCATTGATACAGCACAAAATCCTATTTTAGTAAATAAAAACAACATTACAACAAATGAAACAAGCCGGCCGACGCGGCGACGGCTTCATACAGTTTTTGCTCATTATCAGTGCGCAGGATTCACATGAGTACATATGTATTAAACGAGTACTTGCCCGAGGAATGTGGGGTTGGGAGCATAAACTTCATCTAAAAAGAATGGCGTTACGATACTTGATTCACTATTATCGACAACATTAATTTAACTTATGTATTATGAAGTTTGACTTGAAATAGTATTTCATTAATATTTTTCCTTTTGACATTTGAAGACTATAAAATACATACAGCTCCAATTAACATTAAACAATTTGACAGTGGACGCGTTTTAAATCTCTGTCAAGTAGGTATAGTTTTATTAAATTCATAAACCTTATTGGTCAGCATCATCTAAAATGCAGGATTTTTTTTCGCAATGGATCGGTTCGATACCCAGATGAAGCCAGTGACTTTTTTTAAATCTTTAAGTACAGTTTTACTTACTTACTTCGTTTTAAGTATGTCTTTATTTGTTTAAGTATCCAAATTAAATTTAAAATGCTAATGACAACACAAAGAAAAATTAGGGTAATGCCAGGACTCGAAACTGCAACATCGGCATTCCGTGCCTTGCGTTTTTTCAGTTTCGCCACGTTACCGCTAAAAAATTAGGGTAATGGCAGGACGGTAATGTGACGAAACTGGCAAAATGCAAAGCACGGAATGCTGATGTTGCAGGTACGAGTCCTGCCATTACCTTAATGTTTCTTTGTGTTGTCATTAGCATTTTAAATTTAATTTGAATGTATAAAAAAAATACAAAAAGAATCGATTACAAAAATTGTATAAGAATGTATTCGTTCTCTAGTATTTGAACCACCTGTACAAGCTATGCTGAGCCTGTGACTAGGTTAAATCGTATAAATTGCTCCAAGTTTTCATATTATTCAACAAAGTCTCAAACGGTAAAACACCATAATAAATTAGTTCCCTCGCCTGTATGTCTGTGTGTGTGTTCGCCCTTAACAGATAAAATCTCGCCCGTTTAGGAGCAGTTTCCCTCATTACGCACTTTGTAGGGCGAGCTAGTTTTTGCCGATCCGTTCACTTCGACGATTGATGTTCTTAGCCTATAAAACTTAGAAGGAATACCGTTGATCTAGGTTTCTTTAGTACTAAACACTATTAATTTAGAATTAGATTTGAAATGTTCCTAGAATTAAACGGTAAATCTTGTAAATATTAATTGTCCTGTTATGGGGCATTTTTTTATATATTTTTTAACACAAAAACGAGCCAGGGTAATGAGATTCTTTAAATTTACCCACATTATATTTAGTAAATTTTTGGTAAATATGCTTAAAAATGCGCCAGGGGAATGAATATTTTTAAGATTTACGCAACGGTATATTTCAGAAACTACTAACACTATTTGAAAACGGAATAATTTTAAAGATTACTTATTCGATCTTATTGCAACTAAAAATATGAGGAAATATTGTTAATTTGTTTGCTAACCGAGTCGAAAAGGCTGTCGAAATTTCAAAGTGAGACTATTTGCTAAATATTACTAATTCAAGGTGGGGTATCAAATGAAAGGACTTTTTTAGACTGACTGAAACTGTACGTATACATTAAACTAAATTGAGAGTACTGTATGCCTACAGTATCAGACTGATCTACCGCAAGGATAGTATTGAATTAATTTACACAAAACAGTTACTCATTATTATTACTCGTTAACTTCACAGTCTCAAATTTAAACTCGCCCCATAAATTCACTTGAAGTGTTAAAATAATTATAAAAGAACTTACTCATTATAATTTCATAAATATGCATGAGCTTCTAAATAACATCATAATAACTTCGTAGATCATCAAATCTTCATACAATGGGCGCAATTACTGCGCAAGAGACTTGGCGTAGTATGGATGTCGGTTTGGATGTCTATTCTATCGTAATAGTTTATTTATTTATTTATTTATTGGAGATGAGTTGGCGATAGAACTCCGGCTCATCTGACAATAGGTAGCTATGTGATAGGGAATTTTAGAATCATAATTTGTTTATTTGTTGGAATAATTTACAAAAAGGCGTTGCAAAATGGATCTTCGTGAATAGACTGGTATTTAAATCACAGTTTTACATAATATATTTAGAATTACAATACAATACAATAGTTTGTTTTAACTCCAAAGTTATAAATATAACATATTTTGATACAGGATATTTCATTACATTTTTAAGTATTTCCTTTAAAGCCTTTTGCGAACAATGGAAAACAGACTACTATAAATGCCTCTTGTAAAAAGAAGGCATTCCAGAAAAATGTACACTGAAAACATGTTAGTACAGTCAAGGAACTTAATTCCCTACCCATTTCATTGAAATTTCGTCTGACATTTGCAATGCATTAAGGTCGATATGTCAAACTAACGTCTTGCTCTAGTTAGCTCTTATGGTGACAGTTTGCTATACGATATTGAACCTTAGGTGGGTTGGAAATTAAATTCCTTGACTGTACAAAAGTTACTAACATGTTTTAGGCGCCGCGCGTGCGCGAGTACAACGCCCGCTAGCATCAAACTGGTTCAAATATTTTGACTCTGACTTAGGTTTTAATAATTCGTTTTTTATGTTTAATCAGTATGCAGCTGTGCTATATTTTGTTTTTGTTTAATTTTTATTTTATTTTATTTTTTGCTTATTATGACATTTTCACATTTTGTGTGTTTGTATTTGTATTTTTATTGTGACATATTGATTTGATTGACAGATCTTTATTTTGACATTATGACATTTTATAGACTAATTTCTAGATTTTTTTTATTATTATTTTGTTTACTTTTTTGACGATCTTTTTATGAATTTGTTAAGTTTGAAATTCTAAATTTAATGTAATTTTCAATAAGAAATAAATGAATCTATCTATCTATGCGAAAATCCGTTATCCGTTCATCTTTTACGAGACGTTTTGTCATTAAACGGCACATGCAATTATTTTAATCTTTGTTTAAGTTGTTGCGAGCTGTTAGTACAGCTTAATTTGCAACAATACAGAAGTTCGTATTCACTGTTAAAAATTAAAGAATACCAGAACGTAAATTAAATCAACTAAGGCATTATGAAATCCGACAGATGCTGGTTTATTTTAGTTTTGAGAATTATTTTATAATTTCACTGAATTTATACTTTATGCGGATAAAAAATTATACGAATACGTCCCAAATCCGCATTCCGAGTTATAAAAAACTTAAACTAAACTATGTACGTTAAATTATTTAATATTTTATTTTATATTGTTTATTAGGAATACCCAATAATGAAAGTAATACAGTATGCAAACCGTAGGTCATTTCTAAGCTATTCAATAGAAATAGAAGCGTCGCCGCAGTCAAAAGCTATAGTCAGTGACCTTCCATTGAGGTGTGTTCCCACGCGCACGCGCAGTGATGAGTGATATCGTGATTACATCACATGGTGATTGTATCACGCATGCGTATGGAAATTAGGCGCGACGTGATCAGCGCGGGGGCATTTAAGTTGGAGTTATCAGATTGAAATGATGGGAGTTTGATGTCAATTAGAGATGGAGGTGTCATTTTATCAGATTTGGGCACGATTTAGAAAGTGACGGCGTTACAGTGTTACTGCAGTCAAAGTAAAATGGGCTTATAAACGATTCTTCTCTAACGTGTCTGCTCGTGACCGCGGCCATTGAATACTACTAGATTTCACTCAGTTACTAGCAGTCAGTTCTTCGTTCGCATTAAGTTCATAAACGCCGTGCGCCATACAAATAAATTAGCATTACGGGCCGTTTTAAGGTCCGTTCGTATTTTAAGGTCCGTCCGGATCGCTACCACCATCTTGCTCGCTAATCCTGCCGCTAAGCAGCAGTGCTTGCACTGTTGTGTTTCGTGGAGAGCAAGACAGCCGGTGTAATTACTGGCACAAGACATATCCCATCTTAGCCCTCTGGGTTGGCAACGCATCTGCAATCTCTTTGATGTTGCGTGTTGACCCACTTGCTGTTTGCCTTCCTAATTCTCAAAAAAAAATTACATAGTACTGTGCTGATATTTTCAGCCGCTTCCTCCTTCTAAACCAGGCAACGGATTTTGACGCAGTTTTCACTATCCTATCATTTAGGATTTTTTTAGGACGTCTTATATACATTACATTCTAATTGTGCCCGTTCGAAGCTGGGGCGGGTCGCTAGTTACCTATAAACCTAGTATGCTGCCGGCCTAAAATTATCGCACAAATTTAGTCCCTTTTTTAAGACTCTAAGGAAATGTCCTAAGGAAGGGGTAAAATAAAGTTGAAAGGTTATAGTTAGAGCCACTAATGTTTAAGCTATATAGGTAAAAGACTTAAGTAAAGCCCCTTTTGCGCATGTAGCAGTAAGTTGACGCTCCATATACTAAAAATTATGTAAGTTTTACATCAGTTTAGTACACTACTACATTCGGGCTTTCTTTACTTCAAACTGGAACAAATTACCTTGCTACTCCGCGAAACCAGTGCCGGGCTCGTGCAAAATAGCTGCGTCTGTGCGTCTGCGTCTGGTGGTGGTGTGTACCACCACGTGGTGGTGGTGTGTAGTTGAGTCTGTGTGATATATGTTGATTCGTGTGGAAGCGGAGGAGGGTGGGTTTTTGCATGAACATATATGTGTCGCGCAGACGCAGCTATTTTGCACGAGCCCGGCACTGGTTTCGCGGAGTAGCAAGGTAATTGCTTCCAGTTTGTTGAAATGGACCTCCGCAAAGTAACGCCTGAATCTATTAATTATTTCTTTACTTCATTTTTTTTCCTATATCGTAAATTGACATCAGAATCCGTTCAATTGATTTGCTTGAAAGAGTAACAAACATCTATCTAACCTCAAAAACTTTCGAATAATACTAGAGATTATAGTGGATCCTTCTAATTTTTAAATTAGCAACACTTTGTGCATTATGATTGCGAGTGTAATGCAAGGGTAACGTTAGTGTTGTACCTTGTCACATCACTAAAACATCGATATCGACAATCGTGACACGATGATGTCCGGAAATTACACGCACTCGCTGTGTCGCGCTAATCAGATGCCGATGTCTGACAATAAACTAGAGAGGACACAGTTTCGACGTGTTACATGACAAAGGCTATGCTCGTAAGAAAGGAAAAGGTGACAATGTTTGTATGTTGAATTAATTCAAATAATTTCACAACGCTTTGGATTTACCCACCGAATGATTGATGCTGGGAACAAAAACTAATTAGACGAAATACAAAACGCTTACTTGTGAAAGTAACTTTTTAGAATTAAAGAAGTAATGCATAGTTGAAACCACTGTTATATTATCAAACCGCGATTAGAATAGGATTCTGTAATTTTTTAAATATAGGAATGAAGCTTGACGCAAGTCTATGTAATGATAGTGTGCTGTCGTAACTCTCCAATTCTACACTAATCGTGGTTTGACATACCTAATTAGTACGTACCTAAGTGTATGTAAGGCCGTAGATTAACTTACTTTATTGAAATTGGGTGCCTTTAAGTCATTGTTACTCGTGTATGTTGAAGTCTCACTGAGTATCGTTAGTTTGTTTGACCCCATGCACATTCTAATAATGAGTTATCGATATCGAACATTAAAATCTATTTGTAGTTTCTCAATAAACATGTACGATCTCTTAGATTTACAATCACCTTAACCTTTCTAAAACTTTGTCGCAAAAACGCGTCGTGTCATGACACTGGCTTTAATGTATAAATCATTGCCCATAGCGAATCAATGGTGGCAACACACATCGGTTAACTGCTTTACGAACAGTTGATCGTCCGTAGCACCGTTAGGGTTCGAAAATGGGGGTCAAAAGCCCAGTCGTGGATAATTTGGGATCTTAACAATAGCTTAACTGCCTGATGAAACGTAAGAAGTTAATAGAGTCATATGTAGCCGTATGTGGCATATTGCTGATTATTTGTACCGTTACTTGAATATTATAGACCTTCGCTAGAAATTGTTGTTAATAGCTTCAAGATTGATATAGCTTTGTAATAGATTAATAAAAATATGGACATAGCACCATTCATATTTTCAATGCCTTTAAAGGCATTTGGGTAACTGTAACTTCAGTGAACCTTCACAAAACATTGAATTAATAGTCAAGAACTGACCACTATAAATTGTGATCTATCCAAATTAGAATATTTCAGTTTCTTTTGTGTATATTTTAATGCTTAGGACATATTTGATGAAAAACTTTATTCGAAGTTGGTCGTCCATGCTTATCGCCTTCACTTTTTGCTTTAATTAAGTTATTTTTTAAAACGTACAGTTACAAACATACAAGAAACTTTCAGTCGATAGACCCTTACCATTTTTCAACTTTATCCTCTCGTCCTGCCATTGAAAAGTGGTAAAGTTGGTCCTTTTTGGACTATAAATTCTATTAATATTAGTACAATAAATCCATATTCCAAGGATTGTATTTACTTCTAAGTATAAATTGAGGCCTATGTAGTTATAACTTATAACAGTAATAACAGAACAGATACTTTGGGTTCCTAGTTGGTCTCGCGAAGTTTTTTAAATAAAGAAATAATAGACTGACCTTTCTTGCTGCAGCACTTCGGCCCGGACCCAGGGCACGGCCCCCCACTCCTCCTCCTCGGGCCTCATCCTGAGCAGCCCGGACAGCCACGTGTACGACTTGCTGCGCTTCATCCTCCACTCATCACTCACTCATCACCCTCACATCGCGAACACTGATCACTAGCGAAATCTATCGACAATATGTATCAATACGGTCACAACACTATTTTGAACTTCGAACCACGGTTTTAATTTGCGTTTTTGTTTTATTTTAATTTGGAACACTTAGTTTATTTGAATTTGGAGCACTCGTTTTTAAAACTCGTTTTAAGCACACTCGTAGCACTGTTTGAAGTTGCACTTTCTTTTTACCGTTTTTTTTATTATATTGTTTCGAATGGCTTCTTATTTCTTTAAAGGTACCCTTCCAACTTTCTCTATTAAGCAGTAACAACACGGTAGTTTGTACGCTGTTGCCACAACAGGCAGGCGGCAACTCTGCGTCAAAATATCAATCAATTTGGACTCATTAAAATTTTCCACGGATGTACATGTAAACAAAAAACCTTCTCACAACCTTTACAATGAACCGAATCAACTTCAACCTTAACAACAAAAGCCACGATTTAAATTAGAATAAAAACGAAGCGAGGTGTTTAAGAATTTGTGTAAGTACACACCTACAGCTCAAATTGTAATCTCATCGAATAAAATTGACGTTAACGAAAGGAAACGTCAAATTTGACCTCTAGTGACCTTTTAGCCACAATCAAAGTATGGAGGAATTGAGCCTACCAAATTGAGAAGCGTTTTTAACGACGTAGAGTTACTGCTGGCTGTGATTTTTTGATTTGGGCGTGTGTTGATAACTTGAGTGGTCCATGACTCGCACCTGCAACAAAAATGTTTTTCTTAAGGCTGATGTGTTGACACTGTCAGAGATACTGTTAAGGCACTTGTAGCAGGTAGAGAAACAATTTCTTTTGTAGTCTTTGGTGTTGTAGTGTTGCTTGCCACACAGAAGGCTATGCTGGGTAGCTCAGTAAATGTTAACATTACCAAAGACCTTATTTAATGGACTGCTATACATCTCTATACATCTATGCATATGAAAGAGTTCCGTTACTGACTGAATGACGGTCAATACTCAGCCTCAACTGCTGAATACAGAAATTTGAAATTTGGAACATCTCTTAGTGGATGTAAAAATGCACTAAGAACGGATATTGGAAATTCAACCGCTCAGGGCTTTAAGGGGGGCGTAGGTTAGTATGAAACGTAAATGTAGTTGGGTGAAATCGCGGCCAAAAACTACAGTTTTCAACTATAGTTGAAGCTTAATTCCATAAGCGCAATGCATCTTTTAGTATTTTTCTTGCATTACAACTTTATTATGGTTCCTTGAGAAAAGCTTATTAAATCTAAATTCTTCTATTTTGCTGTCTCCTTCATCACTTAGCTGCTTCTGTCAATGAATTATGTACGCTGTAGTATTACATGTATTTGTTTTATACTAGATACTATTTGCTGATAAAAACTTATAAAATAATGTATACAAATGAGGTTGAAAACCGTATCATTTCTGGTTTCCCATTGCATGGTTTAGAAGAAAAGCAGCCGAAGCTATGGAGACAGACAGACAGACAGCGGCTTTGTTTTATACGATGTAAAGATTTTTTTTAAGCAATAAATAATAAATAAATAAAGATTAAAGAAGATAAAGAATCTTGTTTAAATGTCAATTACGTAAGTTTATTATGAACGTGTTTGTCGCATATGAAGCACCGATTCTATACATTGAAGCATAACTCAAGACAACCATAGGCGTACCCAGCTTCTGGCCAAGTCAGATGGGGGGCAAGTCAGATGCTAGATTTGGTAATCTTCGTCGGCCATCGACGCGCACGGTATTTTGGCAATTGCACCGTGCATTTTGTCAGTGTCTACTGCGCGGTTTATTTAAAAGTTAAAGCATAAGGCCCCGTTTACACTTTGATTAGTAATTAGGCGAGTTCATACATGTTCTGCGAGATTTCCAGAGGGGGGCAGCTGCCCCTCCCTGCCCCCCCGCCTGGGTACGCCCATGCGTACAACAACGTTAACAACGTCAACGTTAACGTATCAACGTTAGTAGTAATTACTAAAGGGTTGAGTACATCAAGTACGGTTAATATTAAAACCAGGAAAACCGTATTAATTAGTTCACGCGCTTGCGCAGCTTTCCTCTGCGATTAGCAAAAACTAGCTGTTTAATGTTGTGGAACTGTGAACTGCGAGTCAGCGCCGCGTGGGGCAGGCGCGGGCGCAGCCTCCGCGCTGATCTAACGCTGTGACGTTTTTTATAAATCATTCCGCGCTGACAGCAGCCGCGCGCACGGGTTTATCAATGCCTCGAACAAACTACCGTTCGGAGCGCCGCCCGTGGCCGCGCTGGAAAAGCGGGTGGTTTTGTTTTTGCTCCGATTCGATCGACCGGGCGCTTGATCGCGTCGGGAGAATTGTATTTTACCACATTTATCTTTTTACTTGGTTTTTATTGGTGGGTGTGATAGTGTCCGTGTAGTCGGACCAGTGTTGTCGTCGTTCATTTATTGAATCCAGGTAAATATTTGTATTATCCTCGAATATTACCTTGTGAAATTCTTTTGTCTTATCAAAATGGCCGCGGCCCAAGTGCCGTATAATGTTTACTGCGATGGTTTAACCTGAGTGTCGTTTTCGTTTTTTTAGATCCATTTGACCTGTTTGTGGAACGGATGCATGTTCGGAGATCGTTCACAGGTAAAGAAATCACTTTCTTCACTGATCACACTTTGAAAGGTGTCCAAGTCGTGAAAGAGGAAATTTGCTAATATCTCTTGTTTTATCACTATTTTAGGGTTGGTTACACAACGAAGGCGCAGAACATACCTGAGACGCCTCCTTTTGCAGGCCAGCAAGCCAAATTAAACCAGGTAATTGACCTTTTACTTCTAATTATGATCTCGTAATACATGACGCTTCATGGTGTCCCGAAGGGTTCCGATCTTTAAATTATGAACAAAAGCGGCTACTGCAGCTACATCTTAGAGGGATTACCCTTGTTTAATGCTTATCCCGCCATTTAACCTAATTTTGAGCGACTTATGTGCCTGTGTTTGATCAAAATTTATATTTGTTATTTTTCCGCTTAAAAATGATGCACGCTGGGTGTACTGAAGTTATATTATAATGTTTTGTTGGTTGTTAAAGACACCTCGGCAAACACGCCGTCGCTTTATTATTTTTTCTACGTAACAATTTCGAATAACTACCATTGTAATACTGCTCCGACTTTCCGGGTTGGCAAGCAATAAAAATGGTTTTGGAATGTGCTTGATCATAGTCTAATTGATACCACACTTGCCAATATTATTAGAAAATGTTTGCAACCGTCTAAAAGTGGTCCTACCACGTTAGCGTCACTTATTCAAAGTATTTCCGGATTCATGACACTTTCAATTTTGTGCTACACTTGCGAATATTACTGGAGGGAGGTTGGCAGCCGCCTAAAGGTGGTCCTGCAGCGTTAGCGTCACTTATTCAAAGTATTTCAAAGTTCGTGACATTTTCAATTTTGTGCTACATTTGCGAATATTACTGGAGGAAGGTTGGCAACCGTCTAAAAGTGGTCCTGCGCCGTTAGCGTCACTTATTCAAAGTATTTCAAAGTTCATGACATTTTGAATTTTGTGCTACATTTGCGAATATTACTGGAGGAAGGTTGGCAACCGTCTAAAAGTGGTCCTGCGCCGTTAGCGTCACTTATTCAAAGTATTTCAAAGTTCATGACATTTTGAATTTTGTGCTTCATTTGCGAATATTACTGGAGGAAGGTTGGCAACCGTCTAAAAGTGGTCCTGCACCGTTAGCATCACTCATTCAAAGTATTTCAAAGTTCATGACATTTTCAATTTTGTGCTACACTTACGAATATTACTGGAGGAAGGTTGGCAACCGTCTAAAAGTAGTCCTGCACCGTTAGCGTCACCTATTCAACAATTTCAAACCCGTGGTTCATCTTGTATCACCCGACAGTTTTTCATTGGAAACTGATTGTTGTTATATTTAAATCGAGTTATCTTAATCTTAATAACCTAAGACCCGTACTGTTAATATTACTTAAATTGGTGTTTTGGTGTAAATTTAAGTTCAACGATGAGTGCCCTGGATTTATAATGATTCCTTCCTCTGCATGGAGTCTGCTTAGCTTAAGCTTGCCCTTCCGTTCCATTGCAGGAGCGAGTCGAGTATCACCCCGCAGGACGCCGTCTCGTGTGTGGAGAGAGAGCAGGGGATCCTCAAACTTAAACTTTAAATATTATTGTTGCTATTCTTAGTGATAAGGGTTGTCGACCAAGCGTTCCCCCCCCATTAGTATTAGTTTAGTACCGAGGTTTCGTCGGTTAAGGAGTTGTTGTACGGAAATAAAATATATATTTTCGTTGTCAAAGTTAAAGTGCCTTATTCATTCCCGAGTAGACCCGATCATTGTTACAACGCACAGTTTCCTTATACACCACACCCCTTGCCCTTCCCTTTTTATAGAAAAGGATGGCTGAGTCACGGCATACGTCTAACGGTAGATTTGTTTACACACTTTATTTTCCAAAAAGAACCTAGCGGATGGTTAAATTTAAAAAAGTTGGTTACACAGTGAGGTACCTTTTCAAATTATCAGAATCAGAAATTAGTAATTTGCTAAAAACATGGTAGATACATTGGTGTTGCAGTGGATAAAAACGGTTTCACATATTTAGTCAGAGGATGACATGCAAATTTTAATTTTAATATTAATCACATTAACGTACTTTAATTGTTATTATTTAATTATTTACCTATAGCGATGATGTAAATATTCTAAGTTTAGAGTTTTTTAATTAATTATTATAAGATATTGTTTATTTTGCACAGCAGTTAAAAAATTAAACAGTCATTATAGGTTTAAACAAAATGTCGTTACCAGTAATACGGAGGCAAACGAGCTTACGGGTCACCTGATGGAAAGTGACCACCGCTGCCCATGGGAGCCAGCGAATCCAAAAGAATCGCTGATCCGTCGCCTTTTGTTCCAATCATCAAAATAAACATTTTGAAATCCGGCAAAATAAATTTCGTGTCTTTTAGTATCTAGTCGAAATTATAAGTCTTAGGAATTTTGAAATTCGAGTTTTTAAAGCAAATTAGGAATAAAATATTTCGGAATATTTGGGTGTTCCCTTAAAATAGCGATTAAATCAACAAGTAAAGAATAAATAATATCCGCATCTTGCTACTCTTCACAAACCTCTCCCCGCTGTAGCAATAAACCATAACTAAACAAACACCATCGGGCAATCGCAACGACTTCGCGTTATGCGCAGGCGACGCTGGCCGACCCACAGCGAGCATCCAAACTGTTGACTCTAGCCTCACGGTGTTATTGCACTCTGCAGACTCCAGTATACTCGTAGGTACTTGTTAAGATATTTTTCTAAAGTGTTGTGAAAAAATCCTTGTTTTTCTTTGCATATGTTTTACTCATACACCGTATTGGTGGCAAATATTATTTCAACTAATTGGATAAAAATACCTTGCTATGCTGTGTACAAACGTGAAAAATAGCTGCGCTGTGCGACATATATGTTTTCAGGCTAATACCTGTCCTCCTCCGCTTCCACATGAAGCAACATACACAGCACTGGTTTCTCGGGGTAGTACGGTAATTTGTACCGTATTGTTGGTATGGACTTTCGCAAAGTAACTACTGAATGTATTTATTATTGGAGAGGTTATTTGCAATTATTTTTTGGAAAAAGAAAGCAAGCGATCAAATTATCATCTATCATAAAGTCTAAGCACTGTATAATAAAATAAGCTACCAAATTAACATGTCATTTAATCTAAATTTAAATTGCTTATAATTCTCAATGTCCCTTATTTCTTTAGGAATTTTATTACGGGTTATAGATAGCTCTGAGATCTTCAAAACCTTACCAATTGTCTTAGAATAACACGAGTATTAAGTACTGTTAATTTATTCATACGGATAATCTATCCGCTGTTCTGTTGTGCGGCGAGCTCTGCGTGAGAACTGACACCTCGACAGAAACCGGCCGCCCGCCGGGCCTGCGTATACGCATGTCCGAGCTTATACATATAGCTGATACGGCGTGATTGAGAGGAGCGATGTGAGTCCATCATTATCATTACAGACCTCTGCGGGTTGATTTTTGACTTTCGAATTTTCCACCATCGCCAGCCGCGAGCCAATCACATACGCGAGCGTAAATTTTATCCGGCATTCATTGGCGCGCGGCTGGCGAATTCGAGCGCAAGATTCTCCTGCTGCATATGATCTTCAATTTGATGAGTTCAGTCGTTTGGGCATAAACTGAGCTTTAAAACATTCTTGTTAGTATAGGCATTATGTTGGAGTCTTAGCAATGCTTTGGAATGAATTGTTAAACGATCTCAAGATGGTGTGGAGTAAACGAGGCATACCAACGAGTTTATAGCAAAATGTTTTCTGAAATTGCACTGTTATACCGTTGAAGCTCAAAGAGTAACCGATGTCATACTATGCTTTCAATTATAATTGCGGTAGTCAGAACAAAAAATGCGCTTTAATATACCAAGAAATTCAAAATAGCTAGATATAGTGAACAGCATAGTTCGAGATGGAATCACATTTGAGATATATTAAAAAGAGTTGTCAGGGCCCAATTTCATAAACGCGACATGCGACAGGTGACAGGGACAATTCGGTGTACCAACATTGCTTGCTCACTATAATGTTAAGTCTGTAAGACTGTAGCGTTACTTGTCAACATAGTAATGTACGGCGAACTGTCAACTGTCGCCTGTCGCGTTAATGAAATTAGGCTCTAATCCCTTCAAAATCTGTAATTTTTGACATAATCTCGAATGTTTGAATATAAATTACCGCCAGAACTAGAGGCCGGTTATTTTGTTTTTCTAAAGCCTCGTCAGCTCTTTCTCCAACTAAAGTAATAGCGGCTGCAGAACTCAGAGGTTAATAAAAAGTGTTATCCAATAGTACTTTGTATGAAACTCAATCAAGAATGAAGTGTCTTCAAATTATTGTTTTTATACCAACATTATTTTTACGAGCAATCAGCGGCTGACACATAAATTGCTGCATGACCAATACATGTGTTACTATGTAAGTATGAGCATCTTGGAGGTATTTATTGTAAGTATGTCGAGCCGCAAAAACAAGTGCTTACTTAATACCAATTAAGTACCTACTAACTGAAAAGCATAAGTACAATTGCCAAAGTCTGTTCACCGAGCTCTGTTCGAGAAGCGTTCGTTTTTTTTCTACCCTCGACACAATAAGGAGAGATGATGTCTAAAGTTTGATGTTATGTCAACATTATAACTTTTCTAACTTCTAGTGAATGTGATGCGTGTTTCTTTGAGAAGAACAATAAGAGCGTCCGCTATGTCGCGCGGGTGCACGGAGCGGGCGTACGCCTACCGAATCAACAGCATGAGCCCGCACCCGCACCTGCGCGAGTTAGAGCGTTCGCGCGGGTGCACGAAGCCGGTGCACGCCTATCAAACAAATCGTATGATTCTGCACCCACGCGAGTTAGAGTGTCCGTTACGTCGCGCGGGTGCACGGAGCGGGTGCACGCCCATCAAGCAAATAGTATGAGCCCGCACCCACACCCGCGCGAGCTGTCTTGCCACCTAACAAATAAGCCACTTCGAAAAGCTTAATAATTTAAAAGTATGCATTTATTTGTGACGTTATTTTATAGAAACGGTGTAAAACGAGCGAGCGGGTCGCGTGACGGAAAGGGAACACCGCCTCTGTGTGTACGAAGCGCGATTTACAGTTAGCAGAGAGGCGCACGCGCAACAAAAGTGTAGGAACGCGCAGGTTCACGACCCGCGCGGCCTTGCGCGCCCTTCCTGCGCGCGCGCAGCCGAGTCACCCCGTCTCATCGCACAGAAGCCAGCGAATATACCTTTAAAGACAAGTCGAGGAAGTCAAAAGATCTACACGATTCTCAATTATTGTCAAGATATATTGCAAACGAGCAAGCGGGTCATCTGGTATGTGATCAACATCGCCCGTATACACCTGCAATAGCAAGGAGAGTGCAGAATGCGTTGCCAACCCAAAGGGGTAAAGTGAAATGCCTCTTGTGCCAGTAATTGCACCGGCTGTCTCGCTCTCCACGCCGGAACACAACAGTGCAAGCACTGCTGCTTAGCGGCTGGATTATCGCACCAATCATCATCATCATCATTATCATCTCAGCCACAAGAAGTCCACTGTTTAACATAGGCCTCCTCCATGGATTTCCAAAGTGGCCGGTTGGAAGCAGTATGCAACCAGCGCCTTCCTGCCACCTGTATCGCACCAATAAATACCTTAAGAATAAGAATAAGAATACGAATGAGAATCGTTTATTTGTAAAACATAGGTAAGTGTACAAAGGTCGTATAATTGTAAAAGTTTCACTATGTTTTGCCTAGTGGCATACAAATAGGGTGGAGTATGGCATGCAGCATGCTAATTAGGTCCAATAATATAATGTCACTGATAAGAACATTACAATAAAAATTAATTAGATGTCAATATTAATATTACCTACGAATTACATTCTCTAATCGTCAATCCATAATCATCATTTTGTCATAAAGAAATACAAATATTAATAAGATTAAAGCGTATCATGCATGTATTCTTGGATTGAATAATAAGCCTTAGATAAATATAGATAAATACCTTAAATTATAACATTTGAAGTACATACCTAATACGTATTCAAAGAGCTTTGAAAGTCTCTATCTAAATTGTCCAAACCTTTTTTGAATTGTAGGGCTCAGCTAAGCTAAGCTAAGCTAAGCTAAGCTAAGCTAAGCTAAGCTAAGCTAAGCTAAGCTAAGTCGCTATCCGTTCCTGTCTGTCCTAGTTTCTTCGGCCGCTTACTCCGTCTAAACCATGCAACGGATTTTGATACGGTTTTCACTGTCATTTAGAAAATTTTGTCAAGTTGCATTTATAATAAATATAATAGTATTTTATGCAACTGCTATATAATGAGAGGCCTTAAAACACGAGTGTGGTTTTATGAAACGAGCGTCAGCGAGTTTCATAATAGGATCACACGAGTGTTTTAAGGCCTAATTATATACAGTTGCATACATTACTTTATCTACACACAATCATAACTGCAAAAAACCGTAACAGCAAAAAACCAACAAATAAGTATGGCGGCAATTCGATCTATCCGTCAAGACGAACGTTTTTTTAAATCATAGACAAAAGAATGTAGTCCTTATTGTCATGTCGCTCGAGATCAAATGTCGTGCGTTTAAATTAAAAAATCATACTGAGTTGACGTTTCGTATCGATAACTGTTTTAATATCTGTGGATACTAGAATAGAGGCCAACTTGAATTTTGACAGCTGTTCCAAATTTAAATTCATAACGTCACGAGATATCGGTAATGTGATCACCAATAAACACAGACTACTAAGAGATACTACCCAATAAAGAACAGATTTACCTACTACCACAGACAAGAAAATTCTTATAATAACATTGGTTGTAATAATGCTGGTCATTTTCTACGGTTTTTGAACGCGTTATTTAACAATTATGATATGTGTGTAGATAAATAAAATAAATAAATATCTTAGGACAGTTAACACCAATTGACTTAGTCCCAAAGTAAGCAACTAAAGCTGCTTGTGTTATGGGTAATAGATAACGGATATCCATACTTAAATAGATAAATAAATATAAACCTTAATACATATAACAACCACGACTCGGGCACAAACCTTAGTATTCATCATACAAACATTTGCCCCTCCCGGGAATCGAACCCGGTACCTCAAGCTTCATGGTCAGGGTCACTAACCACTAGGCTATCCGGCTGTCGACGATTTATATTAATATGAAATAGCTTAGTGTGCCACTAACTGTGTTTGTCTGTGTATCTATAATTGATTATGTACGATTAGAAGTTTACATACATTATACAAATAGAGTTAACTTGGCGTTTGCTAAGTATCTACTAACGGCCATTACGTTGGTGAAAGAGAACAGATGTCTCATTCGGCACGTAGCTACCTTATGGATCTCGAGCCTCGTCAACATGCTGCGCACGAGTGCCTGTTCTGGCAACTCGCGGCCACTCGCCATGTTTCACACTCGCCTCACAAACGGACTGCGTGTGCGCATGTCGTTAAACTGCGGGGACGTGTCTAGATGTCTACTGACAAAGTAGTCTCATGTTCATGATCCCGTTAGATGACATTTTTAACAATAAATACCTATTACACTTGTGCATACTACGAAAATAACTTTGACGTCTGTATTTAACATTTTTCTTTCTTTTGCCCGTGACTTCGTCCGGGTAGACTAGTTTAATTGAATCTAGTAAACGTGCACTCAACTTGCAATCTGCAATATTTCCTGGACAAATTAATGAGAATTAGTTGCTTTGCTGCTCATGACGTCACGGCGGCGTATAAATCACTTATCGCTATCCCGTGGGAACTATGCATTTTTACGGGATAAAAAGTATCCTATAAGAAGTAATCCAGGTTATAAACTATATGAGCGCCAAACTTCATCCAGATCCATTCAGTTGTTTTTGCGTGATTGAGTAACAAACATCCAGACATACAAACTTTCACATTTATAATGTTAGTAGAATTTAACATTATGAAAAGCAGACAAAATACTACGTCTCTGTCAACAATTTGCGTCACTCCCGGTCATAAATGAAACGAACATCTCTTAATACTTTAATACTAATTTTAACTGATTAGTCTTTATTACATCAAATTAAGTAGTTGGAATGCACACGCATGTCCGTTGACATCATGCGTCTTATCTCCTGAAGTAACCCGATAGCTCTACAAGGATGGCATTGTTTGACAAACTTAACTTGGCCATTGCTTGTCACTGTTTGATTGATAACGAACAACTGTCACTGCCTATGCCTGGCCTGTGTAGGCCTATGTTCAACAGTGGAGTTCTTGTGACTGAGATGACGATGATGATGAACTCTCACTGTACAGTCACGAGCACCAACATGTATACAGCCAATCCTTCCCAACCTGTCAAAATTATGTAAACATCAACCTTATTGTTACAGGCATAAGGTCTGTGTATACATATTTATGGAAGATTGACTGTATAAATGTTGGCGCTTGTTGTGTGATTTTGTAACTGTACCATCGGTTGACTCATAATCTGTCTTTTGATTGTAAATGAAAATAATAAATGAATTTGCAAGTATGTCACAGAGGTTTTTTGACATATCTGAGCCTACTAGCGCTTCGGAATGGGAAATTCTGTTGAGAACTTAGTAGCTTCTTCTTTTTCCTTTTGTTATCTTTTAAAAATTAAGTTACAGAGCAATACATACTAAAAAAATACTGGCATTAATTATAGTTAGTCTTATAAGACGGTCTAGGGTCTGATTGTATAGAGTCCCCTGGTCAATGAAATTTGATAGGGTTGTATAAGATCCCTGAATATTTCACCTGCCGCTAACAATCGCGGTCCCAATACAAGAATTTGGGGGATCAAGTGGACTTCAGAACAATCCCAAAAGAATCCCAACAATGAAATCTGTCACAAGATGCTAGGAAAATATTATGACCAAAACTTTGTATGGTTGTGATTAGTGTGCGGCCTAACTTAGCACAAATCGGATCACACTTATACATATTAGAGAACTGAAAGTGTGTGTGACTTTAATTTTTGAGACTTCTTCACGATAAAACAGCTGGACTGATTTAGATGTAACTTAGAATAGAGACTGCTTTTTTATGAAATAGGAAGGCAAATAAGCAAGTGGGTCAAGTGATGGTAAGTGATCACCACCGCCTATAGACACCTGCAACAACAAAGAGTGCAAATGCGTTGCCAACCCAGAGGGCTAAGATGGAACACCTCTTGTGCCAGTAATTACACCGGCTGTCTTGCTCTCCTCGCCGGAACACAACAGTGCAAGCACTGCTGTTTAGCGGCAGGATTAGCGAGCAAGATGGTGGTAGCGATCCGGACGGACCTTGCACAAGGTGCTACAGCCCGCAAAATAATCTGCTTCTAATCTGGATTAGCACATAGGATATTTTTATGCCGTAAAAATGCTTAGTTCCATTGTTTTAAACTTTCGCGATTTTCACTTATACTTATTACGTTTGACGGGACTTTAACGGCCGTTGCAATGCGGCCGAAACGTCGAGGTAAATAAATAAACTGTATATTATCAAACGTCAAACGTAATGTATGCATAGTTCCCGCGAGATAGCGGGATAGATAGTTATTGATATAGCTATCACGGTCTAGTATGACAAATTAGAGGAAGACAGGTACAATTACGGCTACACAATTACGGCTACCTGAGTCTAAGGTCTAATAACCTGAAGGTCTAATGAGCCAAGGTTGGTCCTTTGAGCCGGATAGATCAATCAAAGCCTCATCAGCGAGTCATTACCCAGCCTTCGATGTCTTCATAAGGAATGAGTAATTTCATAAAAGTATACGGTTAAGAAACACTTGGAAACCTGTACACCTAGCACGAAACTTCTCGATACGATCTCAGTGGCTCTCTTTCTGACAAACCCTGTAGAAGAAAGACGCAATCAGTTACGTAGCGAGCAACCGCGTTCGGAAAGATTCGTGCTAGGTGCACTGGTTTAGATTATGCAAGAATTCCGCGATACTGAAGAGCTCCCAAGGGCTGGCTGTGAGGTAATTACCGCATTGCCACGGGTTTTGCTTTATTCTTTACAAGCTAAGCGTCGAGCCCCGTCTTCGCTCGGTACAATTAAGATTTCATCATCGTTCCCCAAGCGTTGTTCCCGTTTTTTAAAACGGGGTACGCTTTGTTTGACCGTGATCCCAGATTTGGCAGATCAGGCATTGGAGCGACAACAATATGACCTCCGTAATTCGTAACCACTTCAATTAAAATACATTAGGAAACAGTTAGGATCTAATGTATATAAAAACATACCGTAACTATCTAAATAAATTCATATTCAATCATTCATAAAATCTCCAAGTGTTAGTGCAAACCGTATCAAAATCCATTGCGTGGTTTAGAAGGAGGAAGCGGTCGAAATCTACAATATCGTTGGTGTTGCGGGTGTCTATAGGCGGTGGTGATCACTTACCATCAGGTGACCCACTTGTTCGTTTGCCTTTCTATGTTGTATAAGAAAAATAGGTTGCTTCCTCGTAGTTAGTGGCCCTTACATGGCCGGCCCAGATTTAATTTATCCCTCCGTGTGTCTCTGTCACACTAGTGTCATGAGAAAGGGATCCACATAGAGATAAACTCAGATACTAAGCTAAACTTGGCCAGTCACGTTAGGCCACAAAACTACGTGTAAACTCAACAGTACAAGAAATACTAATTAAGTTTGTTCGGTATAAAAATAACTAAGAAAGACCCTGTTTTGTTTCTGTGAATGAAATTAAACTCCCACATGGTTTATAAGTAATGACCTGCATTATTAATGTTGGCACTCTCTCGTTTGAATTATTATTAGAGTAAGTGGCACCACGCTTTCGTGTGACCATGAAATAATGATATTTGTATGTATATGGTTCATACAAAAAGTTATAGTCAAATAACCATGAGATTAAAATCAAGCAGCTCCAAATAGTGTATACTTACAGTGTTATACAAATAAAATTGTAATCATAATTTATTTTAAAATTACTGAATAAATTTTCTGACATTCATGAGTGCTTACTGTAAGCTGTAAGTCTAATCTGAACAAAGATATTTTGACTTTGACTTTGAAACTTTCACCACTATTCCATTTATTCCGCGTTCCGCAAATGCTCCACAGATGTCATTAGCGAGATCTGGAATAATTTCGAAATCCATCACCTTGGGAATTTTCTAATTATCTTTCACCAAGCCTGCGACTCCTACGCTTGTCGCCTTAATTAATGGTTCTACTGCCCAACTAGCGTGAAATACTTGATTACTTACAAAATAAACCGTTTCAATTCCTTTTATCTAGTAGTCGCAAAGACAAGTGGTCGCCACTGGCAGGGCCTTGCAGCCACATCGCAAGACCGTGACATCCGCATCAGTGAACTTTGTTTGCGCTATTTTCCTGACGCAGTTCCTCTCGCCAGCCCCACATAACATATTCTAGTCATAAGTCATTATTACCGTGTATGTATGTAATGTCTTAGGATAGGTTTTTAAAACAATTTATTAAAATTAATGCAAAAATACAATACAAAATATATAGGTAAATTGTTATAGAAATCTAACCGGCAGCGCTCCATCTTCATCATGATAATTATCAAAAGTTACACATAATTATCAACATTGGATTTAATAATCTTGATAATTTCAATGGTCTTTTGAAAATCTAGAAAAATGTACGGTTTCGACACAATAATATGATAATTTAGAGCAAAGGATATATTAGGACATATGGTATTATGGCAAGTGGTGGGATATGTCTTGGTGTATTCAATAAAAGACCAGCTATAAGAAAAAAGTCGTAGTTATTATGAAAAAGTTAAATAAAATTTAATGTAATTCAAACAGTCAAGGAAAAGCAAAATAATTTGCTGCAATCCCGTTGCAAGTAAAAATGCTTATCGCACACTCACTTTACAATGAAAACATTTACAAAAATATGTCAAGATCGAGTGACGTAGAAAGAAGCTTTATTTAGATTAGAATTAGTTATCTCACCTCGGGTTGTAACAGCCTCTTATATAATTTAATACTCTAAAGTTAACACAGCTCGTTAAGTATTAAAAAACCACAATAAATAGTGTCGCTTTAAAACAGATTTATGTTTTGCGTCTCGGTGTTCTTATTTATGAATAGAAACTCATCTACACTAATCGACATCTACACTATCTAATCTACATCGAAACTAATCTACACTATAATATAATAAAGAGGTAAACTTTGTTTGTTTGTTCGTAGGGGGTAATCTCAGACACTACTGAACCGATTCCAAAAATTCTTTCACTACTTGGAAGCTACACTATTCCTGACGGACATAGGCCACTAATACCACGCGAAAGAAGCCGCGGGCGTCCGCTAGTGTAGAAATACGGTTACTTAAAAACCTCAGCCAAATCTTGCAACTTGACACTATCTAAGGCATCGTAACAGTCCTTGACAGTGAAGCAACAGTTGACGACAAGATACGAAAACATACGAGTGAAAACGAAAGAGAATGATGTCAACCATTGGTACAAACCATCTCCTATGCCTGACTGTCAAGCACTGGCATTGTTACACTTTAGCTACGAGGATGTTCATGTAGTCAGGAATGAAGGTAAAAAATAACACGACAATATTGTCGAGGGCGTTGGAAGTTGTCAAGACATTTTGATTCTTTATTTGCTTTGATAAAATTATTTGTTTATAACAGGCAGCTTGTCTTGCAGGTCTTGGAGTGTATTTACTTACACTGTACACGAATAGATAAGGAAAAAGTGAGGTACTGTAGTAATAACAATTGTTAGGCCGATTGCTATTTATTGATGCTTACAAAAGGACGCTAACGAAGTAGACTAGGCAAAGGTCTTATAAAAAAATCCTTTAGTTCAATTGTAAACAGTAAGAAATGTTCCATATACAAACAGTAAGGCGTTGCACTGCACTTATAATAAAAAACGGTATGACCTGCAAGAGGTATTCCATCTTAGCCCTCTGGGTTGGCTACGCATCTGCAATCTCCTTGGTGTTCAAAAGAAATAATGTATTATTTATTTACTTAAAAGTAAATCTTCTCAACAGACAGATGCAAACATTACCTAGTTATGTAAGAGACGTCATCGTTACAAAGTACGGTAAAGAACAATTCACACTACACTCACTTCATCGTAAAAAAAACATTTATAACGTGCTAGATTTAGGCAATGTAAATGCATATTTTAATCTTCTGATCCGTTTTTCTGCTATTAGTTCAGAACGGAAACTGATTAGGTGCATTATCTTTAGAAATCATCGAAAATCTTTCCCAGGCGAACTTAAATTTGCGGTTCAGTTTTTCTTTTCACAGGTTGTTTTGGTAAACACATACTACTAAATTGTTGTTCAAGAATGACCTGCTTTTTGTCGGTTTTTTTTTCAAAGATGCCAGGCCTGCGTTTAATTTAAAGTCGGTTTAACCGTTACACGAGACTCGACTGAAATGCCGTCGTGATTTGCCATTAGTTAAGTATCAACCAATGTATTTCAACTACAATGACTATGATATTATACGAAAAAATCTAAGCTCTGTCTTTGACCGAAATAGCTGACAATCCTTGAATAGCGCACTAAACAGGAAAAAGCGAATTGTCCCTCCCACCGCCGGCCGCTAGCGATGTCGCTAGGACTATTATGTACGTAGATGAGATCTCCCCAGAATCGCCAGAACCCAAAAAAAACGAATAGATAAGGTGACGAGAAGATACGGAAACGTGTGAGTAAAAACGGGAGAGTGTTCAGTATTGGTACGAGTACCTTGGCGAAAGAAGCGATAGAGGTTTTAAGTACTCAAACCACATTTCACTGATGGTAACAGAATCAAGCAAGATGTTGAAGCTAGTTTTACCAAAGCATAAGGATTATAGTGACATTTGCAGCAATAAGACGCAGATCATCCTCCTGTTTGATAAACTTGGAAACATGGCTAACTTAAGTTGTCATTATGGTTATGGTAAAGTTGTTCAAGAAGCTGTCAGCCCCTGTTGTTCGTAGGCACGGAATAACCAATAAATCATCAATATATTTTTCTTAAAAGAATTTGCTTCTCTCGAATTATTCAAGATTCAACCGCATTGTAATGGCAAAGATACTGAAGATACTGGACATTAGATAGCCACATATAGGACAAGTTTTTTGAGGAACCCACAGACCACGATCACTTTAAAAAATATTTTGTCTGTTTACGATTAATATCATTAGCGTGCGACAAAAGCAACTTTAAAGTCGCTAAAGGATACGACAATGATGACTGAAAGAGAAACCAAAAATAAATACACCAATAGCTACAGATAGTCAAAAGTTGTCCGTCTATTTGCCAGTCTCTCTAGTCCCCGGCACCGCCGCGCCACATTTCACCGCGAGACTAATTGTCTAAGCATTAGCTTCAGTGTTTGCTCGCGAGCGCGAAGGCAACTGTTGATTTAACTAACCACATAAAAAATGTAATCAGCGACAACCGTCAGTTTTGTCAGTTGCTATCAGCTATATAGGATACTCCTGTAGTGACAGCTGACATGAAGACAGTGCGAAATAGAAATTAAAGCCTTGTTAGGTTGTCGTGCGGTAAAACTGGATTCAATACCAACGGTTCTACGTTTTTATCCGAACCCAGGATAAGGGCTGGGGAGAGCAAAAACCGCTTGCGCAACTTTGAACGTTGACAATGACGGAGGTGGAGCATAATCCCGTCCATTTAGACGCTGTGCTGGGAAAGCTGGGAGCGTTCGGGAGGCATCAGGTAGTCACGCTCTGCATGCTGGCCCTTGTATACGCAACTGGTACCATGTACAATGTCAACTACGTGTTTGCTGTGGAGGAAGTGCATTACAGGTGAGAGTGCGCTCGCGCTGCACTGGTTGAACGTATCGAACATTGTTGCTGAACTGAACTGCTGTTGCGGACTTCAAAATTAGTTGATCATAAACATAATAAAATACCAGCGTATAGACGTACGCAGAACTCATTGACGTGTAACCATTTTTGATCTGTCAAAGTAGCTTATAAGATTCCAAGTAATGTAAAGTTCATACTAAAGCGCGTACTAGGACTGACCTGTAATTTAAAACAGGTTTCAATGTCACTGTGTTTCATTTCTCTTTCTTATTTGTGCTACCGTAATAAATTGCTTTCTCACTAACAAACGCGGGATGTCTAGCGTATTTTTATTGACTCAAAAAACATATATTTTATTTTAACGTATCTTCGCCAAACTGCAAGACGATTAGCTTCGTCGTTGATAGGATTCAATTTATCGTGCACGTATAGCCAATATAAACCAAGCGCATAGTCATACCTTGTATTTTGAATTTAGTGGCTTTCCACTAAATTCAAAATCAAATTCAAATTCAAATTCAAATTTTGTCCACTGATCGACAACATGATCTTAAAAACTAAATCCCCTTTTTATAATAAATTACTAACATAGTTTCTAAGCTTTTACTAACCCATGTGGATCTCTGTTGTCCGAAATATATTTTTTTTTTTTTTCAAAATTTAATTCCAAATAGCATGGTCATGTGTAAGTCAAGCTCCCGCTTGCTATCCCGAAGTGAGAATAAGAAAAGTTTTGTAAATGCAAGTACAAAAACATGGCGTCGTGGTGACCAAATCTCTTCAACAGCATTAAAATACAAGTAAAAATCTATGCGCCCTATAATTCAATTTTACATAAAAGAAATGGTTGAAGTCGAAAAATTTTACCAGTTCTTAAAAGTTAAAGCCTGTTGAACGGAAGCCAGCCCACTAGGAGTGGGGGAAGGATCACTTAGCCCAATCTGAATAAAGATATTTTGACTTTGACTTCCAATGTGATCAAGTTTCCCACGTTTCCGTCCCCATTCAAAAAAAGGTTTTTATCTTACTGCCACCAGAAGGAAACCCTCCCTTCTGGTGGCAGTAAGATAAAAACCTTTTTACTCCTACATTTTAGTGTTGTTTGTTTTGTTTATCTAGTAGTAAGCGTTCAATTCCAGATGCAAACTGCCGTCCTGCGACAACGGCACGTTCTCAGTGCCGTGGCTGAACGTATCCTCCCCGGACCCTGCGGATGAGGGCGTCCGGCAGTGCCGCCGGTTCGAGCAGGCCGGCGCCTGCCAGACGCCCGCTTTCGGCAACCGCAGCGAGCCTTGCTGGGATTGGGTGTACGAGGACCCTCACAGCTTCATGGCTGAGGTACGATAGCAGTGTTTTTTAATATAAAATGGCAAACGAGCAAGAGGCTCACCTGATGGTATAAAAGTCTAAGCAATGAAGCTGTTATGCCAATGAAATGTTTTGTGTAATACTTTATTTTATTTAAAACTAGCTGACCCGGCGAACTTCGTACCGCCTAATTATTGGAGGCATATTTGCTCACCGTTTAGACCTACCCTGGACTACGACAAACATTTTAAAACCAAAATCAGCTCAATCGGCCCAGCCGTTCTCGAGTTTTAATCAGACTAACGAACAACAATTCATTTTTATTTATATAGATGGAAGGTTATACGGTATAGAAAACAGAAGAGTACAATGGTTTTGTTCCAAAGTCGAACTCCTAAGTCGATCGCGACGAGACACCTCAAAAAATTCACACTATAGTGATCACTGCCCGTAGACACCCCCAACATCAAGCAGATCGCAGATGCGTTGCCAACCCAGAGGGCTATGGGATACCTCTTTTTCCAGTAATTTCACCGGCTGTCTTGCTCTCCACGCCGGAACACAACAGTGCAAGCACTGCTGCATAGCGGCTGGATTACCAAGCAATTAGTAGTTGCTATCTGGATGGACCTTGCACAAGGTCCTGCCCGTGAAACAAAATAAACCAATGGGCTAAAGCCAAGTCAGCTGCGCCATGTTTTTCTGACAAAATAGGGGCGTGGCTAACAAGTTTTTGTCAGCAAAAACACTCAAGGAAGTTCACAAAAAGTTTGTTCACTCGGAAATCGCAACGGATGGGCAGTGTTAGTAACATCTTCAGCTGACATTTTAGTAAACAACGTTTGATATAAACCTTGTCGCAGGCTTAAGCAAAAAGCAAAAAGTTGAATCTGGTTTAAGCGTTTAAACCATTTACTTAGAGTACCTCTACTAGCGTGCATACTGGACGTCTAGTTAACTATATCCTAAGTGTTATGGCTATAACCTGATTCACCCATTCCACTGGACCTGATATAAAACGCTATAGTAGATTTAACTTCTTGCTGCAAGCGCCCCTCTTCTCAAACTCAGCAAATCTTGTACTGTTGGCACTAAACAATGATAGATATTATGTTCAATTTTTTAAGTACTTGCAATTCAACGCAGTGTTGAAACGAAATGGAAAGAAAATTAGATTTCTTGTAGGTTATTTCGGGATTTTTTATGCGTCCTTTTGTGGATTCTATCTGGATCAAAACCAAATTAGAAACATTGAATCGTTATTAAAATAATTAATGTAGTTGCGACACGGTTTTAACGATTTCATTGTTAATTTCAAACCATTCATAAATAGGACAACATGAGCTTAAATTAAAGGTGCTTCTAAAAAATACACATACAATTAGAACTTTTTAATTATTGGAAGTCAATTTTAAATAAAAATCTAAGTTGAGCCCAAGCACGCTTTGTCCACAACTCACTGAACTTCGTGGTGATAAGTCCTCTGAAGAGAGAAACAACCAGACACAAAATGAATGTATTAAACCAAAACTCCTACTGAATACAGACAGGTTTTAATAAAATAGCACAAGGCAACGATCCCAGTCATTAACAGTCACTCACGAGAAGGTACAGAAAAATACGATTAAAACCGAGAGACAATTGAAGACGACCACTGGTAAAAAAGCCCTATGCTTGTCAAATACTACAATTACCTTAACTGAAGAGAATATAACATATCGACTCTGTGATGAAATTTTAATCTCAAAATGTAGGTTTCCTAATGAACTAGACACGATCCGTGTAGCATTTAACTAGACAGTCTTGATTGTAAATAGATAACTTTCCTAATGATGAATGATCGCTCTAAACGTGCTGTGAGACAATCAAAGGACCAAGAGCAACTACAAAAGTAGGTACACAGCACACATGCTCATTTACATAAACCACGATCAAATGCACCCTAAGCCATTGTTATACCGTCTACTATGGCTTGCCACTAACCCTCTCCTCCCAGCTAAACCGGTTGCGACGGGTCACCACGATCGCAGTGCATTAAGTTTTTTTTGCAAATATTTAGACTAGCTGAGTATTTATTTCCAACGTAAATAGTTGTTTCTGAATACTTAAGGATATTTGCCTTTCGGCAATAAAGTATTTAGTTTGAAAAGTTGCTCGTAGAGGCTTTGCAGCCTTTGCAATTGTTGGCAATGAGTCGTTATCACATCGCTGTCTCAAGTTACCGGGTGTCCTGCCGCTAAGCAGCAGTGCTTGCACTGTTGTGTTCCGGCGTGGAAAGCAAGACAGCCGGTGTAATTACTGGCACAAGAGGTATTCCATCTTAGCCCTCTGGGTTGGCAACGCATCTGCACTCTCTTTGTTGTTGCTGGTGTCTATAGGCGGTGGTGATCACTAACCATCAGGTGAACCACTTGCTTGTTTGCCTTCCTATGTTGTATAAAAAAAAACCTCGATATTTATAAATACTAGTGACACGCCCCGGCTTCATATGGGTACAATTAAGATGTAACGTAAATATATACAACCCTTCTGCGAAGAATTTCTAAATGGCAGTGAAAATGGTATCATACTCGTAAACCATAGCGTGGCTGGAGGTGAAGATATGAAGAAAAACCGGAACTTATAGAGATTAATAGAGATTTTGTTTTATACTATTTAAAGATAAGCTACTACACTTCATTAATGGCCTAAAGCTAAATCTTCCATCTGTAGTTATATGGGTAACTATGTTTTTTTAATCGGTGTTGTATCGTCATTCCAGTTCGGGCTAGCATGCGAGGAGTGGAAGCGCGCGCTGGTGGGCACGGCGCATATCTTCGGCAACATGCTGGGCCTGCTCGTGCAGGGACAAATATCCGATAGGTAAGGAAACAGCTGCTTTCGCGTTAGTTGCGGGTCAGTCGTAAACAATCGGCAAGGAATATTCAGGGGGAATGTTTTGAACTTAAAGCTTTGTTGACTTTTTTTTCGTTTTATCTGCTATTAATCCCCAGACAGCATATGATAAATGGGTTGTGAAATGCAAAATGGTATGGTGAGTCAGGGCCATTACCTTAGCTGCCCAGAGTCAGGCAGCATTTACTGACGTGATGCGACGTCTCTTAAGTCCCTTTATGACATTACGTGGCATTAGGCTATAGCAGTGCATGTGATAGGGGGTTTGGGTGGTGCGCCAGACGGTCCTTATAGTTGGCTGAATAAAGTTTTCCTTGGGGTCATTAGTCACTCTATTTCTTTTCTCAAAAAGAATGCTAAAGATAAGGAAGATTGTAAATGATTATCAACATTCGCAGGTACGGACGCAAGACGGCCGCAGTATTTGCCGGCACCATGGGCGGCGTCTTAGGGCTCGCCAAGAGCTTCGCCGGCTCCTACTGGGTCTACGTGGCATTCGAGACTTTGGAGGCGGCCATCGGCGACGCTCTGAGCCCAGTGTTCATGCTCAGTAAGTCCGACAGAGCCTGGAGAGACAGACTCAAAGGCGACCATAGCGATAACATTACAAAATAACATCACACAATACTGTCATTTTTTTATAAAATAGGAAGGCAAACAAGCAAGTGGATCACCTGATGGTAAGTGTACACACCGCCTATAGACCCCGAAACATTGAAGAGATTGCAGATGCGTTTCAACATCGTGCACCCATCTCGATGGATTTTTAGCCCTACTATTAGCTTAATTTACTAAAATATTACTGTATATAACTTTTAAAATTTTATTTATTTTATATTACATTTAAAATATTACTTTTTGTAGATCTAACTCGAATTCAGATTACATAGCTGTCTTTTTATACAAGTATCGACTTCGACATAAAATCAAGTCGTTAAATGAACGGGCAAGTTTTTATTCAATACAGAGATGAAAATTAATTATCGACAGCTCATTGTACAAACGATCGCTTCAGGTTGACTTTGTATAAGGACCAGTTCAACAGGATTTCTAGATTTGGATTCATGGCATGGTTATAATTACTTTTAATACTATTTATAATAATGGTTATTAGACCTCGCAATTAACGTCTGTATTGTTAGCGCTAAATCATCTAAGCTTAATGGTTTGAAGGCATCTTACCTTGCGGCATCATTAACAAACGTCTTTGAACTTGCAGGTATTGAAATAGTAGAAAAGGAAAAAGCAGTCCTGTACCAGATGATTCTTTTGAACGTCGCCACTTGCGGTCTGATCATCCTGCCCTTCATATCCTGGGCAATACCTTATTGGCGCTACTTTCTCCGGTTCATCTACGCGCCAGCCCTCATCTTGCTCACCTACTCCTTCTTCCTCGATGAGAGCATCCGTTGGCTACTTAGCAAGGGCAAGAGAGACCGCGCTATTAATATCATAGAGAAGATCTCTAAAAGAAACGATGTAACTATCGACAGACAAATGTTAAACAGATTAGATTATGTGGAAGAAGAAGACGACTCGGCCAAATTAAACGATTGGAAGCTCTTACTGAAAACGTTCAAGTCGAAGATCATGATGCGGCGATTCTTAGTCTGCGTAGTGTGGTGGTTCACAATAACCCTGATCAACTACGGAATGATGATCAGTTCCGTGTCGTTCGGGGGAAACAAGTACATCAACTTCTCATTGCTGATGATAATGGACATACCAGCGAATGTGTTTTATTGGTTGGCGTTGTCCAAGTATCGAAGGAAACTACCGCTGCTGGTGTCTTTCTTGGTTGGTGGAGTCTTCTGTGTATCGCAGCCTTTTGTACCAGAAGGTAATTTATATATTTACAAATAATACATTATATTGATTTTCTTTAAAATGTGGTGTATGTGGTAAATCTAGAGCTTATATTGGTTTTGTAATTTATGTAAGATTTTCTTAAGTTGAGCGATTGAAACTTACAGGGTACTATTTAAGGGTATGCGATTCTTTATTAAATCCTTTTCTGTTGATTCGTGATAAGAGTCACTTTTATTCAAATAAAAACGCTTAATTTCTTTTCAATCTTCCAAGAAATAACGGTAGCTTCGTAACCAGATAGAAATAAAATAAGGGATGATGCTTTTCTGTTGCCTTTTAACCTGGTCCTCACTTGGCTATTGTTGTTCATGAAGCTTTTCTTGTTGTTAGACTACGCTTGGGCGGGACTGACGCTGCTGATGGCGTTCGAGATGCTGGCGACCTTCTCGTACAACATCGTGTACATATACACGTCGGAGCTGTTCCCGACGTACACGCGCAACTCGCTGGTGGCGGTATGCTCATCCGTTGGTAGGGTGGGCGCGCTGCTGGCGCCACAGGCCCCTCTCTTGGTAAAAACCTTTTAACTTAACGCAATACTCTTCATAGAATACCACACTAAAGTATTATAACACAAGACAATAGGCGGACTTATCGCTTCAAAGCAATTTTTTCACTCACATTTATTTTCGGTCAAAAATGTTTACCATGCTTTGGTAGTGGCAAAATCGGTTGTTCTTTTTCCAATGACAATTCTAAAGATGGACATTCTGAATTGGTGACAATTTTTGATTTATGTAGATTTATTGATATACCAATACATAAGGGGATACTGTGAACCTTTTTGGGACCTTTAATGCGCTTTCGATTTAGACTTTTTAGTATGGGTATAGCAGCAAAATACATCTCTACGTATTGCAGTAAGAAATTTCCAACTTAATTTTTTTTATCAATTTTATTCGTCAGTTCAATACTTATTTCTGTTAACTTATCTCAGATCGGAAAAACGCTGTCTGCCTTTTCAATGTTTTTGGTACTCTTCATTCTAGATGACGTACTGGGTCGGCTTCCCGCCCTTAATCTTTGGGTCTTTATCCCTCTTGTGCGGAGTGCTGACGCTAACCATGCCGGAAACAGCTGGTTGTGAACTCCCTGACACAGTGCAGGAGGCTGAGAAAATCGGCAGGAGACAGCCCAAGCAGGGACACGGCCAGGGAGAAGAGGGCACGCTCATGAAAGAACAGTCAGTCAATCACGTAGGATGAAATGTGCAACGAAATTAAAAAAACAGGAAATAGACTGTCGGGCCGGGAATGTTGCTGAAGTCACTACAAAAATAAACCATTGTTTACACTATTTGTAAAAGTTCCAAGTAAATTTGATGCATACAGGAATGATTTTTCATTCAGACTTGAAATTCCTTTGCACAATCAAAATTTTACAAAATTGTATTTATTCCGATTCACAAACTCTGCACTAAGTTTATTGCTTCTCCGCGATCCAGTTCATCCATTTCGCAATTCTGCAGAACCCCAATTTTATACAATGCCTTTGTTCCTATTTGTAAATTCTGCACAATATTGGTTCAGTACAGCGATACATTTTCAAATACGTGTGAAGAAATTGTCCCTTGCCGTTAACTGCCCTTTTGGAATGGTAGCTTTCGTGTAAGTAAACAGCTTGAGGCATTCCTGTAATAGGAAACTAATGCATAACACATCTAATGCATTTACCTCACCGCAGGCTCCAGGTCAAAATGACAGGAACTCGCTAGTAATAAATTATTCCGGTTGTTCAGTGGTCAGTTCGCAGTCGCAGATCGTTTCGAAGTGCCACTATTAATCCCTCACATTCAATCAGTCAGGCGACAGTACCGGTTTGTGTAATTCAGGCAGGCGACTGAAGTTTATGGGTTGTCTCGCGGAATGCAGACTGCTCTAGACGTGAAGCAATATATTACGTGTAAAAAGCAAGCACAGACATGTGTACTGACCGATGCTTGTCTTTCTAGTCCAAGGGGCTTTGTTTTAACGCGGTTTTCCATTTGCAAAAGATCATCTATTCTCTTATAGATTTTTACAAATGACAGCGCGCCGCCGTTTATGCAAAGTGACACGTTTGTGAGAAAAATAAGTTGCATCTTATAATTACTCTAGTCAGTACACATAAAAATTTGGAATATTAACTTCGCAGCAGTTTGCATTCGAAAATGCCCCAAGCACTTAAATGTTCACAAAAAAAGCCTGCTGAAAGATTCTGGTTTTATTTTGTGCCGCGCTGTACCCCAGAAGCAACAAAATAGATTACACCTAACCAACTATTTAGTCACCAATACATATAATTGCTATAACATTTTACGGATCGTCACGTTGCTCCATAAGACAGGACCCTCATTTTGCACTTCCTGCTCAGCGTGCCGCCCGCCGCTGCTTACATGATCTTTAAGTATTTCTACTAATTAGCAATGTAAAGTGATGCAACGTCGTTAGTCATTAGTAAGTTCTAGTTAGTATTAATATCGTTGTCGAAGTATTTCCCTGTCTCCAAAGAAATGAGTCGTAAATGCCACGAATGAGAAGATAAATGCAAGCTTAAAGACATTTCGTAGAGAAGAGAAGATGTCAGCTAAAAGTGTAAACAACAGGCTATGGAATGAAACTACAGTTATTTTGTGATGTCAGTGTGAATAAAGGGATTTTAAAGGAAGAGTGAATGGAAAAATGGGAAGGGGTTACCCTCGGGGAACGTACTGCCATCGTATCAAAGACATTTTGAAGAACGGCTAGGTCAGGGTCAGGAGTACTCTAAACCGACGAGCATGCAGTAATGTTATGAGAGTAAGTTTAGCAAATGTTGTATGTCAGGTTCTGAGGTCAGGATCGTAGCAAGTCCAAATCTGTGGTCTCCACCGCCCCCTCCGGGAAACAGGCGTAACTGTATGCATGTACGTATGCAAGTGTGAAAATACATTTATATTCCAAAGAGTCCATTTGTCAGCGCGAGCCGCAGGGCGCAATATTTGGACGAGTTAGGAGTGACCGTTTCGTGCTTTTAAATGACGTAGTTTTTCAATGTATTAAAAATAAAAAATAACGAAGTACTACGTATAATCACGGTAGGTAGGTGATTCGAATGATGGGATTGAGTTTTACTCAAATTTGGTAATATTTTAAAAATGCAAAACTGTAACATAAAATGTCAATTTTATTTGAAACTTTCTTGCTACAAGTATTCATACCTCAACAATACCTTTTTTAACGCTACTACAGTGTTCGAGACAATTATAATTTGAAACAAATTCAAACAATAAACATGTCTGTGAAACATTTTGTTCAACGACTTTCAACTCCGTAAGGCGCTACGATTACTTATTTATACGAATCGTTTTGGCTCACGGCAGTTTAATTCTGTTATGGTATTTCACTCACTCTCCAGCTTTTAAAGCGTCGAAGGAGAGAGAAAGAAGCCTCGAATTCCGTTTTGAACAGCGCAGCGCGCGCGCACTCCTGGAATGGATTCAACGCACCGTTATTCCAAGAAATCAATATAGTATGAAAAGGATCTTATTCGGAGCCGTTGCAATAATGCATAATAACAGTTTATATCACACATCGATCCTACATGACCGGCCAAGTTGCTATAATCTCTATATGCGTCTCTTTCTTATGACACTAGTTTGATGGAGATGCAGGCAGGGATAAGTAAACCTTGGGCCGGTCATGTTGGAGCCACAGAAGAAGTTAATTACTACCCGACTGCCACCAGAAGGGAGGGTTAGTTACAGTTCTGCTTGTTCCAGGAAATTGGCATCTCTGAAGCTATAAACTCTGGAGTATATGGCACTATTGTTGATTTTAACAAAAGCCAAATTAAGTTTAGGTTAATTAAGGTTTTAACACAATAGAAAGTTACAGAGGACATGCATTAAGTCTGAAACATTGTTAAGAAGAGCTAGAAAGTTAACTTACTAATTTGGCCAAGTTTAAAGCAAGAGCGATTAACAAGTAGTGCGTTTTGACGCAGTTAAGATTTTACAAAACTATGATATTAAAAACTTTCTCACATATTAGAAATTAAAGTCGGTTTCAAGTGTAACAGCAACTCAAGTCCGAGAACTAAACAAAAGACAAATAGATGTTCTGTCAACGAAGCCCTAAAACCACTAAAACCTCAAAAAATCTTAATACAGCTGAGGAAACTTTTAAAAGCTTTAGAGTAAAACAAAATATCCGGCGTCTGAGTGTGTGTTTGCTCAAATTTGTGTTGACCCGGCCGATTACCGGGTAATTTACCGGCGGGTCAACACGCGGCGTCAACAGACGGACATGTCCGGGGCATTAGCGGACCATGTCCCGGCTTGTTCACACGAACACACAGGCGGTACTAGGGTTGCCGCGCGTGCGCTCACCTCACGCGTTCATAGTCCACGAACAAAACGATCTGGGACTTTTCCTCAAGAACTAGTGACTCCACAGTTTGGACACAAAGTCCTGGGAATCCGTACATTCCTGACCATTTACCCTAAAGTGCAGCGCACTGTTGCATTCCGGCGTGAAGAGCATTAGCCGGTGACATTACTGGCTATCTTTGAGTGCCATGTTACTCAGGTCATTCAAAGTTACCCCAATTGACTGTAGTGCTTTTATTCTCTATCCAAATTAAACTGCTTACGTGAAACGACATTCATACAGTACTTACAGCTACAGATGTCTGAGTGTCAACCCTTGCGAGTGTGGGGGCACCTGCGCGCGCGCACGCGTGCGACGACCTTGCACCTTCCCCCACCACTCGCCACCCGCCACATGGCCCGCGACAGTTACGTTTAGAATACGTAACAGGTATTCTTAACCTCCGTCCAACTCAGAAGCAACAATAAAACAACCGATGACTTTATCTCTATGTACATCCCTTTCTTATGACACTAGTTTGACAGAGACGCAGGGAGGGATAAACAAAACCTGGGCCGGTCATGTTAGGGCTACGAGGGTGTTACTATTCCCCTCATCTGATCGACGGAGGCAGATGATGTCTGGCAAACAAGACTTCAGTTGCCTTAGTTTTCGCTACTTTAGTTACAATGTGCAATGCAGCGAAACCAGTGCATGTGCATTTGAAAACCACTGCTTATCTCTAGCTTTGCATAGCATCAAACTAAGTCATTATCCGGCTCTGTCTATGGCCGCGATTTTATCGATTTTGTTACGAATTTGACTAAAATAATTAATAGATTCAGGCGTTACTTTGCGGAGGTCCATATCAACAAACTGGAACAAATTACCTTGCTACTCCGCGAAACCAGTGCCGGGCTCGTGCAAAATAGCTGCGTCTGTGCGACACATATATGTTCATGAAAAAACCCACCCTCCTCCGCTTCCACACGAAACAACATATATCACACAGACTCAACTACACACCACCACCACTAAACACTAAAACTACACGATCGAACTCTGTTTCGATCTTGATGATGCCTCGTATAGAGGCGAAACGCGCGTCGATCGTGTAGTTTTAGTGTTTAGTGGTGGTGGTGTGTAGTTGAGACTGTGTGATACATGTTGTTTCGTGTGGAAGCGGAGGAGGGTGGGTTTTTGCATGAACATATATGTGTCGCACAGACGCAGCTATTTTGCACGAGCCCGGCACTGGTTTCGCGGAGTAGCAAGGTAATTTGTTCCAGTTTGACGAATTTGACTATTATTTTTTTGGCATCCTAATTGTATCGGTACAAAGCCGAAGCAGATCGCTTGTATTGAAATAAAACAAAAAAGCATGGGAGGAAAAAGCGTTGATGAAGGTCATTCTAATCAGTTTACATAAGCAGTGTGTTGGAAGTCCGGTGACTCTACGTCTGGTAAAGCCAACGGCGTACTCTATGGGACAAGGTATAAACTAACGCTGTAGTTTATTACCTTGATGTTGTTGTTCTAAAAATGATGAAAATAATAATATAATACTGATTGTGTCACAAGTTTTTTACTTAGTACGAACTTCAAAAACAAAAAAAAATGTCTCGTCAACTCAGCTAGTCTGTGTTAGATACAGTTTTTTTTTATTTGTTTCATGCGCTTGTATCGTTGCTGTAAATTCCTAATATGATCAATACTAAGTCCTGTCCTCCTACTACCTGATTATTTCGTATACATTCCTCATTTTCTTTACATAGTACAAAGTAAAGTCGCTATCCGTGTCTGCCTGTCCTAAATTCTTACAGTGTATGTTCGACCGCATCCTCCTTCTGAACCTCGCAACGGATTTTGTTACAGTTTTCACTGTCATTTAGAGATTTTTTTACGGAAGGTATTTATGTACCCGAACCCGATTGTACCCAAAGCCGGGGCGGGACGTTAGTCCTGAATATAAACCACAATCGAAGTAAATATTCAGTGGCGTAGCTTTGTGACCATAGGCCCTGGGGCAAAAATATTGGAGCCCTATAGTCAAATTATATTAATAGGTATGTGATTCTGCTAGACAGCTACAGTTAAAGGGATGCTGGCCAGGGACCCCCTAAGCTAGAGGGCCCTGGGGCACGGCACTGCCCAGGCAATAGGTAGCAACGCCACTGTAAAGATTTTAGCTCTGTGAGCAGCGAGCTGCCGCGACAGACGCGGCGTCAGCAACAGGTTCTGTTCAAAGCGTGGTAGATATATTTAATAAGCCTGAATGCCAGTCTAGAAATACGAGCCCAGCCTTCGCGCTGAGAATAAAGCTCGACACTCCACTTGATTGGACACAGACACACGGATTAATTACCTCAGTAAATCAACCAACGATAATGTAGATGGAATTAGTGTTGAAACAGCATTTGAGAAATAGTAATTGAATGAGTTTTAAGAAACCAAAAAGGCATTAGTCTTACCTAGTTGCTGTATACGACTAAGTAAATATGGCGTTGTAAATTTGTCAATATCTACGACTGACAATATATTTGAAGAATATGGAAGGTATATGCAAGGGTTAAATGGGAAAAAGCAGTTTCAGTAAATAGTGTTAAATGTCATATAGTTACTAAATTTACTTTAAACGAAAAAAAATCTTCGTTGGTGTAATTAACACAGTGAAGGGTAGTTGATTTACGGGGAAAGTACCTCTATATTAACTACCTATAACAAGACATCACTTTTGGACTTGCAAAACCTCTAAAAGATAAAGCAAAGCAGTTGCTGAGTTTAGTCTAAAATTAACAACTTATTATTTATTTGTTTTTATGTTCAATTCAATCTACCATTTTCATTTGGTAGAATTTAGTGAAATTCGTAATAGGACCATGGCAATCAACCTTAAACCAATATAAGTAGAATCAGGTAAATCTAACCACACCTTTTTTCCGGCAGATAAAACTTAGATTTGAGACCAGGCTAGGAATACAGTTTCTGATCGTTTATATTTTGACTTAATTTCTTCTTAATACTTAGAGATCAGCAAAGAAATGAAATTCACCTAAGCTCCTCGAATTTGTTAAATCAAAACCAACGTGTATCCTTAGAAGCAATTCAAGTCAAGGCAAGTCATTCATATCTTTATACGGATTAGGCTTATAGTAAGCACTTATGAATGTCACAAAAATTACCACATAGTCTGCATGTTTGTCCTAACCAAACAAAACCCATGCTCCACATCAAACATCTCATCAATCCATTACATGCTCGTTGACTCGGCGGATAGCCGAAGCCCTAAAACGAATGACTGCTCCAACGTGTCTAATGACATCACTGTCCAAACACTGACGCAGCATCGTGGAACCGGATTCTATCCTCAAACTCCGCAATTATTCAAATGGAGTAGTGATCGGTTTTTGTGAGCCGTGATTACTGAGCTTTCAATTGTGGCGATTTGAGATGCCGCGTCGCGTATGATGATTTACTTGCGGCGTGAGGAAAGGAAATTATAGATGAATTGGTGATGTAAAATATTGATTCGTTAATGTATGTTTTTTACCCGTGGTTGACAGTATTAAATTGTCTCTTTTTTATGTGACTAAGCTGTATCTTCTATCAATTTTTAGGTCATTGTCAACGACTATGAGCGACCGTTAGTTACCGTAATGGTTTATTATCGCAATTTTTTAACATACATTACTTACTTCAAAAATTTCCACCAGTCCATCCAGTCAAACTCAAAATAAGAATTGTTTAATGTCAATTAAACCATAGATTGCTTGGATGAAGGTTTCTTATTCCTGGTGCCTGTTTATATGACATGCGAAGGCCTAAACAGATGGAACGATCCGTATATATTTGTTTTATTGTTATTTTAAAGTTGATATTTGGACGTTTGTTCTTCACCAATAGTTTTTTAACTGCTGATAGACTCTCAGACAGACCTCATTAGAATTACCACTCAATAACCTGTTCTACCTATGGTCCCCAAATCTCCACGCCAAATTATAATGGCTGACACACCACCAGCCAGGCGCGTGGACTCTTAGCCCTCGGCATAGGACCCACTGTTGAATGACACCAACACGCTGCGCTTACGCAAGCGTGCGTGCAGCATGTGCCAGCATTGGTTACGGCTCGCCGTCACACGGTTCGCGTGTGCAGTCTTTATCTCTGTACTTGGGAAATAATTTTGATTCAATGGAGTAAGTATGAAATGTGTCATAGATGGTTCAGATCTAGATTTAATGAGGCAGAACATTATAAAATTATATAGCAAATTGGATATAAGAATTTACGTTGAGATTGTTAGAATTTTTAAATGTAGATAACGAACTATTAATGAAGTACAAGGTCTAAGAAAAGTACGAGGAGCTGACAGCCAACCTTAACTATTTGTAGAGGCACCAAAAGAAAAAGAAAGAAGAATTAATTAAATTAGCATAGTAACCTTGTGTGACTGCCGCACCGCAGCTCATAATGTTTCCACTCCGTTTTGCAAAGCTTGACGGGTTTTAATGAACGACGAAATACGTTACAGACGAAAGACCTTTCAATAATAAATGTGAGTTATATCCGGGGCCATGTTTCGATTCCCATTAATTCCCAGCAAAATTGCCTAAACTATGCTCTTAAATTTTAAAACGTATTAATATTCTGAAGGATTGGATGATTCCAACAGTATCACGAGCAACTGTTATTACGACAATACAGCTCGGCCCGCGCGGCCGACAATTTGAGAACGTTACCATTCGTCACACGCTCTCTGCATGCCACAATACAACCAAATGGGTGATTCTATCGACTGAATCTAATCAGACCTTTTATCTTAACTCGAAATCTTTTGAATTGTAACGTAATTATACATCCAAAGCTACAACCACACTCGGTTCTCCACATGCGGTAAATATAAATCTCTCGCTTTTAATATCGCTAGGAGGATGATGATTTGGTTGTTGTAGTTGGTAGATCGTCTCATTCGGGAGGCAATCAACACTCGCTCGAATTAAAAGTGAATCGGTAAATGCTCAGTTGTGAAGATTTAATAGTCGGCCCGGTGGGAACGGCACAGAGGAGCGCGGAATAGCCTCGATTGGAAACGCTTGAAAAAAGATTTGATCGAATTCATCTAAGAAATGCCTGACGTAATGGTATTTCAATTATTAAGTGTTACATTGGGGTTATTTTAATATAATTGTGGGAAAATGGATAGTGTATTTTAATAGTCCATGAAAAGAAGCATTGATAGAGAAATATTGAAACAGATTGAGCTAGCGGAATGGAACGGAACCGTCAAAACTTATCTCAATCGAATTTACAGTTAATGCCACGTCACCGATGTCACTGTGAAGTTAATTTGCAGTTAATGTATCTGGGAAAATAAGATTCTCTATTTAAAACAAAGCGTGAAATATAGACATTTAACGGCACATCAGAAATACTCTAAATTACAAATCACTGTTTTGTTAGGTATAACTCGCACTTGACCGAATAAAACTCATACATGCTGTTCCATTGTCGAACCAAAAAAATAATTAAATAATCATTTTTTCTTCAGATGCCAAAGTTTCCTTATTCGCGAGTAAAGTGTACAGAATTTGTAGCAACAAGAAAGAGGCCGTTTTCGAAACTAAGTTTGTTATTAATTTGTGATTCGTTTCATGCCTATGCATATCTTTATCTCCGTGATATTTTTGTATGTGCATAAATGTGTGTGTGTGTGTGTGTTTTTTTTTATACAACATAGGACGGCAAACAAGTAAGTGCGTCACCTGATGGTAAGTGATCACCACCGCCTATAGACACCTGCAACAACAAAGAGAGTGCAGATGCGGTGCCAACCCAGAGGGCTAAGATGGAATACCTCTTGAGCCAGTAATTACACCGGCTGTCTTGCTCTCCACGCCGGAACACAACAGTGCAACTATTGCTTAGCGGCAGGATTAGCGAGCAAGATGGTGGTAGCGATCCGGACGGACCTTGCACAAGGTCCTACCACCCGCGAGTGCGCGCGTGTGTGTGTCAAAAATGTCCAAAGTATATAATACAGCATTGGCGGTGAGAATTCTTCAGCATCCCATGATTTTCTATAGGAATTCATCATCGTAGATTATTCAAGCCATCAAATGCGTCAATACAACCATTACGGACCATTGAATGCCAGCCTTTTAATCCCTAACGAGTAGGTACCGTAAAAAGCTTTCGCTATCGTAATCTCTCACCATTAGGGCTTCCTCTGCGCCGGCGCAGGCGCGAGATTACAGAGGTGTTGCCACGCACTCTCGCCCTCGCGAGATAGGGAGACGATTGGAAATGAGGATAAGGGGATTTACTTTGACTTTGAAAAAAAACCCTATGCTCTTACAGTAAAAATCTTCAAAAAAATGCTAAACTGACTCTCGCACCGAGGGTGCCATACTCAGACTTCTTTCTACCTCAGAACATAAAATGCAGAAGAAATGGTGTATTGATTAATTTCAGTAAGAACCTCAAAAAATAAAAAGTACGTAATAGTTTGAAAAATAAAAATTTTATAGTTGAAAAAGACTTTCGCCTGTAGATACGTCGATGTAAGTTATGGTTTTTATTCTCCAAGTACAAACACAAGTTTGTAATCGCACAAATTTTTTTTTGTAACTATACAAATTATCGATTTTCGGATTATTTATTTTATAGTATTTTCTTAGTTTTCGCGACTTGTAGACATTGAAATATAACAATTTATACAGTTTATATCGCGTGTATTGTAACGAATCTAATTCCCGACGTTTTGAGCCCTTTACAGGTCCCATGTTCACGGGCAGACTGACAAAAAATTCATTTCTTTTACTTATGCTATGATCCCTTGCTTTTCGCCAAATTTTATCACTCTAGGTCAACGGGAAGTTCCCGTTAAAAGGTTTTGACTTACCTATTTGCGCTTTTCTCTGCACTTTGCAGCTATTACAGCTTGAAAGCTCACTTAAGCCAAAGAAGTTTACCTAACTATAGCGTGGACTATGGTTTGACATCATCACATCATCAGATCTAATGCAGTGCGCGATGGTTCTAATGCGCAGTGCTGAGCATGTAATTTGTGCGCCGGCGCCGGCTGTCATTGCTGCTTTCGGTCAGATTGGCAGTAAGTATAGTGAAGTGGGAATGCCTTCCACTTCGGGTAGGAGTCATTGTTCTAGAAGTTTCGTGCTTAAAATATCAGCATTTATTATCTTTTACGTTATTGCTTCGACTGCGCTTCAGCTTTAGCTAAATCTTTAGCTATTACAAGCTTTACATTACAATTTTTAAATGAAATATGGAGGAATCTTATAGGAATTTAAGTAATTATAACCACCCATAAGAACGATCGACTTCAAGAGAATCGCCGATCTGTTGCCGGCTTTCAGGTAAGCAAGCTAATACGTCACACCGGTATTTTGCCTGAATGTGGTACTGTGGTGTTTTGTCTCTTTAATTTCTACCAACTGACAAATTAGGTAATTTGTCACTATTTTAAAATGAAATACCGTTCGTAGTGTTTAATTAATTACATTATGGTGTCAAGTTTCTTAACGACATTCTCTTTAAATGTAATTTTATCTATCGTTGAATTATTAACTGTTGCGTTACATTATAGATAGATGCTCTGTCAAACGCTTGGCGGCTCACCAATTTAACTGATGACTCATAATGGCTCTAATTGACAAGAACGTCTCTGATTAACAAAATCGTGATTTCCGCAGAAACGGTAAATACTGCAATATTGCCGGAGAATGGAGAATAACATAATCACATACACGGCGCGATTTGAGAGGAGGAAATTGGTTTAAAGCCCAAAATTGGCGCGTCCCGGCCGAGCCCGCTTTACGACGTGATGGCTTAATAACCCTCTTCACTTTACTTTGTAGAGTTTCTTGAACACATGCCATTATGAGATTCATATAAAACTGGAGCGCACTTTGAAGCTTTAGTATAATGAGGTATTCAGATAATGAAAACGCTCTTAAACCTTTTTTGCTTTCACCGTTTTCGCTCATAATTCTATAGTACTGGCTTTGCTCGCGATTTCATTCGCGTACTTTTGGATTAAGTACCTACATATTTACTTCTACTCCCCCTTCCCCCTTTTAACCATTTCCGTGGTGTGGTATGGTGTAGAATTAAAAAAAATGCTGCACCTCTATATGCCTTGAACGAAACACATGTTTAAAATTCCATGTGTCCTCTTCTGTGGGTTTAGCTGTAAGTTGTCTGTCAGTCCGGCAGTCTGTAGCGGAATTCTTTTATATGCATAAGGTAAAGGATTTCATCGTGCAAAATAGATGACTAATAGAGCAGCCGTTGTAACTAGTAGAGTAACGGCTTGTAGACTTTCTAAGAAAGAATAAGATTAAACTTCAAAACGTTAGCCAATCTTGTAGTTAACAAGTCACACAAGTCCCTTAAGTAGCCATTGCTAGTAAATGATCTAACCTTCCGCACCTTTAGAATTAAAGCGACCCATCTCCGAATAATACACGTCCCAAAATATCTCCTTCATTAAAAGACATAGAGCTTAATTTTGGGAAATGTCATATTCAGAATTGTGCCTCTACAATTCTGAAGGCGAGATATGTTAATTGGAGATTAAGTACTCTTAAAACAGTAATCGAATGAGGTTAAATAAAGTGCGAAAAAAGCTGAAAATGTTCCCTGATAATTATTTAAAAAAATGAGTCGTAAAGTAACGTGTGGTATCCGCCATGATCAATCAGTTAATTTGTCTTATCAAATAATACCCTGTGTTTCTCCAGTTTGTAGTCAGCTCTTTTCAGAAAAGGTTTAACCACAGCGATGGCATATTTTAGGTTCAATACCTACTTTTCACAGACCTATTGACTTTGTAAAATCCTCCAAAATGTAGGTGGCTCGATCTTCACCTATTGATGAAGAAAACAAGTTTGTTAATGATAGTGAAATTACCAGTCATAGCGCCGGCATGTAGAGATCTGCAGAGCTTTTATTAGATTCAATGGTTTACGAGCTTCTGGTTTCCTGACCGGTCCACGCCGGATGCTCCCCGCTCACTGTTTCACGGAGCAATGTATGGGTTTGATACTTTTGAGCAAGCTAAAGCTTTGTTAAACTGAACTTATTATATGTATAGCTGGAATCTATAACTATAGTTGCGGATTTGAAACTGTTATAACCATCAATATGATCATATTCAGGAGTTACCATCAAATATTGTCGTGCGCCAAATTCTGGCTGATTGTGACGAACCTTAACAAATGTTACCAATTATAATTACTCACTTTCTGACAATATAGGATTTGTATTTGAACTGTAAGATTTGTCGTAGGTGAAATGGCAATCAGCAAATAAGTTTAGTTAGAACACTTATCATGTTTTTATCGTTGCTCATGGTACCGAATATTATAATGTGCTAGTTGTTAGGTTACTTTGAAAGTCTGTATAGTAGTGGTTGAGAAGCTTAAATGGTTTCTAAGGGAATTTCTGCTCTATAATAAATAGGTAGCCAGTAAAAACAATCGAAGAAAACCTTCCCTGCACCGTTGTATCAGCCCGCGCTATCTACTAAAGGCAGTGCATCGCGTGCTTAAAGGAAAGCTACTCAACATGAAGGGACTAAGAGTCAGATTCTTGTAACCTGAATGCACACCTGCATGGCTGTTATAAAAGTTTTCGCAACAGTGGTCGAACTTACACGTTTGCGGAAAGACGCTTTGTTACAATTAATACAACGTTCTTATCTTATTTACTTTACTACGTTTATAAATGACTTTGAGTTCAAGAAGAATATAACTTGACTAAAGAGCTTCGGAGTCTATTTGAAAATGTAATTCTTTAAAAAGTTTTTCATGGTAAACTTTAAAAGTTAGACGCTTTTTCAAGTTAAACAGGCTTTATTTCAAACTAGTCTCAGTGAAAAAGACTGCTCTATAGGTTGTATCTTCAGTGGCCCTAACATGACTGATTAATTGACGCACATATAGATTAACTCTGACAAACCAAACTTAGCCGGTCATTTAGGGCCACGGGAAAGCAAAGATTGGAGCGCTCTCCCCAACCTCTGCGCCAGCGCATAGTACCACCCTGGACCTCCAACACCTAGTTAAAGCTGCTAATAGATAGTCACCGTTTACGAATGCGGGGCGTCGACCGCGGTCAACGATCCAAGATTTATCTCCTCATCCTGGACCAGGATCACTGCACCAACACTGTGGGTATACTATGTCACACACTGCACTCACACAGACGCGGGTTCAACGGTCTCGGTCGGGCGATACGTCGGGCGACGGCGAGCGGCGCGCGCGCACTGGCTCCCCCTCCCCGGTCAACCTGCTCCGAGCTTTTTTACGGCAAAAAGCTCGTGGCTGTATTCTGCTCGCGAGATTGCTGATCTCTGCGAGGCTTTTACGCTAATCGTGTACTCGTGTACTTACGTTGGTGGATTTAACTTGACTTGGCGAAGTTTGGGGGACAATCTACCAGTAGCATGGCATCAGGATAACCCGAATGTTGTAACAATACAAACATCAGCTCTAAGTAACCCGTCAAAGTGGTGATAGGCTTGAACTTTCACATGCAACAGAAGATCAAGCATTTGCCCTCTTTAAACGCCTACACGCTGCGCGCTGTTTTTCCGTATTTATTTAGTGAGATTTGTAACATTGGTATATGCTTATTATTACCTAAATACTTATCATAATGTATAATCCTCGTCCCACTAATAAATGTGGCAGTGAAAATGCACACCACGCCCTGCAGCCTGCTGAATTAAGAGGAAACACAAGGGCCGTTTTTCCATACAAACGTCGTCCCCTGTTTCCTCTCTGGATAATGCCAGTAGAGCAATATTTTTTTTCCAAAAAATCAATGGCCACTATTATGCATGTCCCTATGTTTTCCTTTTTTTAATAAATTAATTATTAAAAGAGTTATGGACATTCAAAAACCTAAAAAATTGGCCAGATTTTCGGCTGCGTTCATACATTCAGAAAACAAATTTTACTAGATTATATAAAAAAAGAAAAACATAGGAACACTGCCAAAGCCTTTCTTTAATTTTTAATGAAAAAAGTAGTTAAATCGGATAAGTTTTGGAGAAGGAATCAGGGGTCTACGAATCGTTGATTTTGTGTACTTTTAATAGGTATTTTCAGTCCAAGCTGCGGCTGTCTCTATTGCACTCTGCAGGGGGAGGCTTGATAGATGGAGGCAGCAATAGATTTTACAAATACCTATTTTTCAATTCTCTAGACCTTGGTGTTTCCTCATAAGATGTTAAGGTAATACTTTACGCGTTTTAATAGAATAGAATAGAACAGAATAAGTTTATTTCAGGCTGCGTTGGCCCATAGATAAATAATACCTTAAACGCTAACATAGATATTATTACACATAATAACTTAATTACTAGCATGTGAAGAAAGCTGGGACCTCTATTCCCTAATCTGCTTGTAGTTTTGTAATGAGTTGGTGCTCGTCCTTTATTTCTTCAGTAACAAAGCGACTGGTGATTAACAACTGCTCCTATAAGATGGTAGAAACTTCAGCTAACGCTCCACTCAATTTCAGAGAGAATATAACATAAAAAAGAGCCATACTGACTCCATGCACACTAAAATACATATTTATACTAAGCCATGTTTGACCTATCAACTACCAAACCGACAAATTCATAATTATCGCTTTTATAGTGTTAATTTTCATATTTGAGACAATACCTTTTGAGTTAATATTTAGCTACGAAACCACAGCCCAACTGCTTTTTGCGTCTTTCATTTTGCCTTTCCTTTAAAATTCCACCAAAACTCGCATCATTTCAGTGACCCTACTCGACTGCAATCCCGCAACGTTTCTGCCGCAAGTGATCAGAATCGTCCGCGTGATAAGAAAGCAACCCGCGGCGCACTGGTCCCTCGCGGGCGCCCGCCGGCGCCGCCAGCAGCCCGGGAGCTGCGGCTGGTGCCCGCTGCGTTCGATCCTTTAGACACAGAGTACGCAGCTGGTGGCTGTAGACTGGACTGCTTTCTTCAATCCCTAAAGCATGGTACGAGTTTTCGCATGTGAATTGCATTGCGAACCTCGATTGATCAATCGCTAGCATTATACCACTGTAGCTCCCAGTGTAGCATTCCATGTAGCATTAGCGTAAGGCATAGAAAGAGAGTTTACGGGAATGTCTTTCACTTAACACAAGTTCTTAGTGCTCGAAAGAAGCGCCAAAGACTCACTAAAGTTGTTTATGAATGAATTAACATTATTTCGAACTGAGTTCATGTTTTGTAAGAAGCATAACTTAGACTATCGTACAGTGGTTAGTGGAGGTGCTATAAATATTTACACCACGTTAGACAAATGTACAGTCGCAATCAGATATAACAGACGGGCAAAGTGCTCATAAATATAGTCAGTACAAGAATCTATTGTCAAAGGCACGAGGGCGTATTCAGATTTCCGATATATAAAGCGACAATTTTCCATAATCGTCGTTTTTTAACAAACTTGTAATGTGTGAAATGGCCTGGGCGTCTAGACAAGGTGATATTCTTTTAGCGTTAACGCTAGTAGAAACGACAACTTGTATGGACTTGTAAGGTGATGAAAGCAAATTTCAAAATGTGTCCAACGTCAATGTTAAGCTCACACATTCTGTCGTTTGGACTAGTGTCACTATGTCTAGACTCCCTGCTACGAGTATAGTCAACGCAAGCGACCAATTGTAAAGTGTCATTTGTCTCTTCACATGTTTCTGTGTGTGAAATGTCATTGGGTCTACTAGCCTCCTAACTGAAATTCCTAATGCGAATGTCATAATTCAAAACACAAATACATGTCAAATACATATTTCTTTTACATTTTAAATAGCAATCACTGTTTTACTCCTTATTCGGATCGCTGGGTTATCTGAATGTAAATGGTTCGCAGTTTGTTGTTTATACTTCATCAATGTTCGTTTAGCGTAAACCGGTCCTAATTACCATGACTTTGCTTTATTATTCACCAAATAAACGATGACAAGCTCCAACTCTTGACGAGGACAGAAGCATGTTGATATTGATACTGGTTTTTGTAAAAACTGATACCAAGGGCCGACACGATCTCATAATTAATTTGACAACGATAGGTTTTACAAAAATATTTACCCATACACGTTACATACACAACGAAACATGAAATACAAATAATAATATTATTTATGACATTAACCAAGGTGGCAGAGCCTGCAGCACTGGTTCCCAGCCTACACCTGTCCCACAGTGGGCCGAGTCTACTTATCTATGACCGGGTAGGGCTTTTTATTACCTAAGTTAACACATGAAGATAATATTAACGCAATAACAAGAAACAATAATTTACAAGCGGTTAACACACCGAATCATCAAAAAAGATCAATTATATCACAAGAGCAGCGCCATGAGCCATGACATACCCAATACCTACAAGCTACAGAATCAACATTGCCGATGTTGTTTTTTGCGGTGTTCTTCGGTACACTCTTTTTTCGTTCGTTAATGTTTTTGTACTATCTACAAAATGGAACCCACCATGGGACTATGTCAAAGTGACGTTATAAATAAAATAGTATAAATTCTCTTCCTAGTTTTTCCAGGTCCACTTTTTGTTAATTTTGGTTTTTGTGCAATAGAGTTTAAGTAAATAAATATCAAAACTTTGAGACGGATAAAGTATTGATCGACCTGTGCGACGCCTCACTAATGGCCGCGCTTGATTTACAGCGCGGAAGCTGCTCGCCGCGCAGCACGCTAAATTGATTTTGATAACGTTTTTTGCCAAACTTTTTACAATTTAATTAGACCGTTTGATTGAGGCGGCGTTACAAAGTGACATCGGTCGATAATTATTTATTTTAACAGCAATTACGGTACAGCGTCTGTCATCAGTTTTCCCTTCAGTGTTGTCTGTTTCATTTGAGAGTGATTGTTATTAGGACAAGAATATTTTTATAGCCTTATCCATTTCTATAGACTTAAAGTAATGGACCATTTATTCATTAAATTATTACTTTGAAGGCTTTCCCCAAATAGTCCACTGCTCTCGGTTTGCTGCAACCAGCGGTTAAACTTCAAGAATAAGTCAACTTCGTCCAGCCATCACCGTCTAGGTCTACCCAGTGACTTGTTATAATAGAAATGTTATAACCATACAAATCCATAAAAAATGTGCTTAGCAATCTGACAAAATGGGTGCACTCCGGCACCATTTTGGCTTGGCGGACTGAAATCGGCGCCGCATGTATATATCTGCCTCTTATATCATAATATCATTGGGTCAACCAGTGTCGCTATTTCGAGTATATTCATTATTCATATACTCGTACTTATTTAAATGCTAGATGTACCTACTAATTTAATTCTTTATTTTTATTCATTGAAATTGATACCCAATGGAAAGAGTTAATTTATCCTAAGCATGTCGACTTTTATTTCTAGCTTGGAGTAAAATAAATCAGAGACCTCGTCTCGTCTTGAAATGCCCATGATCGCAATATAGGTCAGTTCTAGTTCCATGAAACGCTTATATCAATAACTTCCCTTCTTAGAAACCACCTGGCTTTTACCGCCAAATATGGCGTCAGCAGTAATTGAAAAAGACGTCTGAGACTCAACGAACCGAAGGATCGTGTCTGCCTGCGTGCGTTGAATGAACTAAGCAATCAATTTCCTTTGCCTAGGTATTCAATAAAGCAAACTGGATTCCTCCACACTCTTCTACAAGTCCTACACCACCCCTCGTTTCTAGCACCCGGTGTCTGGTGTGTCAGAGTTACCAGCTTTTCCCTCCCCATTAAACCCCCGTAAATATTGTAGAATTTATTTTTAAAAATGTTTTGTTAGTCCACCTTTACACCTCCTAAGGGACACATGATCTAATTATCAAATCTATAGGTACAGGAATTTAGTCTGTGTGTTGTCGCGATGTCGGTTAGTCAATATAACTACGATTATAAATGAGTTAGATTTATGTAGCACAAATGGCCCAAATGATTGGAGTTCTTGAAAGCCAATGTTTTAGTAAAAGTCGATTTTTAAATTTAGTAAGTATAGTCGACCAAGTAATTGCTTGACCACTTTTGAACCTTATACTTTTTTAATACGGTTACGTTTACGTAAGTAGTTATAAATAGCGGCATCACACTCGCTTTGAAAGCAACAATGCATCACAAGACGATTAAATTGAAACAAATATGAGCTTTTATGACTTTTGGCTGGGAAATAATTGTTGATCGATGGCATTATATTCACAACTACTGAGCAGATAGTTGAAGCTACCGACCGAAACAATATTATTCATCTACATCTAAACTTCTAAACTAATATAGTAAAGAGGTAAACGTTATTTGTTCGTTTGAATGTAGAGGGTAATTTCTGGAGCAATTGGACCGATTCCCAGAATTCTTTCACTGCTGGAAAGCTACACGATCCCTGACGGACATAGGTTTTTCCCACGCGAACAAAGTGGCGGGAGTCCACTAGTTTTAAATAAAAAGCTACTTGAGATTCAGACATGGGTATTGAAGCGAAACGGACACTCACTTACCTATCTAAAATTGAGATATTGCCCAGTCTCCAAGGCTCATGAGTATGTTAAGGATCACAAACTGGTCCGAAACATGGAAACAATTTTACCCTTTGACTCAAATAAATTACGGGTTTACCTTATGAGTTTACAGTTAAACTTTGCAATACGAGTACCTTCAATTTGTGATCTAGTTCTGGTGAGGCTGACCCACAATTTCGTAATTTGTCATCAAGGCTTGAGAGGTCGTCGGCCCGGACTGGTTTGTCAATTATCAGTTATCGGGCATCTGACACTGATCGGGCACGTAGATCTCTGCCGGCACGCTCCGGTGCCCGCGGAATGTGACACGTGTCCACATGACGTGCCCACTGTGCCCAGTTTTGATGCTACACTTTAAGTCATGGCCCACGGTCACATTTGTCTGACGGTATCTTAGGATTTAGGATTTATGGTTGTCTTTACGATGACGATTAGGTACTTGGTAATAGTTTTTTGTCAAGGTATCGGCCACAGTCTTTGGCAGTGAACCAATAATCAACGAGAAGATACGAAAACGTGTAAAGTACCTACTAGTACAGCTACCTTATATCTTTCGTAAACTGGCACTTGGTAGAGAGAGAGCCAATCAATATATGTAGGTACAGTGTAATTATTGCAAGACACTTCTTGAAATAATTACACTGGGAACTCCGACTGCCAATTGATCTGAAATTCCATAGAATATAAAATGAAGTGAAATACTTTGCTGCCCTTACACAGCACACCATGAGTATCACATAATGATCCAAAGATGCTATGCAATCATAACGATCTTTGTCGACTAACACAGAGAACTAAAATTAAAGACATCGCATTGTATGTATGCAATCGGTTTAAAATCGTCGTCGATAATATATGCGATTCTCCGTAGTCTTTTTATCCAAAACAGTACGAAAGCGGTGTTACAAGTTTAAATTATTAGTTCGTGTGCCTGCGACATTTCAGGATCAAAATGAATTTAAAGTAATCAAACTAAAATAAGTTTACGAACATCCAAAATGTGCACTTACATTTGTGCACAACAAACACTACTTAAGCACATGATCTCAGATTAAACATTTAAGTATCTGTCAACCAGCTGTCAACTGCGTACGCGTCGCTCTAATCAAAGATTAATTTGGCTTTCGTGAATTAATCAGCATTAGACAACACGATTAAAACACTGTAGGTACAGGTAGCCTAAAAATAAAAATCAATGTTTGAGCTTTCATTTGTTTTAGGATTTCACCTGAGTTTCCTGATGGATGAACCATCGCGAGACGACCAGCCAAATGCTCTAAAACTGTGTCTATCTTTTTCAACCTCGACGTTGGTGAAATCATCGAGATTACCTTAAGTGGACGAAATGGACTGTATAGTTGGAGATGAAAGAAAATACAAAGGTAGAAGGAAAGAAGGTATAACCTTCAACTCACAAGCCCAAGGGAAAATTTCACAAATACGCATAAATACACAAGTTCTCGCAATCGTTTCTCTGACAAAACCGACAAATATTAAAACATAGAAGAACAAATCACTATAAAAAAGGATGAACAGCAAGGAGTTCACAACAGTACCAATGGCGTAATAATACAAAGATTGAAATAAAACACTGAATACATTATAATGCGGATAGATAACGCAATGACAGTTGCGATCACGCACACTGCTGCGTGTCATGCGTACCATTGAGTTTTGAAATTTTTGTTTCGTTCTACAGCGCTGTGTAGTTGTGTGTGTAAGTTCAACCACAATTATCTTCGCGTTACTTATCTGACTTGCACAACAAACAAATGACTAGCAATGTATCTCTCGAGAATCTGATCGCGCACCTGTTCGGAGTGACGCGGTGACAAAGCGCCTGCACTTGACTCCTGACCCCGCGCTGCCTCCGACGCCTCCGATGCGATCAGCAGCGATATTTCATCGCCCGGGTGATTCTACGGGCGATTGGGCCTCTGCATAAACTTGGGTTATCCGGATCAGACACTTAAACCTGTGCTTCAACGACACTAAGTCAGAGGCTCTAGCATGCTAGCTTTTATCGGTGATATAAAGCATGTATCCCTTTCTAACGAGTAGGTGTGTGTAAGAGGGACGGATGCCTTTATGTGCGCGAAAAAAGCTAGCGTGCTACGTACGATACTGTAGCATGTTTTTTTTATATGGAATAGAGAGGCGAAGGAGTGGAGCGGGGGAGGCCTAGCGAGAGGGGTAGACTTGTGATTGTGAGGTACCTAGTTCAGTCCCTAACGGTCGCCATGTAGGTACCAATGAGTTTTTCTAACTAATGTTCATTACCTAGCAATATAGTAACCAACGCTTACAGTAAGGAAGACCATTGTGAAGAATCCTGTTTTATGTGTAACCATGATCCTATCGGTTTAGTTTTTCTGTAACAGGGGTTACGAAGGTCAGATGGCAATCGCTCAATGTAATAAACTGACCTACAGAGTCTGGCGTCAGCGTCATGGTCAAAGCGTACCCTGAACCAGGAAATGGAAAAAAACGCTAGGAGAATGACTACTGTTTGTGACATTTCTAAGCATTAATCTTTTTTTTATTTTTATTATCACTTAATTTTATTCCTATTAATTATGTATGACATCCTATTAAAGTGTAATTATTATTTTGGAGCACATTGTGATGTTTCTCGCCAGACGAGCCGTATTCAATTTCTCTTTTGTAGTCGTACTGCTTGAGTATGTCATGCTCGCTTAAGGGGCATTGCTTACGGTGGCGTCGTTGATCGGGTCGCCACCTTCCCTGCAATATGGTTGAGGGAGACGATGGCTGAGATACGCGTCATACTCGTGATCGGGTGCTGTTTGTGGGGTCCGGACTATTCATGCTGCAAAGACTAATGTAATTCTCAAAAAGCCTAAAATGTAGGTACTTAAATGCGGTTTGATGTGGGAGACTTCATCGTGTTGTCTATTTATTTATATTTATATATATAACTAAATATAGACATATATTGAGTTGTTATTACTGATTTTGTTGGATTTTCACCAATTTTTTTTTTTTTTGACATGAATATTTTTATTCTTATATTCTTTTGACATTCGGAGACTATACATCTCCAAGTAATATTGTACAATTTGACCGTGGAGGCGTTTTACACCTCTGCTAAGCATAGATTAAGGTAATTAATTTGTTTTGACCCTTAGAGACTATACATCTCTAAGTTATTTAGACTAAGTATTTGATCAGGGACCACATACATCCCGATTCTAATTTCTTTGACCTGGGGACCCTATACATCTCTTGGTCAATCTGTACTAGTGCCAGTTCGTTCAATATGCTTAAAGCTTGCTGTGCTATTTATTATCTTTTTTTTTTTACACTTTATGTGAACTATTGTTATGATTGTGTATATTGCTCTGTAATCTTGTTTTCAAAAGAGAAGAAAAAAAAAGATAAACTGCTGAGTTTCTTGCGGCGTTTCTTCTCAGCAGATTCTTCCATTTTCCGAAGCGCTAGTAGATTCAGACATGTAAAAGAGCCTATATGGCCTACTTGCAAAATAAATTTTTCATTTTCATTTTTTCATTTTCACTATGGTGAGTAAAGCAAACGATCATGCGGGTCACCTGATGGGAAGTCAGCCCTGCTGCCCGTGAGTACGTACCAGCGATCCCACATTAGCCCGCATTATATCCTCCCCTCCCAGTCCAATGTTATACATATTCATAAGTGCTACCTGTAAGCCTAATCTGAATAAAAATATTTTGACTTTGACTTTGGCATGCTATAAAATACTAGCGACGCTCCCTGGCTTCGTACCGGTACAATTAAAATGTCATGGACAGAAAAACCTTCCGTAGAAAAGTCTCTAAATCACAGTGAAAACTATATCAAAATCCGTAGCATAGTTTACAAAGAAAAGGCGGCCGAACATTACACTATGTAAAAGGATTTAGGACAGACAGGGACAGATAGCGACTTTACTTTATTACTATGTAATAATAATAAAGAATAAGAAGATAAAGATTATTGCAGGTGACTGGTAAACCCTAAAGACGAAGCTGTACACCAGAGACTCAGCGTGTATTAGATAGTAATGTTCGATTAATTGAATGAATAAAACACTCGCAGTTACTATTATACTACTAGACGGTCTTACTTTCGCTATCCGCTAAGCACGGAACCTGCACGCAAGCACGCAGCAACACTAGAATCTATGGACATCATAAAAGTATAAGCAAGATAAGCCACCCGCATACATCACCTGAACAAGCCTCTTATCACGCAGATCGTGGGAATCCCAACCATAATGCTAAAGTGGTAAAATCATTGTCATAGCATTTGTGTAATACGAGAGCTGTAACCCGACTCCCGCGCACGCTGGGCCGCATTGTGTGCGCTAACGCAGCGCGACGCGCGACTCGCAAGGAAAAAACACGGCAGGTGATGAATGGCTCGGGATGATGGCGGCTTGAGTTTCCTTATCATGCTATTTATTTTTATTTTAACTCAAATCCCACTGATGGGTAAAGCTGTAGCTTTGCGTGCAGCCGTTTAGTGGCATCCTACTAGAACAATAAAATACTATTCACACATTTGGTTTAGCCAATTCGTTACATACAATTGAAGTCAAATCAAAAAAGTCTGGTCTATCTATTTATAAGTATGTTTATCCACAACACAAGATTTGCTTAGTTTGGGACTAGGTTAATTGGTGTAAATTGTCCAAAGATATTTTTTTTTTGCGGGCTAATGAGAAGTACTTATAATTATACATACCACAAAAATCATTCTGAAAAACCCTTGATGAGAAGATACCGACGAGAAACTTAACGAGGTATAGTTTAAAAAATATATATCGGCACGGTTTAATTTTTAAAATCTTAAGTTCGCAGTAAGTAGTAATTAACACTGTATGTGTATCTTTAATCTGCATCTGCAATCTCCTTGGTGTTGCGGGTGTCTATAGGCGGTGTGATCACTTACCATCAAGTGATCCACTTGCTCCTTTGCCTTACCATTTTGTGAAAAAAACATGGCTAATAAAGCTACTAGTAGGTTTTAGTTTTAAAGACTCTGTCTGCTTGTGAATACCGTTACCCGTTTAGCACTACTCCTAGAAGTCTAGACCCAGCGACAGTCGCAAAGTCATTGCTCAAGTCTAAGCATAATACTTCCCTGCTTACTGCGAACCCCGGGCATCACAAACCTGTCCTCTCCCTGTAATTTACAAACCTCTGCTTCTGACACCTCGGCAAATTTCAATCCCGGACACCCCTTAGCTTATAATTGCAGAGGTGGTCGGCCGGCCATCCTTCTTGATGGTAGTACAGGCGGCCGCGGTCATAGATAATACAATAATAATAGTCCGTGTTAATGGACGCTAACAGGCGAGCTTGAGGAGTCGGGTTCGAGCCAACCGGGCAGCTGCACGAACGGAGAATCAACCCACTTCACAGATAAGTCGTGGATGGAAAGTTCCGACGGCAATCATTTTGCTTCCACTCGTCAATGCGATATTCTTTTGTTTTTTAATGTCAAAATTGAAAAAATTCGTTATAAGAAACAAAGTGCTTTTGTTTTTTCTATATTTTTTTTTTTATATAACATGACAGAGAGTAAGTTTCGTGAAAATGCTCCATAAAGTGCTCCATACAGTGACGTCCTGAAAGAAAGGTTACGAAAAGGAAGAAAATAGTTTATTGCCTCAATTTAAATAACACATTTATGCCAATTAGTAGCCTAATTTTTTTATATTTCACGATGGGTTTTCGCCTGACCTGTCTTACCAGCCGGCAGCCCTGTCGTATTCTAGAAAGAGCAACAGTAAATAATTAATAGATTTAGAGGTTACCTTGCGGAGGTCCATCTTAACAAACGTCCACCAATTATTATCATCAACTGTTATTATTAGTTTGGTTTCGCGCAGTAGCAAGGCAATATGTTCAATTTTTTATAATATTAGTGACAAGCTCAATGTCACCGTTGCGCTAATAGAATCATCACCACGATGGAAAGAGACGGCCGATGCTTGCGAAGGTGCAACTTGATTAGCCGAAAAAGTGCCTCTTATATAGTTTTGTAAGTAATCTTGATTGAATTTCGTAATTTATCAGCACCAGGGGCTGGCTCTTGTCGAAATCGACGTTGAGCGTTCTATATTGCTCGCTCGCAATCGAGACAGAATCACCTTCAGGCCCTCAATTCTGGCGCTCTTCGAGATTCATCTCACATTCCAGATGCGGCAAAAAATAACAGATTTTGAAGGGATCTGACAGCTCTTTTTGGCTTATCTCGAGATTGTGACTTCATCTCTATGGACGCGAGAAGTCCTGCGCGCCCCGAAGGACTTGTACGCTGTGGTCGGCGTGGACCCGTCCTGTGCGAGCAGAGTTACTGTTTATTTCAATCGGAAGGCAACATTTTATTGCTCAAAGCTCATGTGGGGCATTTTATGACTCATCAAGTTAAGATTGTTCCGGCCTTTAGCATAAGTGGTCATTATTCAAATTTAATGGCAATTAAAAATAAAAAGAACCTAACTATTTTATTTCCATCATTCCTAAAACTTAGAAAAAACCTCATGAAAAAAACTGAAAATTTCGAACTGTCTTACTTTCCTCCGTCATTTACGAATTGGGCGTTTCTTCATTGGACGGCCCGGCCCGACGCCGGACAGCGAGGTCTCTCTCAACTTTATTTCCATGTAAGCCAATAGTTGAGAAACATGCACTTTTAAAATTTTAAAGGTTGACTGGCAGAGAGTGCTTTAAGACACTAACTCCGCCTTTTGTACATTTTGATTTTATTTGTGCAATTCTCTAAAGAGTTCTCCCCGTTCTCTAAAGATAACTTTTCGACTATAGCCAAGAATTTAAAAAAAAATCAAATAAGTTATTACAAATTGACTATCCAACGAAAATTATTTTAAACATAATGTATCATAATATCGTAGATCGTACGAGTATGGTTTTAATACAGGTAAAATAAAAATAACAAAAAAGACATAGAAATCAAAAACTAGGGACCCTAGAGCTGGCTCGTTTCTTGCTCAACGGATTGGAATATCAATTTAGAGGTAACGCAGCCAGCATCATGGGGACCCTACCGCAGGGATCAGACCTGGGGGACCTATCTCAGTTTTAGTTTCATATTTATAAAATACTAATTTACACCCGCGACTTTGTTCGCGTGGAATAAGTCGCCTATGTCCGTTAAGGATAGTGTAGCTTTCTATTGGTGAAAGAATTTTCGGAATCGGTTCAGTAGTTCCAGAGATTACCCCCTACATACAAACAAACTAACAAACAAAGTTTACCTCTTTATTATATTAGTGCAGATGTAGATGTAGATGAAACCTTAAAAATTGAAAACATATCCTTCGCACAGCTTCATACCCTTTCGGCTTGCTGGCGCACGCGCAGCGTCTTTGTACCTACCGGTTAAATCATTACCGGCTAGCGTGGGCGTCCCTCACAATTATAACGTTATCAAACCGCCGTCCGCTCCGGCTTGTAACCTGCTGATTTACGATCGCTGTATTGGAGTAACAGGAGCAATCAATACAGGGCTGTTTGGAATTGTAGGCCCTTCATATTAATTAAATCTTCATTAAGCTAGGACTATCTGAAAAGTTTCATAGTCAAATATAGTTTTTAAAGTCAAAGTCAAAGTCAAAGTCAAAGTTAAAATATTTTATTGCATAAGAACACATGTCAAAAATAATAAGCTTTAGTCGATCGGCGTGACTATTTACGATAGTGACAGAGACATACCTTTTTATGACAGCAGTGGCCCGTTTCACGAAGCGACAAGTTACAATTTTACAAGTCTAAACCGGCAACATAGGTCATTATGCCCATTGCCATTGGTCATTATTGATCAATGTTGCCGGTTTAGACTTGTAAAATTGTAACTTGTAGCTTAGTGAAACGGGCCACTGATCGCTGTATAGTAGTGACATGGCTATGCTTCAATTACCGTTCGTCGCGAGAAGCGGCGCGAGCGCACCTGCTTTACTTTCCTTATGCCATGATGTGAGATCAAGTAAGGTAACTGAAGCTGAAACTTCAGGAAGGAAAGATTAAGAATGTTGAGATATAAGGGACTAGAGTTGAGGTTAAGTGTAAATTTAGTATTGAAACTAAAAATACCTGTTATATACTAGAGTAACTTGAGATTCCCATGTTTTCGTGTACTTAGGTTTATTGCCAAATATCGTCGATCCACGGCTTTTTCACAAACGTAAACATTTCTGAAGTCGTTTATATTGTGAGCTAGGGTAGATTATATTCTAGGTTTACTGAAAAGGAATTACCCTTATCAAATAATAAGTTTATTTTCTTTAAAAATTATTATAAATTATTATGCAAATTATATCGTTCATAATAAACACTATGAGATAAACTCATTAAAACTCACTAACTTTGACATTCTATTTAACAAAAATGGCGCGTACACTGACAAAAAGAAATTAACATTCAAATTCCAACCTAAAACTCATTAGCACAAAGTTGGTGTGAAACTCGGTTCGTTTCGCCGAATTCGACAATAGAACAGTATAATGTATGCGCCGGCGCCGCTATTGGGCGCGCCCCGCCCCGCGCCATTGTACCTACTGGCGGCACGCCCCGCGGCCTGCGCCCGAGTAGACTCGAGATCGGTTCATTAACTGACTCCATAAAGATCATGAAATCAGCTGAAACCTGCCAAGACATTTGAGACACCTCACATAGGGCCAGCAAAGCTAGGCGTCTCAGACCATTGTGTACCCAGCGCGCCTCATACAAACGGCGATAACGTTTTCCACCCCCTTAACGCTAACCTGAAGCCATGCTTTATGTATGTTGTCATTATGCCTTAGCACTAGGTTTGTATGTTTTGATTTATTAAATATTCTTTATAGATTCAAATATATTTAAGCTTTTTTGTTTTGTATCAAACTCCTCTAATGAAAATGTTGTCAAATCTATGAAGAATATAAAAAAACACAAACCTAGTTCTAAGGCATAATGATAACATCCCAAACAAACATTGCCATAGGTTAAGGTTTAGAGGGTGAAAACGTCATCGCCGTTTGTAAGTATGGAGAGCGTTTTTTAAGGCTATAAGGGTATACACATTTATCTTAAAGGGAAATAGTTGATCAACCAAAAACAACAGTAGTAGGGATTCGCCGGTTCTGGATCACTTTTTTTTCGCTCAAAATGGCGGATTTGGGGGCAAAGAAAACTAAAAAAAAAAAAAAAAAAAAAAAAAAAAAAAAAAAAAAAAAAAGGTCAACACCCCATTTAAAGCGATTGGACGGGGTCTCATCACGCTCCGCCCACTCCTTCACGTATATATGTACTTCCATTGCAACATAATACCAACACTTAATCACATACTCATAAAAGGATAGAGACCCTTTCCTTTGTTTCCTACTCACCCTTTGTTACGTTCAACTTCTTACCTGCGCCCACTTGGGGGTTCGGTGCCGACCTTTTTTTTTTCTGAGTACCTGATCGCCCGCCACGCTCCGTACAAATAAAATACCATGTCTTTTCGTAAGTCCACTTTCAATTCATTATTCTATCAGCACATAAATATCCTATCGCATTATTCGCAGTACACTTTTATTCGTAGCCTATAACTTTTAGGACTATCATAAATCTAACCTAACCTAACCTACATTTTGGAGAAATTCAAACCTAACTTAACCTAACCTCCATTTTGGAGACATTCAAACCTAACCTAACCTACATTTTGGAGAAATTCAAACCTAACTTAACCTAACCTACATTTTGGAGACATTCAAACCTAACCTAACCTACATTTTGGACAAATTCAAACCTAACATAACCTAACCTAGGTTTTGGAGAAATTCGCAAGCCATAACTTTCAGGACTATTTTAAATCTAACTTAACCTAACCTACGTTTTGGAGAAATTCGTAAGCCATAACTTTCAGGCCTATCTTAAATCTAACCTAACCTACGTTTTGGAGAATATTGTTACGCTAAATAGTAAATGGTTTCAGTTAAAAACAAGAATTTTGTTGCTTTATTGCTTTTTACTTCTAACCTTATTAAGTACTCCTTAGAAATACTAGTTTTAACGTGTTTGTTACGCAATTCGATTATTTAAATACTAGTCAAAACTTGTAGGAGTGCCCTATGTATAAAGGATATGAAGAACGCAGCCTTGTGTTTCGCTTACACAGTAGGTACTATTCTACATTTTGTGGACATATTATATAGCTTAAGTTTATATTATGAATATATATAGATAGAGAGTTTACATAATACAGTAAACGGTTTCAGTAGTTTTATTGTTTTCTTTGTATCAAACGCACCACGGTCTTTTATTATTCAATTACTTAACATCAATACACTATGCAAAGAGAGCTTTTTGAAAAAACAGCTAGTTTGAACGTGTTCACTAGGCGAACGGTTTATTTACCTGGCTGTCGTCAATAAGAGGAGCGTTATGTTTTTTCGAGTGTATGGCTTTGAAGATACTGGTTTAAACTTGTTAAATTGCACTACGCATAAAGGACCTCAAGAACGCGGGCGGCATCGTATAATTGCTTTATTGTTGTCTTTGTATCAAAAGAACCGCCGCTGTCTTTTGTTATTCAACACACCGCGTCTGGAGAATACGAGTTTATACCTGTTCACTAAGCGAAGCCCTTCTTTCAAAAAATACGTGTCCCAACTTGTAGGGATTGCGCTGGGTATAAAAGCGCGCCATCACATCTCGACTTCATTGCGCCCCAAAAATTCTCCGAGCAAGGTCTTCGAGTAAGAGAGTCGTGAGTCGTGAAGTTTAGTGCAAGGTTGCTGAAAGCAGTGTTTCGTTGCTGAAATGGATGTAAGTATGTAGTCATAATTTTATGTGTGCCCACTTATTTCAGATTTTGATTGATTGTAACATAACCTTCATCTATTTTTGTGTTTACCATGTAAATCTACTTTGAAGGACCGTTTGAAGAATGTTTTTATATTGTTACAGGAAAACACATTTAAAAATTATTACTATCCCGACGACGAAGCAAGTGATGAAGAAGGAACGTTGGCCTATAAAGTCAAAAAAGCTATTGCTAACACTAACAAGAGGCCTAATAACAGCATAGATGGCTTCTTTGAAAAACGGAAGAAAAGGAAAGTTGCAGTAAAGTCGTCGAGCGTCAGCCAAGCCACTGCGGAAGGCGTGGCTTTTATAAAGTCCAACAAAGACGATGCATCATACGCCTCACATCTCATAAAAATTGAGGTGTATGATGCGCGGAAAATAAAAAATATTCCGCCAACGGAGCATTGGAAGCATGCGGAAGTGCGTGTTAAATACTACGCTCACTCCGAAGAGGACGCTCACGTCGAATCTACGAGGGATGTGATTTACCAAATCACCAAACAGTTAGCGGACAAAAGTGATTGTGTAAATTACGTTATAGACAATACAAAATAAGTGTAAAAGTAGTTTTAAGATCTTAATTTGTTCCTTTTATCTTTTTTTACTCGATTGTGTGCGTTTTGTTTGTTAACTTTGCTTTATAACTCGTACCGAACATTTTTCTTTGTATAGCGAACACCTTTTGTATTCTAAGCTTCCTTTGTAGTTATTTTTTTCCGACAAAGAGTCATTGTCTTTCATATTAGATAAGTAACACAAGTTCCAAGCGCCGATGTTCATAGTATAAATAGACCATAGCCCGCTTTAAAAAAACACATTCTAACGAAGACATAATAATGGACGGACTGAGCTGCAACTTCTTCGACCAACAACTTGACCAGCTTACTGAAGACCAAAGGCTATACGAACTCTGCGAAAAAGTGGAACAAGAATATTTTAAAACGTAGGTTACTTACTTTTGTTATAATTTTCTTTTGTTATAATTGTGCTATTGTCATAGATATCCATCCTACTGAATCATGCTTCAACTCATTTGATGCTAATAGCTTACCTTTATTACCTTTGTTATATTGTGTCATTGTAATGGGTACCCATCTTACCGAAACATGTTTCAACTCGTTTTTTGCTAGTTGTAGCTGGTAGGGGTGGATTTTAAGGTATTTAAACTGAATGCCAGTTGCTTCAAATCATTTGTTACTGTTCTCTCGACGTAGGAGTAGTACTTTTTAAGATGTATTTCAATTTGGATCTATCTCAAAGTGAAATTACAAGCCTAGACAAATCTTTGATCTTGTCCAAATTCCATCATCAAATAAGGATGTGGTACTTAAGGAAGGTTTTACCAGTTTCGTGGTTAGAGGATACGGAGATAATGCCATATTTCACGCCATGCAGTGGACACATCATACATACTCATAAATCAGACACATCCGATGAAATTGATGGTGTACTGCCAATGCAAGCGTATTGCTTAAATTGTAGACGAGAAATGAGTTAGTATTAAACTTTTAGGTGTTTTCGTTTATTTTATAATTGTCAATAATTTGTAATATTAATAATTGTTTTATTTTTGCAGATCTTTACAAGTTGGCCGAGGAGGTGTAAATAAAAAAAGAACAGCAATGTCAACTGTGACTGCCGAACCACCAACAAAGAAAAAAAAACCTCTGAACAATTCAACTAGCTACGCTGCTGTGGCAACATCAACAGTATCAGTTGGACACCAAAACGTGAGTACAGAAAGTAATCACAAAATTGAATGTCCTGTGTGTCACGTGTCAGTATCTAGAAAATATTATTCCAACCACTTGAAAAGTAATACTCATAAAAACAACGTGATAAGTTCTGACAAGGAATTTACAAACGTTCAGTTAATTGAAAGCGCGTTCGGGAATAGAATAGTTACTTACAGAATTTTACCTGATTCCGTTACTACCAATGCATTTGAAACACCAGAATTATTTTTGCATAATATCAAGGGAAAAGTGTTTAAATTACTAGAACGATCCATAGCAGAACAAACTGTCGTAAAAGTAAATTTCATTCTTAATGCAGATTTTACACAACAAACTAAGCAACTTAATAATATTTTTGACTTTCAATCGTTAAATTACGTCGTTTGCAAGGGGGACGCCACAGATGGTATTTATGCATCACTTGTAACTGAAATTGTTAACAAAGTAACCAATTTTGAAAAAAAAGACAGCGGATGGAGTTTAGTTAAAATAAAATACTTAGACATGAATATCAATAAATTCAATCCTTTGCGTGGTTCATCTTACATAAACTTACCATTGGATATAAAAAACAAAAAAGCAGTTATCAACGTTAAAAACAAAGACCATGAATGCTTCCGTTGGGCTATACTGTCAGGTTTATATGAGCCAAATAACAACTCTAACAGGGTCTCGTCGTACAAATTGCACAGAAATAAATTGAAATTTGAAAATCTTTCCTTCCCAATAAAAATAAACGATATTCATAAATTCGAGAAAATGAATGATCTAAGCATTAATGTTTTTGGCTTGGAGTACGATTCGAAAAGCAAGCAAAATAAAGTTATTGGTCCGTTACACTTAACGAAAAGTAGGAAAACTATCCATTTAAACTTGTTGTATTTAAATCACGGTACTAAGGGCCATTATTGTTACATAAAAAGTCTATCGAGATTAGTATCAAAACAAATGACGACGTCAGAGCATGCAATCCACTTATGTGATGGTTGTTTAATTTATTTCACGTCACATGAAAATTTACAGAAACATCAAAAACATGACTGTTTTCATGTATGTACAAACTTACCCTCTGAAAACGATAGTAAAAGAAACTGGTTTAATGAATTAGTTCCCTCTAACCAAATATCATTCAATAACTACGATCGTAAATTGAGGGTACCATTTGTTATATATGCCGATTTCGAAGCATTTTTAAAACCCATTGAAACTTGTATCAACGATCCGAATAAATCCTCAACAACCAATGTTCAGGAACATGTAATGTACAGTTTTGGATACTATATTAAATGTTCATATGATGACAGTTTATCTGTATATAGAACATACACAGGTCAAAATTGTGCCGAATCATTTATGAAATTATTAAAAAAAGATTTAGAGAACATTTGCAAAAAGAACACTTTTGTAAAATGTCCTTTACCCTTAACGGAACAAGATAAAGTAACCATAGCACAAAGTGATACCTGTTTCATTTGTGAAAAAAAATTAAATGAAGAATTCATTGTGTCTCATAACCAACACACCGGTGCTTTTGAAGGAGTCGCTCATCCATCCTGTTCTGAGAAATATCGAACCCCTAATTTCTTACCTGTGTTTTTACACAATTTGAGTAGCTATGATGCTCATTTTATTGTACACGGGCTTGGATTTGAAGAGGGGGACATAGAAGTTATCCCACAAAACAAAGAAAAATATATTTCTTTCTCCAAGCAATTTCACATCAATAACCATGTAATGAAATTAAGATTTCTTGATTCCTTAAAATTTATGAGTAGCAGTCTTGATAAGTTAGCCAAAAATTTACTGCCCGATCAGTTTCATGAACTTCAGTTAAATTTTCCATCTGAAGAAGACTTCAAACGCTTAATACGAAAAGGAATATATCCATATGAACATATGACATCTTTTGAATCATTAGAATTGGTTAGTCTTCCCAATCACGATGATTTTTACAGCTCATTAAATGATAACCACATTTCAGAAAATGATTATAAACATGCACGTGACGTATGGAATCACTTTAAATGTAAAAACATGGGGGATTATTCAAATCTTTACTTAAAAACTGATGTTTTGTTGTTAGCAGATGTGTTTGAAAATTTTAGAAATGTTTGTAAAGAAACATATGGATTGGATCCTGCACAATATTACACGGCACCTGGATTAAGTTGGGATGCTATGTTAATGTCTACTAAAATTAATCTAGAACTTCTAACGGACATTGACAAAATTTCTTTTATCGCAAATAACATAAGAGGTGGTATTTCTCAATGTAGTAACAGACATGGGAAAGCTAATAATATATTTATGTCTGAATATGATCCTACGTTACCATCTTCATTTTTGATGTATCTAGATGCAAATAATCTTTACGGTTGGGCAATGTCACAATGCCTTCCCATTGGCAAGTTTGAATGGGTGAATAATAATACTGATTTTAATGTTTCTGATGATGCTGAACACGGATACATTTTAGAAGTTGATTTGGAATACCCAAATAACTTACACGATTTACATTCTGATTTACCATTCTGTCCAGAAAACGTTTGTTTAGGTGATACCAAAGAAAAAAAGCTGATTCCTAATTTAAATAACAAAGTGAACTATGTGATTCACTATCGAAATCTAAAACAATGTTTAAAATCTGGTTTACGTTTGCTAAAAATTCACAGAATTTTAAAGTTTGAACAAAAGGCATGGTTAAAGACTTACATCGATTTAAATACACACATGCGTTCGTTGGCCAGATCAGAATTTGAAAAAGACTTCTTCAAACTCATGAACAATTCTGTTTTCGGTAAAACTATGGAAAATATAAATAAAAGAGTGAATGTTAAATTACTTAACCACTGGCAAAACCACGGAAAAACTCAAGGAGTTCAATCTTTAATAGCAAGACCTGAATTTCACAGCCTTTCTATATTTTCGGAGAATTTGGTTGCAGTACAGTTGAAAAAAACAAAAGTCTTGTACAACAAACCTATTTATTTAGGATTTTGTATATTAGATTTGTCAAAAACTTTAATGTATGAATTTCACTATGACTTCATGAAAACCAATAGCCCGATTAACTGAAATTGCTTTACACGGACACGGACAGTTTGGTATATCAAATATTTACGGATAACTTTTACGCTGATATACTAATAGATCTAGAATCTTACTTTGATACTTCTGATTATCCTCCTGACAATCAATACGGTTTGCCATTAGTAAATAAAAAGCAATTGGGTTTTTTTAAAGATGAAAATAATGGTAAAATTTTTAAAGAGTTTATTGGGCTGCGATCAAAAATGTATGCAATGGATGTACAAAACGAATTTATAGCAAAAGCAAAAGGAGTTAATAAATGTATTACTAAAAAATTTAACATTGACAATTACAAAACATGTTTGTTCAAAAAAGATAATTTGTTGTGTGAAATGTTGCGGTTCAGGTCTATAAAACATGTTATATTTACACAAAAAATAAACAAAATATCTTTATCACACAGTGATACAAAACGATATTTATTAGAAAATTCCACTGACACGCTTGCTTGGGGCCACTACAGAATAAAGGACATTCAGTGTTAATATTACTTTTCTGTACTTGCGACTGTTCCTAAATTTGTAACATTTTTTGTAATTATTGAGTATGGACTGGTAATAAGATAATAGAAAGTTGTAATTTATGTATAATTATAAAATTTCAGAATGTTTTTAGACATTTTTTATAAATTTAAGTTTTTTATTTGTAGTATTATGCATGGACTAGTTATAAGATTACAGAAAGATGTAATTTACTCTTTTTTTTAAATTAAATAAAGTGTTTAGACAAATTTCATGTGTTTTTATTTAAACATTATTCAGGTGTGACAAAACTATATAACCTTGTTTGGACTTTAAAAAAAATCATTAGTGTTTTGGTACTTTTAGATTCAACACGTATAACAGATCTATATAATGATTCACTTTTGTCACCCTTTTACGGCCATTGTTGCTGGTCCCAGTGGGTGTGGAAAATCAAAATTTGTCACAAACTTTTTAAATGATTGCAAAGTACTATGCGATGTAAATTTTTCGGAAGTTATTTGGTGTTATGATGAAATGCAACCTTTGTACAATCTGGAAAATGTTAATTATAGTCAAGGAATACCTGATATTAACATGTTTGATGGGAAGCAACCTAAACTTCTTATTATCGATGATTTGATGAGGGAGTCAGATGGACGGATCGTTGATATTTTCACGAAGGGTAGTCATCACAGAAACTTAAGCGTGTTTTATATTACACAAAATATATTTCACCAGGGACGAGGTCAACGTGACATCTCGCTAAACACAAGTTACATTGTATATTTTAAAAATCCTAGAGATAAAACTCAAATACGATACTTGTCGCGACAAGTTTATCCTGAAAATTCAAAATTCGTGGATGAAGCCTATAAAGATGCTACTAAGGATGCCCATGGATATCTCATGATTGATCTGAAACAAAATACAGATGACTTATGTCGTTTCAAAACTAAAATATTTCCGTTCGATAAATATTGCACAGTTTACATTCCTAAAAAAGGATTTAAATATAACAGGAATCAACAAGTTTTAGTCAGTTCTAAATGATGCACTCGAGTGTGAGCACATATAAACACTTACTTGAAGCGTTGCAAGTACTTAAACCAAAATATCGCACGGCTTTACTCAAAGCTTGTGATGATGATGAAATCAATATTATTTGCGAGTGTATTTATAACGTGCTAAAAGGAAAAATTCCATTAGAAAAAAAAGAAAAATCTAAATTAAATAAACACAAGAACATATTACGCAAGCTAGTTTCAAAGGGAAAACAAAAACTAAGAAAAACTATCATCATTCAAAAGGGTGGTGCATTTCTACCTGTTATTTTAGGTGCAGTTTTAAGTGCTTTAATAAACTCTTTATAACCAAAATGGAGAACACAAAAAAAATGCTTTTGGTAGAACAAGATTTTATTGAAAGACTTAAAAATAATGAGCTATCAGAGAACTCATCGTCTCGTCTGGATGGAGAGATGAAAAAAATATTGAAAAGTAAAATGGATGATCGTGAAAAATGGGCATTATATTCCCAAGCACTGCAGCGATTTTTACATTTTGCCGAAGCAGATCGAAAGCCTTTCAAAATACCAATAGTAATGGATGGAGTTGATCACTTAGACAACTTCAACAGTGACTTAGATTCAAAGTTAAAAAAGCAGGAAAATGCAAATAATGACTCAGTCGCAAGCCCAACTTTGCTGGAAGATGATGTTCCTGCTACACCACCACTTGATAAAACGAATCAATACTATCCTGTGGAATTAACTCCATCTCATATCGTACAAGGAATACCGAAATCTTATCGATCGAAAACCCAAACTTTAATGGACATTATTATCCTTAATAAAAAAAAAATTTGGTGGAAGACAGGAGGGGAAGTTGTGTTAAACCATCGAGTGATCCCAAATAGCAATATTGTCGATCTGATAAACGATGTATCAAGACCTCTAAAACGCGCAAAACCAATAGGTTGGGAAGAATTTGCATTGGTTTTAAAAGATATAAGAGTTCCTACATTTTGTATTGGTAATCCTGTTAACTTGGAGTATATGAAGAGAGATTACACCAACGAGTTTCGCGCATCATCATCATCTTCTAAAAATACAAGGGATTCATCATTTAAAGTAAAAAACGCATCTACACCTATTTCTGCTAAAACAATTGAGTCGACCAAAAAGAAATTAGATTGGGAAAAATGGACCCCCTATTAGATATAAATAAGATTTACTACGATGTGTCCAACCCAGCTGGTTACAGTAGTATAGATAAGTTAGCGAAGGAAATGAAAGGTAATATGAGCAAGGAGGAAGTAAAAAAATGGTTACAGTCTCAGGAAACGTATACTTTACATAAACCTGTCCACCGACGATTTACTAGGAATCGATACATCCTATCTAATTATAATGAACTCTGGCAGGCTGATCTCAGTGATATGCGTACTTATAGTCAATATAATGATGGATATAAATATATTCTTTGTATTATTGATGTTTTTAGTAAATATGCTTTTGCAAGAGCCATGAAAAAGAAGGATTCAGAAACAGTTAAACAATGTTTTGAAAGCATATTTGCAGAAGCCAAATCTACCCCTCGTCATATCCAATCCGATAAAGGCACAGAATTTGTTTCAAAGGTGGTAAGAGACTACTTTAAAAGCAAAAACATTAATTATTACACCACTAATAATCCAGACATTAAAGCAAGTATAGTTGAAAGGTTTCAAAGAACTCTTAAAATGAAAATGTGGCGTTATTTTACTCATAGAAATACTTACAACTACACTAATATATTACAAGATCTTCTTCACTCTTATAACCATAGTTATCATTCTAGTATCAAAATGCGACCAATTGATGTTAATTTTAATAATATCATGACTGTTTGGTGTAACTTATATGATAGAAAAAAAGACAATCAAATTTCATTAGAAACCACAAAACTGAATGTAGGTGATCATGTCCGAATAACTAAATATAAACATATATTTCAAAAGGGTTATGAAACTAATTGGAGTGATGAAATTTTTATAATTGATGCAATCATTAGACGATCTCCGAGACTTGTCTATACCTTAAAGGACTTGGATGGTGAACCAATCGTAGGTACATTTTATTCTAAAGAATTACAAAAAACAACTTATCACCCCTCCATGAAGTATAAAATTGATAAAATAATACGCTCTCGTCGTGTTGGTGGCAGAAAGGAAGTGTTAGTGAAGTGGCAAGGTTATCCGAGTAAATTTAATTCTTGGATTCTTGCATCAAACTTAGAAAAAATATGAGTGAAGGAAGTTTTTATATAACTTTGTTAAGCAATAGCTCGACGGCTTATTATACTGATAATACAACAGCCCATTTCATGACCAAACTACCTAAGACCGTTAAATTAGAAGGAGAATGGGTTGTTGGTTTAGTGGAATTTCAATACCCACGTTCCATGTACAATGTTCAAGATCAAGAAAATATCATCTATATAAAAAAGAAAGTACGATTACCTAATGACAAGTTTGACAAAATCATAGATATAAAAACTCACATACCCGCTACTACATATGATAGCGTTGACACTTTCCTTGACGCGTTTAATGAAAACCCGCAATTAAAAAATAAGGTGAAATTTAGGTGTGATAAAATATCAAAAATGGTGGCTATAACTGCAACTGAAGATATAACATCTATCATAACATCACCGATACTGAGTTTGCAGTTAGGTTTCAAACCACGATCTAATTTAAAACAAATTTCAATTGGGAAAAATCCAGTAAATTTGTATTTAGGGTTACCATCACAAATATTTGTGTATACCGATATCATTGAACCGCAAGTAGTGGGGGATGTTATAACATCATTGTTGAGAATAATTCCATTGGATCCAACTCAGTTCGTTTATGGAGCTTACAAAATGCATGTCTTCTCACCTGCTCATTATGTACCTGTTTTACGTAGAGAGTTCGATACGATTGAAATAGATATAAGAACGACTACCGGGGCCAGAGTACCATTTCAATTTGGATCTTCTTGTGTGAAGCTACATTTTCAACGAATAAAATGACTCACAAACGATCGTCTGCCTCTTGTCCATATGAACATTATTATTTACATCAAGCTGGCTCTGGTGTAGGAATTGTCTATAAAGGTGTTCCATTTCAACGAGGTCATGGGATTGGAAGCTTTTTGGGTGGGCTATTTAGGTCTGTGATTCCTTTGTTATCCAGTGGTTTTAGGGCTGTAGGGAAAGAAACATTAGATGCGGGGATCGGCCTGCTGTCTGATATGGTAAATTCACGTCCTATGGAGAGTTCGATTAAGTCTCGATTCAAAGATGCAAGTGCTAACTTAAAAAGAAAAGCTGATGAAAAAATTGATTCTCTAATGTCAGGATCTGGGTATAAAATGTCAACTAAAAGACGAGAACGACTCATTCCGTTAAAAGCATCACGAGGAAGAGGAAGTAAAAAAATTAAAAAGTATAACGTCGAAGATATATTTTCATATTAAATAATGTCATTCTTACATAATCATTCATGTGAATGTGCAAAATCTGAGTTAGATATATTTGCCCTGCCGTCAACTCAAACCAGTATTGAAAGTGGACAGTGGGTTCATTACAAACCAATTTCATCTTTAAACGACGACGGCCCTATAGAATTTCAAGTTCCCGGATCAGGTGATGACTATATTGACTTGTCACATACGTTACTGCATGTCAATGCGAAAGTATTGAATCAGGATGGCACCAATTTAAAAGCAGATGTCCAAGTTTCGCCTGTTAACAATTGGATGCATTCCCTTTTCAACCAACTCGACATATATTTAAATCAAAAACTCATATCACCTCCGAACAACACATATGCCTATCGTGCTTATTTGGAGAATCTTCTTAACTATGGTCCAGCAGCCAAAGAATCTCATCTAACTTGTGGATTGTGGTACGAAGATACTGCACATCATATGGATGCCGTTGACGCAACGAACAAAGGGTTTCACAAAAGAATGGAATTTGTCAAAGAGAGTAGACAAGTTGAAATGATTGGTCACTTGCATGGTGACATGTTTAACCAAGAGAAATTTTTAATAAATGGCGTAGAAATGCGTGTTAAGTTAGTGCGCTCAAAAGAAACATTTAATCTTATTTGTCATCAAGATAAAAAACTTAAAGTACAAATAATGGATGCTAGTCTTATTATAAGAAGAGCAAGAGTCAACCCTAGCGTTTTGTTAGCCCATCAAAAAGTACTAGCGTCAACAACTGCAAAGTATCCTATAACAAGAGCGGAAGTTAAGGTTCTGACAATACCGGCGGGTGTGCAAGGTAAAACATTAGATAATATATTCCTTGGACAAGTTCCTAAAAGATGTATTGTCGGTTTTGTCTTAAATTCAGCGTTTAACGGTAATTTAGCATTGAATCCTTTCAATTTTCAACATTTTAATATGAATTCATTCAGTTTGTATGTAGACGGTCATGAAATACCTTCTAGAACATTACAACCATCATTTAGCTCTGGTTTAATAGCATCACCATATCACACTTTATTTTCTGGGACTGGTATTCATTTTCACAACGAAGGTAACGCAATAAGTAGAACAGACTACGGAGACGGATATTGTTTGCTATGTTTTGATTTGACTCCTGATTTATCTGCTAGTTCAACGTCACATTGGAATCTCGTCAGACATGGAAGTGTACGGTTAGAAGTTCGCTTTGATTCGTCTCTTAGTCAAACTGTTAACTGTATTGTATACGCAGAATTTGATAATGTAATTGAAATAAACAAGAATCGTGACGTAACTGTGGATTATAACAGTTAATAAATACTTTGTTTTTAAAAAGGATACATCATTTGATCTTAAACGTTGTTAACAGAATCATTAATAAGCAGCTAAATTTATATTTATCATGGATACAAATGAAATACAGCTCTGTATGAATAAAATAAGTTCCAGTTTTAAATCAAATGTTTTTGCTGCAAACCGATTGCCTATTTGGGTTAATTTACCTGCTTTTATTATAAGCAATTTAGATCCCGACTCAAAACCGGGGTCTCACTGGATAGCTATACACATTGATATTAATGGCATTGGTGAATATTTTGACTCATTTGGTCGAAAACCTACAGGTAGTCATAAGCTATTTTTGAAAAGAAATTCCAGGAGATGGGTTTATAACCACAACTCATTTCAAAATCCTTTTACCTCGGTCTGCGGGGAATATTGTTTAGTCTATCTGTATTTTAAGATTAAAGGAAAAACTATGTGTGACTTGGTAAATTTGTTTACTGAGAGTTCTCTATGTAACGATCTAATTGTAAGAAATATGTTTAAGTCTATTTTTTTTGAAATAAACAATTAAATATAAAACAAACTCTTTTATTGTTCTAAGTTAAGTCTACATTTTCGTCAAGGGAAGTGTATTTGTCGATAAAACATAAAAATGAACACATGATATTCATTAAAACTATATTCAAAGTCAAGGCTATGGTCTATTTATACTATGAACATCGGCGCTTGGAACTTGTGTTACTTATCTAATATGAAAGACAATGACTCTTTGTCGGAAAAAAATAACTACAAAGGAAGCTTAGAATACAAAAGGTGTTCGCTATACAAAGAAAAATGTTCGGTACGAGTTATAAAGCAAAGTTAACAAACAAAACGCACACAATCGAGTAAAAAAAGATAAAAGGAACAAATTAAGATCTTAAAACTACTTTTACACTTATTTTGTATTGTCTATAACGTAATTTACACAATCACTTTTGTCCGCTAACTGTTTGGTGATTTGGTAAATCACATCCCTCGTAGATTCGACGTGAGCGTCCTCTTCGGAGTGAGCGTAGTATTTAACACGCACTTCCGCATGCTTCCAATGCTCCGTTGGCGGAATATTTTTTATTTTCCGCGCATCATACACCTCAATTTTTATGAGATGTGAGGCGTATGATGCATCGTCTTTGTTGGACTTTATAAAAGCCACGCCTTCCGCAGTGGCTTGGCTGACGCTCGACGACTTTACTGCAACTTTCCTTTTCTTCCGTTTTTCAAAGAAGCCATCTATGCTGTTATTAGGCCTCTTGTTAGTGTTAGCAATAGCTTTTTTGACTTTATAGGCCAACGTTCCTTCTTCATCACTTGCTTCGTCGTCGGGATAGTAATAATTTTTAAATGTGTTTTCCTGTAACAATATAAAAACATTCTTCAAACGGTCCTTCAAAGTAGATTTACATGGTAAACACAAAAATAGATGAAGGTTATGTTACAATCAATCAAAATCTGAAATAAGTGGGCACACATAAAATTATGACTACATACTTACATCCATTTCAGCAACGAAACACTGCTTTCAGCAACCTTGCACTAAACTTCACGACTCACGACTCTCTTACTCGAAGACCTTGCTCGGAGAATTTTTGGGGCGCAATGAAGTCGAGATGTGATGGCGCGCTTTTATACCCAGCGCAATCCCTACAAGTTGGGACACGTATTTTTTGAAAGAAGGGCTTCGCTTAGTGAACAGGTATAAACTCGTATTCTCCAGACGCGGTGTGTTGAATAACAAAAGACAGCGGCGGTTCTTTTGATACAAAGACAACAATAAAGCAATTATACGATGCCGCCCGCGTTCTTGAGGTCCTTTATGCGTAGTGCAATTTAACAAGTTTAAACCAGTATCTTCAAAGCCATACACTCGAAAAAACATAACGCTCCTCTTATTGACGACAGCCAGGTAAATAAACCGTTCGCCTAGTGAACACGTTCAAACTAGCTGTTTTTTCAAAAAGCTCTCTTTGCATAGTGTATTGATGTTAAGTAATTGAATAATAAAAGACCGTGGTGCGTTTGATACAAAGAAAACAATAAAACTACTGAAACCGTTTACTGTATTATGTAAACTCTCTATCTATATATATTCATAATATAAACTTAAGCTATATAATATGTCCACAAAATGTAGAATAGTACCTACTGTGTAAGCGAAACACAAGGCTGCGTTCTTCATATCCTTTATACATAGGGCACTCCTACAAGTTTTGACTAGTATTTAAATAATCGAATTGCGTAACAAACACGTTAAAACTAGTATTTCTAAGGAGTACTTAATAAGGTTAGAAGTAAAAAGCAATAAAGCAACAAAATTCTTGTTTTTAACTGAAACCATTTACTATTTAGCGTAACAATATTCTCCAAAACGTAGGTTAGGTTAGATTTAAGATAGGCCTGAAAGTTATGGCTTACGAATTTCTCCAAAACGTAGGTTAGGTTAAGTTAGATTTAAAATAGTCCTGAAAGTTATGGCTTGCGAATTTCTCCAAAACCTAGGTTAGGTTATGTTAGGTTTGAATTTGTCCAAAATGTAGGTTAGGTTAGGTTTGAATGTCTCCAAAATGTAGGTTAGGTTAAGTTAGGTTTGAATTTCTCCAAAATGTAGGTTAGGTTAGGTTTGAATGTCTCCAAAATGGAGGTTAGGTTAAGTTAGGTTTGAATTTCTCCAAAATGTAGGTTAGGTTAGGTTAGATTTATGATAGTCCTAAAAGTTATAGGCTACGAATAAAAGTGTACTGCGAATAATGCGATAGGATATTTATGTGCTGATAGAATAATGAATTGAAAGTGGACTTACGAAAAGACATGGTATTTTATTTGTACGGAGCGTGGCGGGCGATCAGGTACTCAGAAAAAAAAAAAGGTCGGCACCGAACCCCCAAGTGGGCGCAGGTAAGAAGTTGAACGTAACAAAGGGTGAGTAGGAAACAAAGGAAAGGGTCTCTATCCTTTTATGAGTATGTGATTAAGTGTTGGTATTATGTTGCAATGGAAGTACATATATACGTGAAGGAGTGGGCGGAGCGTGATGAGACCCCGTCCAATCGCTTTAAATGGGGTGTTGACCTTTTTTTTTTTTTTTTTTTTTTTTTTTTTTTTTTTTTTTTTTTTTTTTTTTTTTTAGTTTTCTTTGCCCCCAAATCCGCCATTTTGAGCGAAAAAAAAGTGATCCAGAACCGGCGAATCCCTACTACTAACAACCACTCCTACCAGAACATGACGGCCTTGAATTTATCATTCCCTACGTCTCTGTTTCACTGGTCTCATAAGAAAGGGATGCAAATAAAGATATACTAAACTGACCTCTTACTAAGCCCATGTCGTCCTTCTATTCGTCTGATCTTTTAAGAGCTCTATCTTTTGTACCGTATTTAGTAGGAAGCCTTGCAACTCTGGCAATTTAGTTACGCCTGAGTCTATTAATTAATCACAAAGTTTTCTTCCCATTTCCAGAACCAAGTGTGGTTCACCCATAGCATATATTATCATTCAACACAATTTCAATTAAAACGACATAGTTTGCATGTCCTATCCGTTAAACATCACTTCCGTTCAGAAGCCATTCGTCTACATCGCGTGTGCAGGCGCAGGACATCGTTACAGAGAGGAAGCCTTATCTAGATTTAGAAAGATATTTAATCAGTGCGTGAAATTGATTTGTCTGTTTCTAATCTGTCGCCATCTGTGAACCGGCTTTTGGTTGATACAGTTAATGGTGATTTTAAAAGCTGGCAATAAATCTTCCTTTGATGGTAATTGACAGCTTTTATAATAATTTATTTCTTACGCGACTTGTTAGACATTTAAATAAACAATTTTAAATGCGTATTGCAACAATTAATCTAATTCCCAACGTCGCGAGCCGATTCCAGGTTTTATGTTGACGAGCAGATAGTAGGCACAGGCAGTCCACCTGTGAATATGAAACCTGAAAAGGGGTTAGATATCTACTAATACATGCATAAAAATCCCACTAGATCGCAGAGCATATGATAGGATGCTTATAGTTAGATAAGATAGGATAATCTACGCGATAACTAGGCTTCGAGGGATGTTTGCCATCAAATTTAACCAATAAGATTTGCCAAAGCTCCCTTTTAAATCAAATCAAATGAAATACTTTTATTCGTAAGATTACAGTAAAATACATGGTTTGTTAATAAGTTGTGTTTGTGTTCAGCGTGCAAGTAGGCGTACAAATATTTGGTTTTACTAATGCTTTAATACTCGTAGCCTCCTCTGTGACCATACTCGTGACATTAAAATACCCAAGAATATAATAATAATAATACTTCAGTCTCCATGTATCCCACTTCTGGACACATTCCTACTTAAGCTTTGATATTCAATTATTCAACTTGCATTTAACTAAGAGCCATTTAAACCCTATTCTAAGTGTACACAATGATCTCATTACGGTCATTACGCGCTCCGCAGTGGACTCGACGCGGTCAGAGCTTCAGATTATCATTAACCCTCACTGCGGGACTGATTGGCCAATAAAGTACCAGCCGCGATCGATCTCTATCCGCATACGATCAGACCCTATAGGGCCCTCATGGCCCCGCAAAAAACCCCTCCATCTTCCACGGTGGTCGATTTACTGTCCCTGTAATAACTTATTGACATCTCCGACAGCCCCTTTTTATCGCGAACTATTAATTTGAAAAATGATCCTTATATCTTCAAGCTAAGCACTATGTTTTTCCCCTTTGTATGCTAGGCGGTCCGCGTCGTTTGTCAGTCCGTCTGTCGTCTGCTATGCGGAAACTCCTGCGCATAAACTGTTGTTCTAAATTAAATCCATAAGTTAATAAGGTCCCGTTATTGTACGGGGATAATAAACTCCGTTCGGAATACGTAGGTTGGTTGTAGAGGTAGTTGCTAATTGGAAAGGTAGTGTGAAGTAGTAGAGCTCTGGGAATTATTAGACAACTTTAAGCTACTTTGAATTTATAGCTTTGACTGGTAAAATTTTACTCGAAGAGGAAACGGAATAGACCGGCTAATATCAGAGAAAATGGAATTTTAAGGGTCATGCAATTCACAGAGCTTTTATTCCCCAGTTTTCCTTTTTTTTCCAGAAGGTTATAAGGAGGACCTATTGCCTAAAACTATGTATTTCCTAATGCAGAATGCCAATTACAAGTTCAGACGGTGCCTTCGTAAAAAAAATGCAGCCTCCCATGTCTCCGAACAGAAAAGAGAGAGAGAATTAGTAAAGAAAATAAATTAAACACACAATTACAGTCAAAACAGAACTTTAAAAAGTACTAATTTACCTCTTTTTTTTAGGCCCAACGTTACGACCGCGTTGCATGCAACTGTCTTAGTTACTGGACTTATCCAATATAAGCTTCACTGCGACTTCGTTAGTTAAATAAAACTACCCTCAGGGTCCCTACCAGGGACCTTAGCTCCTTAGCTTAGAATAATAAATTACAGCGTGTCGGCAAACAAACGCCCGCAGCAGTGCAGTAGCCTGACCTTTGCACGCTACGGCAGTCAATTAAACGGCTCACAGATAAATCAGATGCTGGATCGACGCAGCTCTGCAATATGTGGGATAATGATCCGTACATTAAGTACGGCTAGCGGAGACTCAACCGCTCCCTAGACGAGACACCGACTAAAACGGTCCGTGGAAATGGTAGGCCAAAGAGGAGTGCAAATCCCACCTGTTTTTAGGTATTTTAATTCAACAGCTACAGGGACGTTAAAGAGATGTTAATTAAATGGGCAGGAGCCCCAAAGGTCAGTAGGTTGAGTAGGGATCTACATTTACTGCATTTTTCCCAAATGATCAGTTGTAATGTGGTATAATACCGCATGTGAGTGGCAAACAGGGGTGAAGATCACCTGATGGTACTCAATTGCCCTCGCCTATAAACGTGCAACTTCAGAGAAATCGCGCTCGTGTGATGTCCCAACAAGAACCTTTTTATGCCCCTTTTTATTTAAAGGTTATTTTTATCGTTATAAAAGAAGATACTTGAGAGTTAATCCGATTTTAACTTTGTCAACATTTTGTGATCGAGTTTGTCAAAAATTGTTAAATTATTGCAACTCTTCAATGCTTGGTGGTTATTTAATTATATCTCGTTAGTTCCTAGGCAAATAATTATCATGAGTAATTCATAAACTTTGCATTTGACGCCATTTCACTACATCAGATCGCGGAAATCACAAAAATAGCTTATCCAACTGCAGGGCCAAGCTTTACTTTAACCTTATTCGCGTGATGGAAGGCTTTTAATGTGACTAGAATTCAAATGGCGTCATTGCAGTGCTACGGGGAAGCCTGTCGAGTAGGCACTGCCGGTGGCAGAAGAGAAATGAGCCTGTTGGTCGCGGACGATTGCAGTGCCATAATTCGCGGGCTGCGGAATGAAGAACGTGCTCTATTAGGAAATAAACTGATTGATAAAATATAGCAGCGGCCCATTGCCCTGTGATAATGGCTTGGAAAACATTTCTCGGTAACCACCAGAATAGCGTGATGAAGAACTTTTACAAAATAAGTACTCAATCCTACTAATATTACAAATGTGAAAGTTTGTATGTTTGGATGTTTGTTACTCAATCACGAAAAAACAAATTAATGGATTTGGATGAAATTTGGCACACATATCGTTTATAACCTGGATTAACACATAGGATGCTTTTTATCCCATACAATTGCATAGTTCCCACGGGATAGCAATAAGTGAGTTATACGTACATACGTGACGTCATGAGTAGCAAAGCAACTAATTCTCATTAATTTGTCCAGGAAATATTGCAGATTGCATGTTGGGTGCATGTTTGCTTGATTCAATTAAACAAGTTTACGTGGCCGAAGTCGCGGGCAAAAGCTAGTTTGAAATAAACAAAAGAATTCTATGCGTGTAACGTGTTAGGGGTTCTATTATTCCTCCCTGTGTCTCTGTCAAACTAGTGTCATAAGAAAGGGACGCACATAGAGATAAACTCAGATATTTAAACTAAACTTGGCCGGTCATGTTAGGACCACTGCTGGCGCCGATAAACCTGCCTATACCACTTCCGCTCGACCACAGCGGAGCTCGATGATGATACCCGAAAACTAATGTAATAACATTACACCATTCACAAAATTCAAACATAATTAAGAATCTATTTTTTTTACTATAACTCTAATTAAAATAATAATTTTTCATGTTTTCGCGACTTATAGACATTGAAATAAAACGGTTTAAATCGCGTGTATTGTAACGATTCAAGTCCCGACGTCCCGTCCCTTTTCAGGTCTCATGTCTACGGATTGAGTGACCAAAATAGTAAACAATACGAACTATCCAATTTAAAAAAGTATCCTTATGAATGCAGTCAGTTAAAAAACGGACCTTAGGTATAAAAAGATAGTATGTACCAACTCAGCTGTGAGTTTTTCGCAACTAACTTTCTAATTAAAACTAGTCCAGTTGTCATGTCATGAGCCGCTATTTGACTGCTCGTAATACCGCGCTCTGTCGCCGCGCCGACCCTGCGCCCGCGCAGGACACACACGGCGCCGCGCGCGCGGGACAGCCGCCTCACTCCCAAGGTCAGAGACGAAAAATAATCGTTCTTATTTTAATTCAAAGTAGGAAACAAAAGTAAAGTATTGCTTCAGTGCGCACTAAATATGAGCATACATAACTATGAGTATCACGCGCTTAAACTACTTTCAATTTCATAGCATCTGACATCTTGCGTACTGTACCTACTTTTTATTTATTTATTTCTTTAATCTTATTGCACAAAAAAATACATTTAATTGTAGAAAAGGCGGACTTAATGCCTTGAGGCATTCTCTACCAGTCAACCTTTAGGCAAAACAGAAATCGTACACACAGTAGGTACAAGACAGTACGCTGTAAACACAATAATATTGTGAACACTTATTACAAAAAATGGCCTTTGTTCATTAGGACACTTCCGGTGGTGCCGAGGTAAATAAGAATAAAAATCATTTTTGTAAAAACATGACACCCATTTTGCAATAAGCCCGCCCCCGCCCCCCAACCCGTTTTCTCATCTAGGCAGGCACCTAATCTTTAGCCAACGCCTTAGAGTTAAAACACCCAACATGCACAGCTCTTCCTCTCAGGTAAATCCAGGAAGAAAATGCAGCACGCGGGTACAGGGACGCAACCCAACGCGAAACACTTATTTTTATCTGATTCAATTATTTGGTAAAAAAAAAGCAGTTTGGACTATTCAAAAAAAATATTTGTAATGAAAAGTGCCAATGTGTACGCATGTGTATGAAAGTATGGGAAGACAGCGCGAGCGGAACTCGCAAATTCTTGCATCAGGAGTAATATTTGAGTGCAGAATCTGTTCTCGCAGGCTGTGCCGCGGCTGCTTCAAAGGGATAGTTCCGCTAATGACTAGCTAATTACTGCGTGGGCGACGTGCGCGCACGCAGCGCCGCTGTATGAGGAATCGATTATCGAAAAATGTCGCGCATGAGGGAAGGAACCTAATTAAGTTTCTGCTAAAAGTAAGAAAATCCAGAACTTAATTACCGATCCTGCGATATTTCAGTTTGAGATAAAGATAAAGGAGTATTTTATAAAGTATAGCTTTTCCGCCCATTGCCATTGGTCATTATTGACCAATGTTGTCAGTTTAGATTTGTAAAATTGTAACTAGTAGCTCAGTAAAACGGGCCACAATAGTTAAATTTGACAAGTCTGATCCAATATAACGATCCGTTGTTCGAAAATAGGAATGCGACTAAGCCACATGCTCTTATCTTATGAATCTACGAGTAGCTAGGTCTATAGAATCTATAGGTTCTGAGAAAATTATTTTTAGCGAGCTCGGTCACCCGAGTACTGACAAGTAATGTATGAATGAGTAGTAGCCGCTGAGATACAGGCTCGTTTAGTCAGTTGTCTCGCATGACCACTGCGACACCCGCAAGCCGCAAGCGCCGACACCCGACGCAACGCTGGAAGCCGGACAGCGGCCCGGTAGCCACCCGCAACCGTAACCACATAAACAAAGCAAGTTGACAATCAGTAATAGGTAGGTACGAACAAGAAACACGCAGACTCAACTATTAACTGTCACCACTAAACACCTATACTCGAGTGAGGCGAAGCTGTTTCGTATTGGTTCACAGCAACACAAAGTAAATAGTTAACGTTTTAAGCTATGGCAACTCTGCGCTCTAAAAGAACTTTCCGCTGTTTAAGGCTGCGTTTCCACCAGAGATGTGCGAGGATGCGTAGCGAGGGATGTGTTTGTAACGAACCAATGAGCCGTTTCCACCAGAGCTGTGCTGACCGAGGCGAGGTAGCGATTCTATTGGTTCTTACAAACACATCGCTCGCTACGCATCCTCGCACATCTCTGGTGGAAAAGTAGCCTAAAGGCAAACGCGCGTCGCAGAATACTGTCGTACTTACTATACCGCGGCGCTGGCGGTAGCACGATCCATATGACGTCACGTCTACTCGGAGACATGGTCACGTCTTCCATTACGACTTCGACGACCTTCGTCCGGATAGTTCGGGACTCAAAGCTATATTTACCGCCACCTTGCGCGCCGGGCACAGAGGTGCCTTTTTCGATGAAGAAAATTACATAATAGATCAACTGATGAGAATCACAGCCGCCCGTGGAACCAGTGACCCTTGAGAAAATCTCTCGTGCTTTTCCGGTCTTTAGGTCTTCCCTCGTGGTCCTCCGCATCTCTCACTCACCGTAGGAAACATTTTAAATGCCCATTCCCCAATAGGAATTGCATGTGCAATGCATTGGCATTGACAGAGTTTTTTTTTATAGGAATTATGCCAGGTTGCTATGCAATATGCAGGTATGCCAATTATGCCACACACAATACGGTTGAATATAGCAATTATTTGATCATCCTTGAACGATTACTATCTCTGATCGCATGCGCAAACTCTAGAAGCGTAGATATGTTCTTAATACGCGTATTATAATTCATGTTACCGAGAATTGTCGCATGATTAGAAGCTGTTTAAACATAACAAGAGCCCCATTATTGTCCGTATCTCGACAGCATCTGACGTGCTCTCTCCATGTTTAATTAACGTGACAGAGCCCTAATCGTCAAATAATAGTTTAATTACATTGTACACAATTACAATGATGAAGAAGCTGCCATTAACGAATAATGGAGGGTTATAACAACTTAATGCCTGACGCAAACAGAGCTCGACGAACAGCAGCGGGTGATTTGTTGTAAACATAAAATTCATTTATTTTAAATATTAATGGTTTTGCAATTACGTATAATGTTGTAGGTATACATTTATCAGCCTTTGAGATGAATACTTCGTTGCTTTGGGCTGGATTGGCTATGTAATGCTATTTATAAACTCTTTTAGACTTTTAGGATGCCAGTGAAATTGTGTACCGGCTATAAGCTTCTTATGGAGAAAGAAAAATGACTACCTGCAGTTGCACTGCGTTCCGCGGACGACAAAAAGGTAATAAACGAATTATTAAATAAAACGAAATTGACGAAAACACTTCGTCATACTGACCGAGCACTTATGTATAGTCGACCAAGAAATTGCTTGACCACTTTTCGACCGTATTACAAAGGGATAAAGTTCAAAAGTGGTTAAGCAATTACTTGGTCGACTATACCTACCTAATGCTCCGAAAGTTTTAAATATCCAAGCTGTTTCTTTGGTCCGTTAGCTGAGAGATGTTTTTCTTCGATGAAGATGGCTCCCCATTAATAACGCTTGTTTGAGTAAACCTATTTATTTAGTTTTTTGTCTCGTTCTGGCTTCCGGAGCTCGTTAGCCCATCGGCAACAATTAGAGCCATTTCCGAGAACATTAGCTACTTGAAACTAATCTGCTGTGCTGCCCATAAATTATTAAAATTATGATGTTGCCGACAAATTAATGGGGTGACGAATATTTTACTACCGGATTGGTTTTAATTAGAAAATCATAATTTAGCCGGCGAGCCTGCTTCTTTTTTGCCTTATATTTATCATTGCTTACCGATGGTACATTTATAATCGTATAAAAACAGTAAAACGCAGAGAAGCAACTTATTTAAATTGTCTATCGTTTCTTCTTTTTTTGCAATCTTTATTTAATGTAACCGCTCCAATTCTTTACACTTTGTAGGACATTGTTTGTAACAGTAGTTGACATCATTTGTGTCTCGTTTTTACTCGTATGTTTCCGTATCTTCTCGTCTACTACTGGGTCACTGTCAATAATTGGGACCGTTACTTTATTTTGAATTATAAAACCCTGTATGAAGACAGCCAAAATAAGATGATGATTGCCATTTTTTCTGCAAAAAATTAAGCATATCTTTACAGAGACTCAATTAATGGATATTAATTCATTCTTTAATAAAATTGTACTAGAAAACATTGGTACAGTCAGCAGCAAAAATAGCTGAATAATCGAAGATTTCAACAAGATTTGTAATTTATAGAAACTGTTACCCTCGTAACAAAACTAATGTGTACCTCGGAATTGATTTTATTTAGTCAAATAAGAATTATTTTTGTAAGTATAATAAATAATAATTATTACAATTAAATTCGTTTTTTCTTAATTTAACAAATTGGTTGATAAAATTAAAAACTTAGTGCCAAATTCAAACCCAAACTAAAACTAATAGTATCCAACAATTTAAATAAAACATAGCTACATATCTAAAACTAAAAAATATCATAAAACTCTACCCTTTGGCGTGGTGGCTAAGATGCTGACAGTACCCTCTTTGTGTAACATACGTATTCTTTGGCCGAGAAAGCTGCCAGCTCCTCGGTCACCTGTGACGTCGACAGACCAAGTGGCTTCTTCGACTACGTAGGCACATCCACTGCTGACTCTACATTATTTCACAAAGTTGTGCACCAACCTTGGTGCACTCTTGTGCGATAAATCCACCATATTGGCAGCTCCAATTTGTCAGTGTTTCAAGATGCAAGCCCACGTCGGGTCAGGTCGGTTGCGATCAGTTACTATCGCGGGCTCCATTACCGCGTCCAATCGACGACGGTTGCAAATGCGGGGGGAAATTACATAGCGATCCCCAGGAATAAAAACCGGCCAAATACGAGTCGGATTCGCGCACCGAGGTTCTGCATAAATTTAATTAGCACCGAACATTGCTCTAACAAAAATATAAACAGGACTGAGCGACAAACTTAACTTTACCATCGGAAAATTGTTGTTCCCATACTTCGACATAGGTCGCCGTTAGTTTACCAACTACAAATAAGTTAATAATCGCATTTTTCTTTGTGATGTAACTACAAATTCATGGTCTTCGGACTTTTTTCCTTTACTTATGCTATTAGACATTGTTTCTTGCCAAATTTCATGATTATAAGTCAACGGGAAGTACCCTATAGGCTTTGATTCCCTTGCGAGTTGACAGGCGGACAACGAAGTGATCCTATAAGGGTTCCTTTTTCCTTTTGAGGTACGGAACCCTACAAACTGGGAGTCTATGCCCTATGAAAATTCCTACACAGATTTTCTAAAGGTGACCGCGAACACCGACAAAAAGAACTCAAACGCGTTTAAAAGGTTGTCATGTACCTATAATGTACCATGTGTAATCTCTACAGACGGAATGTTCAAACAAAAAGTTAGTAGGAATTATGTCGAAGGCATTCGCTTAACCTTTCTCATTCCAGCTCCACTTCAGCGGTATCGTAAAGCGGTATTAATTACCGATGCGATTGCTATTATCGCAGAGCCCGCCATTAATGCCTCATTAGGGGGAATTCCCCCAAATACGAGGTTTTTCAAAAGCATTGTAGTAAAGGCGATATACTTTTTTGGGTTGATTTGATCTTATTCCACCGCACCGTGATTTCAAAATTATTGCCTCTGTTAAGCACTATTTAACTTTTTCTGAGTTTGTATTTCATTGTGCTTTTTAATAATATTTTTTTTAATGAAGTCATTCTGAGGTTAATGCAGGTAATATCATGATCAAGTCCATGGGTAAAGATTTTTGGGCTATGTTTTAGGAGATAATCGTTGGACTGAGCGCTGGTTCCGTCACTCGGGCATAAGTCATCCTTGGTTATTTTAAAACTAAAATGGTATTCCTTGGCATACCCATAGCAACGATCTGAGTGATTTCAAAAAATGATTTTACAATATTGCGGAGTTCTTTGATGGAAGTAAGATTTCCTAGCAAAATAAAAGAGATTTTTATAGTACCATACAGGTATGTATGCGTATATTTTATATGAATTAATGTTTAATTATCACATTTAAAAAAATGTAGAATAAAGACTAAGGTGTAAAATTATATAACTACATATTTAAATTTCCAATTTACAGGAGTTTCGAGGGGAACGTGAGGCAGCCAGCTGGCAACATCGGCGCCCGCGCAGACCGCCCACGAGCGCCGGCTATCGCAGGATTAAACCGCACGGTTTACATTATGACTATTTATGCTAATTAGAAAGATATTGGTAATGTGGCATTCGCTCTTAAGTACGTGGAAGGTTAATTTTAGCAGGTACCTGCACGGGTCAATGGCAACTAATCTTGTATAGTTTGCGCCAAAGTATGAGCAGAAGTCTCTAAGATATCTGAACACTTATGATTACTTTTAGGGGCAATTACTTCGTGGAAGTTTTTCAGTGCACTAGTCATTCGACAACTTGAAATATTAATCTATTGATAGCTGTCAACGATCTAGTCGATCGAAGCTTGCTGTACGTACTTACTAACTTCGGAGATAAGGAAGAAATGGTTTTAATTAACATAAAAATTGTTAATATTACGAGAAACTATAAGATGTTTTTAAAGAAATAAGAACCTATTGGAGAACGTACAAAAGAAGCTCTTTCCCTCACTTAAAAAATCCTAAGGGTCAATTTTGACCCTGTTTGCAAAAAACTTAAAATATATTTTTTGTTTTTTTTTTTTTGCAATAAGGTCGAGTAAGCAATATTTCTAGCTATTCTTTTCAAATCGTTAACATTAGTCGTTACTGTCATAGCGGCATCTCTCGCTGGCTAGATGGACGGACTGAGTTGTACGAAAATTACGAAACCTTAAAAATGACAGATTTCGAAAGGATTTGACAGTGTCCTTTCAGTCTGACTGGACTCGCTTATAACTCGTGTGGTTAAATTTCTACCCTACTGAAACAAGAATTTCCGCTGGTTGCATATAGGGAATCTGTTGGCAAACTACCTGTATAATGTTATATCTATTTTTGCACCAGAATATTATTAGCTTGGTGTGAAAACTGCGCATAGCACCACGCAGCTACAGTTCAAGCCAAAATAACAGGTTTGCCGAGCTGCATACGACCTGGGGAATCTTCGCGTTTAAAGGTAAGTATCTCGGAATTAGTATGTAGTTCCATTTCGCAGTCGCTCTACCGCAATTAGCCCATCCTGCGCGGGCGCAGCGCAGGCAGCAATTACACGGCTATCTGGGCGAGAGGGCTGGGCCGTATGGGTCCGAGGCCGAGGTTACGTACTCTGAGGCCCAGGTCATGAAAACCTGGGCTTCTTATTATTATATTTTTTTATAAAATAGGAAGAAAAACGATCAAATGGGTCCCCTGATGGTAAGTGATCACCACCGCCCATCGATTACCATAACACCAAAGAAATTTCAGATGTGTTGCCAACTCAGAGGGCTAAGATGGAATACCTCTTTTGCCAGTAATTTTTTCGTTAAATTGCCGCGTAAAAAGACATTTAAACTTGAACTTAAACTAAAGTATCAATAATCAATCACTCACATAACTATTGGTCGTGAAAATACTCTTGTAGCGTGTAATATAAAGATTTCACCAGTAAGTACTTATAATCGGGAATTCTATTATATTACATCGTTATAAACATAACATATGGACCAGTATGACATATTTTTTTGCTGCAGCTAGGCAACGCTATTAGCGTTTGGTGTCGTAAATTGTGCGCTCGCTCTAACTAGTTTAGCTACCCTAATCTAACCAAAACAAATAGCTACTCAAATATATGAAAACAAACGCACCCGATCGCTGTTCGCCATTCAATCGCACTCGTGGTTATGATGGCAACACACACCACAGTCCTAAGTCGTCCCTAGCTGTGGGACCTGCCGCTAATAGCGGCCGCGCGCACGCACTGCTATACTGCGCGGGCGCATCGGACGCACAGAGGGTTGCCATTGAAGCCAGCGTAGTGGCGGGTACGTTATTATTAAATAATATTATACAGGGTCATTGTTAATACAACGTATTCCCGTTATGTAGATATAGGAATGAAATTTTAATGCAACCATTTCAACCCTATAATGTGTTATGCAAAAGTTAACCATTTTCAAGCTGATTCGCTTTTAATTTTTAAAAAAGCAATCATTAACTTCAAAGATTTATTGAGAAAAAGTGATTCATTAAATCATTTTCTTTTTCGTTTGATTTACTTACAAGACATATCAATTACTCAGTATCGATGTTCAAAATAGAATTATTAATTATATACGAATATTGATATTCAACTTACCTAGGACGTAAACGTTCTCATTTCAATAAAGAAAACCCTACCAAAATGATCGAAAACAAGAACAAAAAACTATAACACATAGGAGGCAAATTTAAAAATGAACACATACACGTATTTTTAGCTTTCTAGCGAGGGATTACAGTCAAAAACTATTACGCATTTACTATGAAAGAAGTTAATCACAGACCAGACTTTGAATCGTGTTGACCAAAACTAAATCAACCAGAAAACAGTAACTTTTTCAATTTCCCTGTTCTTATTCCTGTGCACCTTGCTGAATGGTTTAGGACTAGCTGGACTAATGTTTGTAAATGGCTATTCCCCGTGGTGACGGCGGCCCTGCGCCTGCGCCGGCCGGCTCGCGGCGCCGATATCTCATACGCCACCGCCAATTAAGACCCACTGCGAGCTCCGTGCGCGAACAGTTCAGTTTGACATTTAAACTTACAACCATTAAGTATTTACATCGCTAAAATCTGAACAGAATTTTTTATCGATTTGTCGTTCGAAAAATTCCTGCTACTCCTGGGTCCTTGTTTTGATTATCGTCGCTCCCCGAGATTAGTGACAAAAATGTTTTCCGTTATATCAGATCCGATGCCCACACGATGATAGCATGCCCAGATTCAATTCTGAACCACAAGTTGGCATTGTGGTTATGTTTCATACACGTAACATTGATTAACATACTTGTATGTAGGTAACATAAAGTAAGCAACCATTGTTGCTAACCTATTTTGGGTCCAAATTCTGCATAAATTGATGACGACGATTATTAATTTAAATCGTGTTTGTATCGAAATTGCGGTTAGAATAACACATCATCTTCACTTTTTCACAAGCAAGGATTGAAATAGATATTCTCAGAAATGGTTTCAACCAGCCGTAGTTCATCCTTAATTTGTATTGATGGTCGTGCGCGGGCGCCTGGGAACTGGACCCGCACGCGAGCGCCATCTGCCGCTACATAAACGCTCCATTTAGCTGATTGCGAGGAACCGCCAAGAGAGCAAAAGGGATCCGCGGATTACGGATTAACTCCGCAAGCAACGTCGGACGATGCGCCGTCCAATCTAAACGTCAAAATTAAATGAGGTATAGGTATCACGTTTCCGATTTGCGTCAAGCTTTCTTCCCTCATTAAAACCTGATCACACCGACAGTTAATATTTCGGCGCGGTCGATAAATCTAGCCGTGCGTGCGCGCAGCCGCTTGCCCGCTTCCGCGCCGACCGACCGTCTCGTGGACCGCAGCCTTTATTAGTCCACTCGTAGTTTAACGACATAATCAAAACTGTTCGGGAGCGACATCTAATAACTTTACAAGCTCTATTACTTCCTGAATAGCTCAACTGATGGTTTCCTCTTAAATTAGTGTCAACTTGATGTCGATATTTCCATTCACATATAGGTAGCCAGAATCAAGGTCCGGCTTAAGTAACGCGATGGTATTAAACTCTAAGCGATCTCTGTGACCCCTGTAACCAGGAAACCCAACCGAGGAGATATGTTTACACGTTCAGTTACATGAGTGTGCAGCCCCTGATAATCCCCGTAAGAGCTTTGGATACCACCAATACATAGGTGTTAAGATAAGATAAGATAAGATAATTTATTCATAAAAACTTTAAATTACATGAAAACATAATTAATACAGAAACTCACTTACAATCTATGTAACACGTTTGCCTGAACTAGGAGATCCTGTGTTTCAGGCTAGAGCTAACAAAAACATACAAAATCTTAAAAATACACATTCCATACTGGTGGCGCATCAGCAAACGTTTTGGTTTTTTAAATTTAAATAACTAAAATTAACAATATATAAAAACTTATAATAAAATACAACTTTTAATTACTTTAACACAACAAGCAAATTTTCTGTATCTTCATAGGTCATTGTTTGAAGAGCTAGTTGAATAGTTTTCTTACAATTACTATAGTTTAGAGGATAGATATTTGCCATTGCATTTAGCTTATTGTATAAAAATGGTCCTAATATTACTTACAATTTTGATGTGAAAACGAATTTAGCGACTATGTGTTGTGCCTGTAGTGCCTACTGTTGGTAAGAATGAGTCATGATACAGGCGACCACCATCCCCAAATACCTACATATTTTTGGCGGGGGGCCTTGACAGCGGCCGAGGCGGCCGGCGGGTGCCATCGTGGAGATTGTTCAGGAGCCCACGACACCAAAAAACCCTCAAAAGTTCAACGCCGGTGAGGTTTTTGGTTAGGGTATGCCCCCCACTACAGGGGGGTCAGTCCCACATAGCCCCCGAGTTAACCTAGACTCAGGGGCAGACATAAAGTGTTTCCACCCCGACAAAAAAAAGGTATCGAGGTCTATCTCCAGAGATCGAACTCAGTACCTTAATTACGAAGCACTAACGCCTCAAAATGGCTAAAAAGTCATTATTACTGAAGTGTTTTTTTTAAGACAAGTTGTCACTTTGACTGTTTGCGTGGTGCATCCATGCCGCGTTACTTTTGTGACCCTTATCAGTTTTATCATAAGGAAATATTAACGTATCACTTTTTCCTGAGGTCGCTTGGTTCTCATGAGCGACGGTAATTATTCCACTCAGGTGAGCCGCGCACTTGTTTACCTCCCTTTTCCATATGAAATTGCCGAGTTACAACCTATTTGGCATTGTTCAGCAGTTTATGTTTTTTTTGCAAACGAGCAAATACATTTATTTACAATCACATAATATAAAGGAAACATGAAATGGGAACAATACATTACTCAAGATTAATCCCTAATCAAGATTTACAAAAAAGTACAATAAAAAGCTGCTCGCTGTCGCCACGCCACATTGTACCAAGAAGCCTGGCAGCATTTTCCCCTTGAACAGCAACTTTTGTACATAATATTTATAACAGTGAGGTGATTAAACATTGGGCTCAATCAGCGGGCTTAATACAAGTTTTTTTTTTTCAATAGCCTACGTTATTACAAGATAAACTATAAGACCCCGTAGTCAATTACTGCGCACTGTGTTTAACGCGCACATCGCGCCGGACGGACAGTATAATTTGCACCAGCGTGAGGAACAAACACAACGGTCCACGTCAGACATTGACATAGGCCAGGAACGAATTAAACACCCGCCTGACTCACTATAAATATACACTATATAAGTCTGGCTCTGTAGGACCTTCAGACCATTCCCCATAAATGTCCAAGGGCGTAGCAAGGTACGGGCAGGGTAGGGCTGCTATCTGTCCCCCCCCCCCCCCCCCCCTAGAAGATGCTGCTGATTATTTATTAGCAAGAATGCTCACTAACCGTGTATTTAGGGTAGGTAAATCCCCCCCCCCCCCTTACAGAATCCTAGCTACGCCCCTTGTAAATGTGTGCTTGAATCTAACGATGTGATCAGGTTCACGCGGCATACGGACGCGCCGGCGCAGGTCGGGGAGCATTGTTTACTTGATTGATATCGGAGGAAGTTGGGTAATAATTGTGTAGTAAGATTGTAGTTCACATGCCGCGCGTGATATGTGCGCAGTGAAAAGGTCAAACGATACACGATTATTTTGTCAAGAGATTGTGAGCTTGTATAGATCGTTTTAAACTCCTCGAGTGCAAAGCTTCTTCTGCGATTGACTCTTTACAAGTCAAGTATATCAGAGAGTAGATGAAACTCAAAAGCAAACCCCTCTCTTCTGACGGCAGTCGTTTAATAATGTCTGTACGCGCTCCACCACTCTTGGCAGAGTCGATCACACATATTTGACAGTACTTATCTCTTGCGATATGTCTAACATATAGGTGCCTACCTATTTCATAAATGGCTCCAATAAACTAATGGAATTGGGTGTTGTTTTGGAGTCAACGATACACCTTCGTGGACCTTTTATCACCGTCCAATAATTTATTTCTGTGTGCTTTGCTGTGTTAGAACATTTAGTTAGACAGAGCCGTACGGAGGGATAAGTTAAACTAGAGCGGTCATGTTAGGGCCACTAGGGTCTGATGCATTCAGTTTACAGTATCGCATTTCCAAGATGTACAGATTTATCACAGTTACAAGATTAAGCTACTGTTATGTAGTTGAAAATATGAATTGTCTGTCTGTTATCTGAGTGTTGTTGTCGAGTAATTATTCACTCAAACTAAAATATTACAGAGTAGATAAATAACCGAACAATTCATATTACCACAAATGGTGATAATCATTGTAATAACTTAATAATAATTTTATGAAATATTGTGTCAAATTCATGTGATAGCCATTTTTAGACATTAAATAAGCAATCCGTTTTTTTTCACCAGCCTATTTTATTTTTATGTGTACTTTTAACACATGCTAATTTAGAGATGCTACCTATTGTGCCATCTATGGATCGTCATTCAGACTAATTATATTTTGTTTGAGTTGGGACCCCATGATATTACCTACGTTAACTATAAACATAACTAAAACAACAGAGGCTACAGGAACTGCGAAGCACGTACGGACGTCTGTGAAAGTAATGAAGTTAAGTTGAGTTAAGATAATTATACCAAGACTCCATAAATGTTTACAAGTTGATATTAATTGTGGCTAATAAAGATATAAATTATAATAAAATCAATCTTATCGATCAGTAGGCAGCCGAGTGTCCCACGCTGGCGAGGAAATCGTCAGTTAGCGAGCAATTAACGGGCGACTGTTAGTCGGCCGACCCGCAAGAATGCGCCTCGAACTTGTGCCTCGTTACAATATTAAAAAAAGAATTAAAGAAGAACGACCAGCACCGCGGATCACGGCGGCCAGCAATTACTGACGCGTTTGCCAAAATTAACGCAATTAACAAATTATAAGTAGCCAGGTAGAACAAATCGGAAACGCACAATCGAGAGAATGGAGTCCCGTTGTAGTCCAGTTGTAAAAATCAAAAATTGGTTAAATATTATTATTTCCACGTCCATGAGAAATACTACCTACCAGTAAACCGTTGATAATGGAAATTTTAAAAATTGCTTATTCTTCTTTCCTACTTTTTCTTAAGTTCTCACTATAGAATTTAGATCCCGGTGCAATAAATTTCCTGACAAAGCTTTGTTTTGCTTTCGACAAGAAAACTGCTACTGTAGGTTTTTAATGCTTGGCGCCTGTAATAAAACGTGGTCACGCATACGTATCGGTGACAGAGGATGCTGTGTTATTACTGCCAGGCATAGTTTGTTGTCTTCTGAGTATAGAGCCAGGGGCGTATTTACCCTAGGGCCATCCAGGCCATGGCCCGGGGCGCCAGGCTGCGAGGGGCGGCAGCCGCCTCTAAAATGAAATACTTTATCGTCATTTAATGGGGCGTCAAAACTAAATGGCCCGGGGCGCCTAATCTTTAAATACGCCTTTGTATAGAGCGATAGCATGTGCTAAAGTTTTTTTCATACAATATAGGAAGGCAAACGGGCAAGTTAAAAAACTTTTCAATTACCACATATATTTACTTAGCAGCTAGTGGTTTTAATGCATATATAGTTTTATAAAACCACACTTATGCTTACTTGTCTTAAGTGGGTAATATACAACCTAAAATTTCAGTTTTTCCCTACAATATTATTTACTATTTAAATAAAACATTGTTAATCATTGAATTTTTGTTCATAAGGACTTTGTCACTGGACCACCACATTGTCCGTGAAGGCGACACAAATAACATAAAGGAACAAATTATAAATTGCCTCTTCTATTTACAACTGCTTTATTTAGACGTTTATATGACCAAAAGTGAATTTAGTTAGATTTTTGGTTACATTGATAGGTTTGGATAAATAGACTTGACTCGGGCATGGGACATCACCAACTTACACTAACGCTCCGTTTCTTCCTTAAAGTCTATGCGTGCAAAGATTTAATGGTCGGTCAGTTCAGGGGTGCAATTTTTCAATCTCAACAGCTGACTAGAGCTCACCAAAATGGACGCATTTCTATGAAAAACGGCCATTTTGGTGGGCTTTAGTTACCCGATGAGATGATTCAAATGCAATTTTTGAATCTCACCATGTGACTAAAGCTCGCCAAAATGGACGCATTTCTATGAAAAACGTCCATTTTGGTGAGCTCTAGTCAGCTGGTGACATTCAAAAATCGCACTCCTGTTCTAATCTACAACTTAAAGTAAGTATGCAGTGCTGTGGCCGTGCGGCGTCCCCTCTAATTGCACCTGAAACGTACCGTGTACAATGAAACAACCACATCTGGAAGGATGCAAATAAAGGTGCATTTACATGAAATCAGTGGCTGATTATCTGAGTGTCGGACTCTAATTATCTACTTATCTAGTAAGTATTTATCAAGAGTCACGGTCTGACAGCGCTCCGTCGCCCGCACTCGGCAATTACTGGCAGCTGCGGTAAACAAAGTAAACAGTCACGGCCCGCGGCCCGCCCCCGCGCACGAAGCTAATGCTGGACATTAGGAGACCATTACAGGTCCTATCTGTGTTGCCAGCGCACTGACTTTCCGGGACAGCTCACGATTTCCAAGACGAGCTCAGCAGAACTTAACTGGAACAAAGAAATGATGGGAACCGTGGCGATATTGTGGGTGCCTGTTAAAACGATTTTGACTAACTTGCAGTAATAGGTTGGCCTGAAATTTGGTATGTGTTGTGAAAGCATTAGTTGTGCATACCATGACAATTCAATAATAAAGTATATTCAACATCAAAACTGTATTAAAAATGAAAATTTTAACAAAAACTGATCAACGCGCAAGCTTCTAAAGCTATGTTTCCACAGTGAAGTTTTTACAGCTATGTTTTAACTGATATCTCAACTACGCTCGCCGTTATTCTTACTCTGGCCACCCCAGATCTCAAAGTAGCATCTAGTATATTAGGCAAGTCTAATGTCCCGAGGCAGTAGCTTCAACATGTCGCGGTCAGGCTTGCTGGGTGGTGCGCTGGTGCTGGCGACGCTGCTGCTGGCGGCGCAGGGCTCCGTCGACGTCATGAAGGACGTCACGCTCGGCTTCGGGGAGGCGCTCAAGGAGTGCAGAGAAAGCGTAATGATCTGTGATGATACATTTTCGAGAATTAACCTTTGATCGAGTATCGATGAATAAATAAAAGCCTCTCGTTAGAAGCTGGTAGTCCTAAAGATGTCATATTAAATTAAAAGTAACTGACCACATATTTATTTGCATTCGATTATTTACAAGACTTTGCCACTATCTGTAAAGTTTGGGCCACTGTAGAACCTTTACAAATGAATGTCACAATGACTTTTCGTAGAAGATTTCTTAGTTACTCATAATTTATTTTGGTTGGCTGTACTTTTACTCTCTAGTTAAGTCTCCCTGAATATAAAAGGTGAGCGCTAGTTGGGGCTGGACCTTTTTTGATCACGGTGTGAGCCACTCTTCTTTGACTTTTCTAAGGCCACTGTAGGGGTTTCTTTATTCAAAAGTCAAAGTCAAAGTCAAAATATTTTATTCAGATTAGGCTTACAGGTAGCACTTATGAATGTTAAAAATTTTACCACTGGTTCGGAAAAACCTCTGATGAGAAGATACCGGCAAGAAACTCAACGAGGTGTAATTTTTTAAATAAATCAAAATTACAATGTTATTTTACATCTTAAATATTTAAAATTTTTACAATTTAACAGTATAACACAGCAGATGGACAATCTTTGGAGCCAGGGATCGCCAATACAAATCGGGATCATTTCCAAACATCCTTGTCCAAGATATAGTCATTGATTTTATAATACGCCCGAGAAATTAATGTCTTCTTGACAATAGATTTAAATTTTGTATAATTTAGTTCAGTAATGTTTTTTGGAATTTTGTTGTACAATCTTACGCAATTTCCCATGAACGACTTGGTTTTAGCAAGTCTGTAAGTTGGAACTTTAAGCTTTCCTGTATTTCTAGTAGCCTTTGGCTTATCGACGTTGGTAGGGAAATTGCATATATTTTTCCTAACGTACATGATTATTTAAAAAATATATAGCGACGGTAGGGTTAAGATGTCTATTTCCTTGAAAAATTCCCTTAATGACTCACGAGTATCCATATTATAAATTGCTCTAACTGCCCTTTTTTGCAAAATGAAAACTGACTCAATATCTGCAGCAGATCCCCATATTAATATTAACTTTGTTTCCTCCTCTTCTTGTCACGCTTGTCGTTCGGCAGAGCCAACTCACGGAGGAGAAGATGGAGGAGTTCTTCCACTTCTGGCACGACGACTTCAAGTTCGAGCACCGCGAGCTGGGCTGCGCCATCCAGTGCATGTCGCGCCACTTCAACCTGCTGACGGACGGCGAGCGCATGCACCACGAGAACACCGACAAATTCATCAAGTCCTTCCCCAACGGTACCAACAAGCATTTGTTATAGCGTCACCTACACCGTCATTTCCCGCCTAGATTCTAAAAATGTCTTCAAATCGATCTCTTTGGTCAAAACCATCAACGATCAGAAGGCAGGCAGCTATTTTAGCCAGCGCCTCACTTTGCCAATACAGCGTGGTAACGCTACCAGCCTTCCTTGGGAATCATGCCCATGAACGGAGACCTTGGGAGCGTTTTTATTTTTAAGTTTTTAATTAGTTTCAATTTTGTTGTTCTTAGTTTTCAATACATAACAACCACAATTTATATACAAATGTCTTTGTACGTTCATCATCCAAAAGGAACCTTACTTGGGAATAGAATTAACCCATTACCTCTAGCTCCGTAGTCCGAATCATTAACCACACTAGGTTATCCAGTGGTCATAATACAATATCTGCGGTGTCCAGGCGAGGTGCTGTCGCAGCAGATGGTGACTCTGATCCACGCGTGCGAGCAGCAGCACGACGCGGAGCCCGACCACTGCTGGCGCATCCTGCGCGTGGCCGAGTGCTTCAAGCAGGGCTGCCAGGCGCGCGGCCTGGCGCCCACCATGGAGATGCTCATGGCCGAGTTCATCATGGAGTCCGAGGCTTAGGTGGCTGAGGAGGGAGCGGCAGGCGCGGGGGGCGTTGGCCAAGGAACTGCTCTATCTGACAATATACGCGTATTACTCTAGACTATAAAGCAGAGACTCGTCTCAGGGATGGCTGTTACAATCGTTGACGTAAACAGTACACAGTGTTTGGGCCAAAATGAATAACATTATACTGTTACTAAAATAATTTATATCAGTTCCGTAACGGTTTTGTGTCAGTTTATAAATAAATATAAAAAATAAGTCATTATTTAAAATCGTTTTTGACAATGTAACTTCTACATCAAAATACGAAAGGTCTGACTGAAAATAAGCGCTGTAGTGCATTAACCCACTGCAGCATAATGCTGAGTCAAGCCCCTTTTTGACATCACCACTATATTAATTAAATGTAATTTTTAGTTTTACAAAATTTTTATCTGTGCATTATTTTAATGTCCAAACATACAAAACGGGAACAGACTTATTAAACTAATGGAAAGTCCTTAAATAGTTTTACCTGATCTGGTATTATGCCTGAACTAGGAAGTTCCTGTGCTAGTAAATAAGCCGTTACTAGACTGATATATTAAATCGTTACAGAACCGGTTACGCAGTACTAATTTTAGCATGGGAAGCAGATTCCTTTTCTGTCCTGCCCTATTTCAAAACAAGCCCGCTTGCTGCGCGTGGGCCGACACTCAGCAAGCGTGCAGGCAGAGCAGCCGTACAGTGGTAAAGCAATTTCCTCGGCCTTGCATCGGGGACTCGATTTGGCATTAGTGTACACACGCGGCTACGGTGTTACGTCAGCAACGAGAGTCCATAAACACTATTATTGTATTTTGTATGAAATTATGGACATTGTTCGTGGACTTTCGTTGCTGACTGTACAAAAACTCAAGTTAAAACCAGCTAAATATAAAATTGGTGGTTTTATACCAGCTTTTGTGCTATTTGTTGGATAGGTGAAGGGGTTGGTGTGACTAATTTGGGTAGAGCTGCGAGCTGCAACCAGTGGCCTTAACATAACCGGCTCATCTTTAATTTATCCTTCCCTGCGTCTCCGTCAGACTAGCGCTATAAGAAAGGGACATGGAGATCAACTTAGATAAACAAACGGTCATGTTGGTCACAGTACGCGGCCATCGGGTCCGTTCTTGAAGCGTGACGCAGTCGTTTCTCTATACTTCACATACAACTAATAGCTGAGCCACACCGCTGCATTACGCATGGGTAACGCTTGCGTAACGCAGCTCTACGAAGCCTGGAGCCGTGTTGCATACGCAACGTGTACGTAACCGGTGGCTCGGCCTTAAATTGTAACATTATTTAACTTGTAGTTACTTTTATTTACTCTATAAGGAACTGCATATTTTGCTATGCTCGACTCGGCTCTCTCTTAGGATACTGATGATAGGTTATAAGATCACTAATATTTATCCCTTAAAAAGATAAGTTCACCTTTGTATATATACCACTATTTGTGTATTTGTAATTGTTTGATGGTGTAGAATAAAGAGTTTACTTACATACATAAGTGTACATCTATTATCCTTATTCCAAGTCATTACATTTTTTACTAATTGTTTGTTGTTGAACGAATGTTACAAAACTCAAAAAAAAAATCAGCGAGCAGCGTGCGTATGCGTTGAAAAACGGCGAATGCTCGATTTTCTGTTACAAGTGAATGCTCAAAGACGTGCATTTTAACTAAATATTCTAAGCTAGTGACCCGCCCCGGCTTTGCACGCGTACAATCGGGATAAAATGCACATAAAAGCCTTCCCTATAAAAAATTATATATAAAAAAATCCTAATGACAGTGAAAACCGCATCAAAATCCGTTGGGTGGTTTAGAAGAAGGCGGCCGAAAGTTTTCGGACAGACAGGAAAAAATAGCGACTTTACTTTATACTACGTAGAGATAAAGAAGATTTATGAGAAAAAATCGAAAAAAACTCTTGTTTTTTCATGGTGAATGACGCCCATAAATGGTTTATCGCGCAATCATTAATTTCGGTCGAAGCAGTAAGCGGGGATGTAGCTCAGTGGTAGAGCGTTCGCTTTGCATGTGAAAGGCCCGGGGTTCGATCCCCCGCATCTCCAAACTTTTTGAAAAAGAAAATCTTTTAGGTAAAAAAATGTCGGTGTGAAAATAATTATTACAGTGAGTTTTTTTGCCCAAGTTTCTATATTATCTCAAAATAACCAAATGCAAAGTTTAAATGATTTCTTAGATAAGAACTTTTTTAACTACGTAAAAAAGTGAAACATAGGTCTCACGTCGACCTGTGTATTTTGTTTTATACACAGGTTATTCTTATTAAATCTAACATGGTAAAAAAAAATGCAGTTGATATCACAAAACTAAAAAAACTAATCACTCTTTGTTTTTGACCCCGACGTGATTTGAACACGCAACCTTCTGATCTGGAGTCAGACGCGCTACCGTTGCGCCACGGAGTCGTTGCGAGTCAGTTCGAAATTTGACATCGCTTCGCTAGACTTAATACTACGAACCCTAACGCCATCTAGCGGAAACGCGTAGAAGTTCTACGGTAACCTTTAAGGTAAGTTTAGCGACCGAACAGCGTACAGTAATAATTTCATGCTAGACTTGGTAGATGACATGAAAATAAAAATTAAATTTTAATACAAATATTTACGACCATCGCATTCTACACATACACATTCTTTTGATACACAATATGCTGATAGCTGCTATCGCAATTTTTTGGGCAAACTGGGGATAAAAGATCCCTTCCGGATGATTGAACGGACGCACCGGAAGCAACCTGTGTCTGCGGGTGGTGCGGGTGGAAAATTAAGGCGAAACGGATTCCGGGTTCCGGCCGGAACAAGCCCAACTGCGATATAGGGTAAACACAACTTGAAGCCCTAGCACGCTAGCTTTTATCGCTAACATAAAACATATATCCCATTCTAACCGTATGCGTGTGCGACAGGGATAGATGCTTTTATATGGCCGATAAACCCCAGAGTGCTACTATAGCTGGCTATTTAATAAACGTTACAATGCTAGAAGCACATAGTTGTGACATGTTATGTTTGGAAAGTTTTACATTTGTGTCGAATTGTAGAACCTGGGACCCTAGCACGCTAGCTTTTATCGATGACAACCAGTGTGTGTGAGAAGAACAGATGCTTTTACGAGTGCGATAAACGCTAGCCGCTAGCGTGCTACTGGAGCTGTGTTTATTAAGTAGGGGTTGACAAGAACTCGGACACTCACGCGGGTTACTAAGGTTACTGCGTAGTACTGCGTAGTACTGCGTAGTACTGCGTCGTTTACATTTATGGAGTAACCACGACAGTGTGTCACAGACATCAACGCACACAGACGCACAGTGCGTCTCACATGGAGGGAGCTACTGCTGTCCAAGAACATTAATGAGTACTAGGTACTGCAATTTTAATTGGAATAATCAACTTCCAGGTTCCACTGCCGGCAGTGTCCACAAGATGTATTTACTTATTTAGCTACTTAGTTGCAGCCGATAAAATATAATGTTATGAGCTTACAGCACAACTTTTATGTTTACAGTGAGCTGTTGGGAAGAACCCGAGATAAAGTGGAGCATAAGTCAAAGTATACCTACTTGAGTATTTTATGCTGTTATTGTTTACTATCTTTTGCCCGCAGCTTTGCTCGCTTTTTTATAAAAATAAGAAAATTTGCCTCTGTCCCATTCTGCAAAATATATCCCATCAAAAGCACATGCAAAAAAATATGTATGTAGATTTATTTTACCGTTAACAGTCCAGTCTAGAGTCAAGTCTGGCTATTTACTCGGTACTACTTTTTTTTAAGAGTTAGTATTTTTCTAACTAGGCCAATTTCGCAGCATACTCGTATCACAGGTCCGAAACTTCATTTTCTAACTGTATGGTTTGCTTACAGGTTAGATTTGGTCTGTGTTCCCAACTCCTGAAAAGTTTAGCATTTCAGCAAAAACATTAAACCACGCGTTCGAAGTCGCGGGCAAAGGTTGGTGAAAAAGTACATTTGTTTGCTTTTACACCTATTAGCTGTGTAAACACACCTGCTGTCATGTTGCTATAATTTAATTTAGGTATGCGGAAAACAGACAAACAAAATTGAATGGACACACAAACAGCTGGTTGAGGCAAAGCTACGCTCATTCGTGGAATAATAATGCAATGTTTACTTGCTTTGTATAAGTAGCTAATTGTCTACTTTGTATTGTATAAGCATCGGCAACGATGTCCAATGTTCAGTATACAATCCCGCTAACGACCACATGACTACTTAACCACCACTCCGGCAGGCAATATTGTTGAGTCTTGTTACTTGAATAAATGAATTTATATTTATTTTTTTAATTAATTATTTATTACCAAAGTCAAAATATTTTTAATTAGATTAGGCTTACAGGTAGCACTTATGAATGTCATAAAATTTACCACCGGTTCAGAAAAACCTCTGATGATCGCGGAGTATTATCAAACCGCGATTAGAATAGAATTGGAGGGTAAGGTTTGCATACTCTCACTTCATAGACTTGCGTCAAGCTTCATTCCTATATCTATGAAATGACAGTGTGCTGACGTTACTCTCCGATCCTATTCTAATCGCGGTTTGATAATACTCCGCGATGCAATCCGACTGACAACGACACTGACCAGCAAACACTATATCTCTCGAATCTGTGCAGCAAACGTAGGCAGCAAATGAGAAAATAAGGAAGGACAAACGGGTGTCATTTATACATATATATTCATGTATATTTTTGCACAGCTTAAAAACCCATCAAGTGCGAGTCGGACTCGCACACGAGTGGTTTTGTGGCATCGTCAATATACCACTGCTAAATAACCTCGAATTAATGCAGCTAATCTTCAACAGTGCCATAACACGACCGCCCAAGTGGAACTCATCGATGTTCGTTCGTTTCTTCTCGCTCTTGCGTTCATGCTTTACTTGCTTGAAATGTTGAATGTTACTGGTGGCCCGTCACACCGGTAACATTCTCTCCCTAGTAGTAAAGGTTGAAATAACAATAGTGCCATAAATTATTACATCAATCATCCTGTATGACCACTACGGGATCTGAAAAGAGTTGTGACAAACATTCGTAATCGTCGTATAAACATTGCGGGAATCAAACCTTTTCTATACGCTCGTCACTATTCTCTGATTATTGAATGTTTGACATGCTAGAAATTAGTCTCACCCCGAGAATCACTCCGGCCCGCATCGCATAGGTACTCATAGCTTTTAAATTAATAATGGATATAAACATAAATTAAACAATTGTGTTGTTTCAATAAATAACATTATCTGCAAATTAAATGACGTAAAAAAAAATACCAGAGGCAATTTCTCGGCTGATTACAGCGCCTGTTACTAAACATTATCAGCATGTATTTAAATGAGCGCCGTGTCCCACGCCGCAGTCGGCGGAGAATCGCGGAGCGTTGTCCTGTCGCTGTATCTCTGTGATGCTGCCGGTGCTGATGCTGTGCGCGCTGGCGCTGCCGGCGCGGGCGCAGCTCGACGTGGGCCTGTTCTCGCAGCTCTATTACCCGCGCCTCTCCTACTTCACCTACATGCACCCGGGCTACCAGCGTCGTCCGAAAACCACCCACCAACAGCAGATGGAGATCGAGGCAGTACCATTGTCGCTTAACGTTGTCAACGATGCCCCGTTTTACCCCTTACCCCTGGCGAAACAGATGGGAAGAAGTGGTCGAGATGGCGACGCCTTTCTTCCAGTAGACGTCAATCAGCAGCGAGCAGACTACACTAAACTAGTGCACATGCATAAAAGGAGTGCCTTCGATGAGGAGCCCGAGGGTAACGACGCGGTGCTGCGGCGGCATCAGGGCGCCATGGCAGATCCCAACTGGGTACCTGATATCAGGCTCCGGGGCAACTGGTTCGGAGACTGATGAGCGGAGAGTCTTTCTCTACTGTGTACCAGTGAAGTGCGTCTCTCATAGTATTAGACGGTTTTGTCTCAGTAATTTTAAACGTTAATTTCTTGTGATAATAAATTAAAATATTTAAGAAAAAATGCTTTAATATTTTCCTCCTGGCTTGTGGTAAGATTTCTTTGCCTATCCATCTTTTCGTTGGTTTAGGGTCGGACGCTCCCTCGCCGACTTGCCCAGCACGTGTTGTGGTTTACGTAGTAATTAAATATGATCGGCACGGAAGACGCGGTTACTCTACACGAAACCACGTGGCAGATAGTAAAACTGAGCAAACATAAACAACAACATTTGTATATCACGTTCTGATGACTGTTAGCACCTGCGGTAACCGTGGATTTAAATGTATGTTGAGTGTATGTGCTTAATCAGGATAAAAACTGAAAATCGTTTTGCCTTAGTGTTTGCGAAAAAAGTAATCTATTCTCGACTTTTTTCTTTGGTACGGTCAACCTAAAAGGAACTGAACATTGTAGTACCTGTCACTGTCAGTAATGTGACAAATTCGAGCAACTCTCGTTTCATACGTTCCTATGACAAGGTTCTCAGTCCTTACCTATTTCTGAGGCTGACTGTACCAAGAAATAATGACGGGGGTCCGTGTCGGGTTTCCTCCTCGTAGGCTCAAGTGCTGCGGTTCCGTTATGGACTCCTCCGGGGGAAGAGCAGTGCTTTTGACTAGTGCACCCTGGGCATGCGGTTAATGACTTTCTTGCCTACACGGTCGGATATCATTGGCCGTTCCTTCGAACTAAACCGTAAATTGTACATTATATACTGACATTGGTACATGCCTCATGGTCTCCATTAAGAAAAAGAAGATGAAATAATGACGAAGAATGAAAAGTTTCAAAATCTTTTTTAACTACAAAAGGAATTATTGTTGACAGTTTTGTTATAAATAACGAATTGTAGGCATTGTAGCGCTGCCTTTACATAGTTGCGCTACACTGCGCAGTGCGGGCCGCAGCGCATCACCGTCTGCGGGGACGCGGGCTTTCCCGCCATTACAGATTACTGTGATCTATTATGTAGCTGCGCGGGCGATTACCGAGCGCCGCGCGAGGCCGCCACGTGCGGCGGTTGACCCGCGCCGACCCACTTACTTGCCTCAGCTGGGTTCAGTACTTATTTATTTATTTACAACATTTTTCACACAGCTAATACATGTTTCAGAATTCTTAAGATTAAACAATGGCCCAGACAAGCGTTTAAAAAATAGTTAGCATGCAGTCATCATCATCATCATTATATCAGCCGGAAGACGCCTCCTGCTGGGCATAGGCCTTCCCCAAGGATCTCCACGACGGTCGGTCTTGTGCTGCTCGCATCCATCGGTTTCCAGCGATCTTCACCAGGTCGTCGGTCCACCTTGTGGGAGGCCTACCAACACCTCGTCTTCCGGTACGGGTCTCCACTCGAGTTTGCAGTAACCGCCTCAAAAAGATCGAGGTCTGAGCCGGGGCAAGTTGTTGCGTTTCATGGATTCTGAGAGTAATAAGTATATTATTATGTATATGGGTTAGGCAATGGATCAGCGACTCTTTTGTGGTTGCTGGGTCCCATGGGCTGCGACGATAAATTCCCATTAGATGACCCGCACGCGCCATACTTTGCTTATTGTCCTCCAAATTTCATTAACAATAGACAATAGGATGTGTGGCGGTGGCCACTGTAAATACTTTGCCTTTAACACACTTCCGCGCTGCAGCAGATGAAGAAGAGAGAGATTCATTGGAGAGGCTGACAAGGAGCTGTCTTAGCAACCGCTGTAACAGCGTTGTCCATTTATTATAGAGCAACTGATTTGTTTTCTGATTGTCTTTCTAACACCTATTGTATTTATTTATATATTAAAGCTGCTAAAATAAAGAAGCCTTATTAATTTGGAGTCAGAATCGTAGATACCACAGATGTATTGCTATCTCTTGATCGAATCGTTCCATCCGGATCTACAGTTTGGGAATAGTGCTCTTACTGCTGCGTTTCCAATCATCTTAGCCCTAATTTTGTTTTAATATTATAAGTTTATTAATATATATTTTTAAACAAGCACTGTTTTAACATAGATTGTGACCTCAAGTCGAACCAATCTGGATACTGAAAGAGCTGAACATTTAATTAACTGGCAAGAATTTAAGCAAATAAAACAAAGTAAAGCTAAGTCATAACAAAGAGGTAGTTTTTTTGCTATGTAAGCCTATGTATAGCCCCTGGAACTACAGACGGACCCATTCTAAAAAAACCTTATATAGCTATACACTATTCTAGCTAGGTATTATACTTTATTCTTACTTAGATAGCTTTAATTAGTATCTACACCTATCCCTGTGCAACGCAGTCTACGTAGGGACATATATATTTCAAATTTAACGCGGACGAAGTTGAGGGTAACAACTAGACTTAAATAACGCTGTAGAAAGGTAGAAACGTCTAAACATATATGCTTGAAGCACACAGGTCGCCGATCCGTCCGACAGCAATTACTACGTCGCCGCTATAAGGAAAACGCTTTGCCGGCACACTGGGCAATCCCAAGGTGGTATGTTTAGCGATTTCATCGATCAAATTCTTTTGAAGTCAAGGGAGCTGGTTTTGGGGTAACGTTTGAAGGTCGTTCGTGGGAGTGGGGTGACCTGCCGCAGTGTCCGGTGCGAGCCGACACGCGACGTCGCGACCTGGCGAAGCTCCATTTGTTAGCCTTTGTCACGGACATAGACATATTCTGATCAGACAAAGCGGGTGGTACGACCTTGTGCAAGGTCCGTCCGAAACGCTACCGCCATCTTGCTCGCTAATCCTGCAGCAAAGCAGCAGTGCTTGAACTGTTGGGTTCCGGCGAGAGCAAGACAGCCGGTGCAATTACTGGCACAAGAGGTATCCCATCTTAGCCCTCTCGGTTAATAACGCATTTCCAATCTCCTTGATGTTGCGGGTGTGTATAGGCGGTGGTGACCAGTTACCATCAGGTGACCTACTCGCTTGTTTCACTTACTGTTATATATATATATTTAAAAAAAAATTGTATACGTGAGAAAGGGGTGGATACTTTACGGTCCGGGATAATCGCTAGTGTTCTACCAATGTAAAGTATATTTGGAGTCAAAGAGCTTGAGACTGCTAGCTTTACACGCAACCACTACCGTTGCTACTTGGACTGTGCCGGTGTCTTAGCCTTCACACGATATAGGATTAAATGCACAAACTGAACTTCTAAATCCGATCGCAGTGATGAATGACCGTGACCCTAACACGACCGGTAAAGTTTAGTTTATCTGAGTTTATTAACCTCTATGTGGGATCCTTTCTTGTGACACTAGTTTGACAGAGATGCAGTGAGGGATAAACTAAACATGGGCCAGTCCTGTTAAGGTCACTGATGAATGGTAAATGATGGAGGCTGGCATAGTCACACAGCGCACTAAAGCCTTAATAAAATTTTAGGATAATAAAACATTCTGTAGCTGTGAATCATCATCATCATCATAATATCAGCTGAAACACGCCCACTGCTGGTCATAGGCTTTTCCCAAGGATCTTCACGACGGCGGTTCTGTTCGTTTGTCTCCGGCAGTATCCCATGATCCTCATCAGATCATCGGTGCACCTTGTAAGATACCAATGCTTCATCTTCCAGTACCAACGTGGTCTCTACTCGAGAACCTTTCTGTCCCAACAGCCATCGGTTCTGCGAGGAATGTGCAATGCGAATGGGCGGTAGAGAATGCCACTTAAGGTTTGCAATTCGCAGAGCTATGTCCGTGACTTCGTTCAGAGAAACCAAAGCATCATAATAAGTTGATTCAATTGAAACGTTTTTAAGCTCTTAAGCTTCATTTAGGCTAGAAACAAAAGTATTTTTTTCTGCTCTATCTACGGAACTTCACATCGCAAGGCACTTACAATGTCGGCGTCGGCAATCCGAGTTCATTCTCGGACGCGATGATCTGTGATTCGCGCCGGCGCAGTCATCGGGATGTCCGCTGACGTCGCTTTGCAAGGAATTGCTTAATGAATTATTGATTTTATTCATGTCTAAATTATGCTAATTCAACAGAATTAGTCAATATAGATTTAAATACTGCCTTTTTGAGCCTCTTTTTAGCGTCTTGCAAAACTTTGCATTGAGAGTTAAAGTTATTAATTAAAACGCATTCTTTTCCGTTTCTTTTATATAGATAATAATCTCAAAATTGAGGACTTGCTGTCAAATTTAATATTACTTGACTCGGCTATGATTTTGTGATAGGTATATCCTTACAAATACATAAAATAGAAAACGTGCAACATCTGGCTGCAGTTCATCCATGTGTTGCCCGAGCAATGGCGACCGCCGGGTCGTCGGTTCTGTCGCAGTTTATTGCCGTAACGATCACATTGACTTTCTTATCGGACAACTGCGGCCCCAACTGACCGCCCAACATTAATTTATCCCTTCCTGCTACTCCGTATTTAAGTTTTAAGCGACGCATATTGCAATAAAAACTTGGGCTACGCTGGGATTATGTTAGGTAGGGCCACTGCCACCTATATCTATCTACTGATCATCATCAGGTATTTTAAAGGTAAAAAAAATGAGATAAAAAAGCTCCAAACAAACTGTTTATTTTACAGTGTAGGTGCAGTTTTATGGCAAAAGTATGCGACAGCGTTTAAATCATAATGATAGTTATTATCCAAAGACTAAAAAAGAACAACCGTAATACAGTGACGCGGTTGTTACTTGAGCATTTAAAACAATTTTATTTTTCAAGTCTAAACCCAAAAAGTATACATCTACAATAATCAAATTTAAGTTGACAAGCATCTCTTCTACGACTCTAACTCACCGAGCACCGAGGATGCCAGTCATGTTAGATTCGCTGAGCTTTTTAAAATTATTGTGCGCAGGTACAGTAGCTTGGCTCGCAGCATTTTACATTTTTTTAATAATTTATTTTAAACTAAACGTGAAAAATTCATATTCATCATCTGCAGTTAAACGTAGCTCTGTCAAAAAACATGTACACCCGAAGGTTTTTGCTAAATCACTAAAGACAATGATAAAGCATCTTTCATAGCAATTGAACTTTGCATCCAACAGACGTGTTGTTTCACAAGTACTTTACTTACTGGCCGCCCAATTATTAGAAAGACTGTAAAAATTACATCATAACCGATACAAAACACCCATCATCATTACCTCTCAGAACTTCGATTACTCGTAACATAATATGAGTCGTATAACGATGGCTCTTAATGAACTAGAAACACCTTCAAATCGGTAGATAATAAAGCATTGGAAAACCCATATCCTGGAAAATTTGGAAAGAAATCGATGCGGGTGCCGCGCGGGCTTATAAATGGCGGGCGGCGGCGCAGGCCGCCAGTCCGCTCCGGCGCAACATGCGCACAGTGCTCGTTTTGTTGCTGGCAGGGTGCGCGTGCGCCGCGCCGCCCCGCACCGCTGCAGCCGCAGGCGCAGCCACTACGCTTGCACAAATACAAGATTCCGCGCACTATAGACCAGATACACTGGTGCTGGTTGCCGATAAAGATTTGTTAAGCCTTAGCGAAGGTTTACAGCAGTACCTTGCGCAGATGCGACCGCGTAGAACATTACGACTCAGAAGTGATCAGCGGGGTATGGATGCGGAGATGGAGCAGAAAGTCCGGCGCAGCACGCGTGTGCTGGTGCAGGCCCCGGCGCCGTGCGCGCGCGCAGGTGGCAAAGGCCCCGAGGGTGACTCGGGCGCCAATAGCCTCTGCCCCGCCGAAGTGTACGAATTCGTGCTGTGGGGGAACGATGCTAGAAAGCAATTGGGCAATTGATGCTTCCGCATAAATGTAAAACAATAACGCCTGTGCGAGTTACATCGTTCGGGTAAACGTTGAGTCATAGCCAGTCATAGGAATGAGTTCGCTTATAGATAATCTAGAAAGCTGTTGCTAAATTATTGTAAAATTACTTAGATACAGGGATTTAGTTCGTAGGTTTAGTGAAGACTGACTTAATAAAGTGATTAGCTATGTTAACTCTGTAATGATTTATTGTAACTTAACTAGTTTTTGGGATGCAATTAATTGTGTAGAGATTATTCGATTATGGATGATTTTAGATTCATCAGAGTCTTGACAGAGTTTTATCTTAGCAAATTAGCATTAATTTATTGCAAACTAAGAAAACGTTACAATTTATAGAATTAATAAATAGAAGCACTTCGATTTGACAAATAAAATGTTTTTTTATTTACAGTTTTATTCATTTGCTGCGGCCCCAACATGGCTAACGCACGTTTGAATTACCCTTCAGTACATCCATACGCATGTGTATGATACTTGTTAAGAAGACCTGTGGAGAGAGATAGTTATTGTCAGTCATGACTGCCCAAGTTTAATTTTTCCCTCACCACGGCTCTCTCTCTGATAGCTCTTACAGAAATATTTAGAGTTTTCAAAACATTTTTTCAGTAATGAAATATGTGCAAATTAATCAGGATTTAAATATTAGGTTATTATTAGAGTTGCAGCCGTTCCCATTCCTTTTTTTTTACTTTTTCAAAACTCTATGAAATATAAATAAGTTTTTACTCGGTAAAAATATAAATTATTTTTATCGTATAGTCGACCAAGTAATTGCTTGTCCACTTTTGAACTTTATCCCTTTGTAATACGGTCGAAAAGTGGTCAAGCAATTTCTTGGTCGACTATACATTGACTTGACAGTTTCATTATTCCTACAAAAGCCAATATGCAGCTGAAATCCAAAATAGGTACTTTTATCAGATCTAAGCTGCTTGTTCCAACTAAGCTGCAAGGGAGTCAAAATTGACTTGCATAATTTTACCCACATGCACTAAGTAACAAAGCAAATGTAAACAGACTATGGGTCGGTATACACACACTACCTATCTTGGTTGCTAACCTACACAGATTAGTGACGTTTATTCTGAAAATACTTCCCCATTAAAAGATGCAAAGAATATGTCCTGCGTGCAATCTTTGTGAATCTTCAGCCGTTTAAAGTTGTGCGGTCATGTTTCGGACAGCACTTAACTTGACACGGTGGGAATGTAACACACTACCATGACTAGGCCGATCTTGCAAGCCTCATAGCGTAAACATGCGAGCGGTGACCCCAAACTTTCTGCCCATGCCCAAACTACAAGTCACAATTCGGCGGGTGTTTTACCGTGGTCTCGTGGTGCTCTCATTCATCAAAATTCAAGCTCATAGCCTCAAACCCACTGCTTATCTATCTTGTGTTAATGAGCTACCTATATAAAATGCAATAGAAATAGGTTATTATATGTAATTTCTTTGTTTCTTTTTATGCGTTGTTAGTTTAATCACAGAATAGATACTACCTACGATTTTTAATATGGATAAGCTTCAATGCACTGTTTACAAAAACAATTACACGTACCTACATTAATGATTAAAAAACCACGACATTACGTTCCCTGTGGTCCTTCAAATAAGTAGGTACATAAGTAAAATAAAGAGTTTTATTTTAACAGATGAAACGTCTCCCTCTCCCTCTCTGTTTTGGCTGTAACTGTTACAAAACGTAGGTATCTATTTCTCTATCTATTTGGCTGCTAATAATGTCAACGATTCCTTTGATTGCCTCGCTGACCCGGTGCCCTGCAACTGCGCCGCAGAGTGGGGCTGAATACATTACTTAACAATACAAAATTACGTCCATTTGGTATCTTTAGCTTCAGTTGAAAACAACCGTTAAACAAAACTTAAGTACTGTCAAACTAAATTGACATTTGCATTGCCAAATTACACATAGCCCACAAGATTTGGCCCGCAAATCCTGCAATTACTTTATACCTACATGTGCTATATATTGCTGAAAACACATCTTTACATTATAGAGATAATTTTTCCCTTGTCAGTTGTTTTAGTTACCTAGTTATTTTAAGCAGTGGGGTTTTTTATAGGTCGATGTTGTGGTTCATGCTAACCTGTCGCGCTGTTTGTTCAATAGTCAGGCTGCGTGTAAAAAGTTAAGCAAATGAAAAACGCCTCCGCGGTTTACTGTGGCAACACCGCGCCGAGCTTGGAGCTGTCAGGCGCGCCTTGTCATTTGTCATTCATTACCTACTTCGTACGCACGAATCGAGCTTAACAAAATTGATTTTCGTCGTAGTTTATTACAGTAACGATGTTATATTAGTGAGTGAATGTGTTGAGGAGGCGCCACAAACATGGGCTACGACATCGGCTGGATCATCCCGCGGCTGCGCAACCCGGGCCGCCTGTGGAGCTGCGCCAGCTCCATCACCGTGGCTGTTGTCGGCCTCTTCAGCAAGTTCTTCATAGGTGCGTGCTCCCCCCGCGCGGGCCCTGCCCCCCCGCCCTGCGCTCGCCCGGGGCGCTCAGCCCGCGGTAGTGGCGAGACCCTCCAACAAGTTATTGCTTACATCAGCGGAGTGTCCTCTGGTGCTCGCGGGCCACCCCTTCACTGACAATTTGCCCCTGTCATCAAACAGCGGACACAACCATTATAATTATCCTCTCAGGAGAGTATTGTAGGCGCTCCACTTCTCAAACAAGTTTACTGAAGTGTCATTCGGTCACGAAACGATCATGTGGAATGTAACAAGTGTCTGCTGAATGTTCACCAATGAAAAATTACAGATAGTTCATTCCGTGATTCTGCCTAAAATAAATATTTCTGAAACTGGTAACAAGTGACAGGTATTTATTTTAGGCAGCCAGGTCTTAAATATGCGCATAATTTATAAGATGATAAACAAAGAGTTAAAGTATCAAAGGTCACTGCGAAAGCTAGAAGATCCCTTTGCCTGCAAGGTCAGTGCAGTTGTACCAGCATGTCACACTGACAGTGTTGTGCCACAGACAATGCACTTCGTGCTGAATGACTTATCAGAAACATTAATTAGTATAATGATAATACAATAAAAAATATCTTGGAACAGTTTACACCAATTTACACAGTCCCATTACTAGAACTAGACATGCATAAATATCTAGTTAAATAGATAATGACATACTTGACACAGTTAGAAATATATTCATCATACAAACATTTGCCCTTAGCTGGAATCAAACCTGTAACCTCAAGCTTTATAGACTATCTGGTCATTAAAATATTCAAGAAATGGTTGGCTTTCAGTCTACAAACTGGATATTACAACTTAAACTAACAACACATAATGCTTAAAATTAAAGTGCATCTCGTGTAAATCCTAAAACAGTAGACACAGCATGTTTTTACGATAAACAGCAGATAAAAAAAAACTATTAAAAAAAACTATACTAAGTATACAATTGATGTTTATTTACCTGTTTACCTCATCATTCCATAGTTTTTTCATGCTAGGCACTAGGTATTTAATCATCATTTAACACTAGTGAATATAAAAAGTTTTTTTTTATAAAATAGGAACGAAAACAAGCAAGTGGGTCACCTGATGGTAAGTGATCACCACCGCCCATAGACACCAAGTAAATTGCACGTGTATTGCCAGCCCAGAGGGCTAAGATAAATACACAAATTTGTGTTAGCTGAGACGGGTGACATGTTATTTTGTATCTCAAGCAACAGCTGACAACAGCTGGTATAGATGTATATGGAGCGCTTTGTGTAGCCCTGTATCTGTGGCCGCCAGGCAAGGCTACATAAGGGTAGGGAACTATTGTTTCACTGAAGCATTGTACTTGCATGACTAGCTTAGGACGAGTGAGGTATTTACCTCACACTTAATTCTTTATCTATGTAAACAAGAACTGAAAGCTGCCCAACGTAACCTTGTTTCAAACAAGGTCAAGCCATCCATGCATGCAAGAAAGCACCAAGCAGGATCATGCCGTCTGTGCCATCACTACATAATGTCAGCAATATGTCTTTGTCATTGTTCAGCATTGCATGACTCATGCACATCTGCCTGCACGATTGTTAACAGATAAGGTTTTTAAATTGATCATAAACTGAATTTTGGGAATACAATCTAAGATTGTTTGGTATGAATAATACATAAGTACTTTAAGTGGTTCTTGATAATTTGGCCTTTTATTTTTACACCACTGATACTGATTACACTTTTGTGTTGAGATTTTTGTTCTATGAACAGCAAAAGTCTGTGCTACATGGGTAGCGCACAAATGCTATACAAATGTCATTGCTTTTATACAGTGACTATACAGCTTAAATAGTGCTTAGTAAGCTACTTGGCTAAACTATGTAATTGAGTTTCCAGCAATAGATATACCAAACTGTATCAAAATCCATGCAGTAATTTACCTGTGCCAATACCAAACTCTTCCACATTAAGAATTAATTTCTAAGATATAGCCAACACCCTGTCTGTGGCAATCCCAACAGTTTAGTGTTGTTTTGTTCATTTAGTCATTGCTACCATTATGTAGGCTATAAGATTATGATGGTGGTTTGTCATGGTGTTAGGTATTTATGTAACACAAGCTTTTTCAAAGAAGGTTTCGCCCGCGTAATATTAGTTTTTATGTATTTTACGGGATAAAAAGTATTTGATGTTTTAATCCAGAGCATGGATCTATCTGTCTCCTAAATTTTATCTAATTATCGCCTATGGTTCAAGCAAGCATACAATTAGGCATGCAGGACAGCATTCATTAGTTTCGGAGCTTGGATATAATACTATATACTACACTAGCTAGCCGCCCCAGCCCTGTATGGGTACAGTTAGGAGGAACCTATAAAAAAGTCTCCTACTGATAGTGAAAACCATTATAAAATCCGTTGCGTGGTTTAGAAAGCGAAAGCTGCCTAATACGATGAGGATTGTTGACACACAGGACGCATAGCGACTTTGTTTTACATTATAAAAAGGATAATAAAAAAATATAAGGAGTTCAGTTTGTGCGTCGAGGAAGTTATCCCACAGTAGCAGTAGTTAGGACGTGATAGCGCAACAAACAAACCCACTTTTGCAGTTAAAATATGAGTATGAATATTAGTAGGATATCACGGGTGTGACTGGGCTTTTGTGTGCAGAGTTCCTGAACAAGACGACGGTGTACAACCGGGAGCAGCTGTCGCTGGCCATGAAGCGGCCGGCGGGCGTGCCGCTCATCACCGTGTCCAACCACCATTCCTGCTTCGACGACCCCGGCCTCTGGGGTGAGTCTCGCGCCGCGCCGCCCTAGGGGCTCAGGAGGCTGGCACATGGGGTAGAGAGGGCTGCCCGGGGCCGTAGCTAGGGGGTGCCCTACGTTAAAATACCAATACTTTAAATACGTAAAGTGCGAGTTGGAGTAGCACAGTGTAGGGTTCCCTAGATCTCTTCCGCCGTACTTGCAACCACCGCTGCCTTACCATAAATACAACTCCCGCTACAATAATGGGGCTGCAATGTATTCGTCCAGGGCGGAATATTTGTAAATTCATACTCGTTTCGTTTGGAAAAAAACCGTAATACTTTGTGTTTTTACTGGTAAATTCAAGTGGTAAATAAATGAGTGTGCATTTTGAGCAATTCGAGCAGCGCGCGTCGCAATCACTCACCGCGAGCGCGCTACCTGCAAGGCGGCCCTCCACCTCCCATATACTTTAATTGTTATTACAACTACGAGTCTTTGTAATAGACAACCAACCAATCAACTCCACCTCACGAGTGAACCGCGCGAAAGGGCCGTGAACAAGGAAATTACGTCATCTCTCCTCTCTTAGTCCGCAGTCGACCCACAATGTGCGTTATGTGCGTCAGTCTAGATACCCCAAACCACGTTGCAAATATACATTTTCGGATGAGAATAACACTCCGCCGTGTTGTTCTTGCACACAGCGCGCTATAACGGCGCGATCGTGTTACCTAATCATGCTCCCAATCTTCGATCCGCGAGTTACGAAATCGAGTAACGTGAAATTCCTTGTTTGTTAAAAATTACTCGAAATACCAGTTATCGTTTTACGCTCAAAGGAACTTTAAGGACGCGGGGCAGCCGCTGCGGTCGGCGGAATCAATTACTTCTGTACTAGTCGAGCGTCGGTGCGTGGACGCTTTACCTAGATTCTGTAAAAAGGATCTAAATGCGAAAGACACTGGGTTTCCTCCTACAACAATGTGTACCTAATGCTAATACTCTCTGTTAATGCAGTCCACTGCGTCTAGTCCAGCTATTATTTAAATAGCATTGGGAGGATAAAGATAGCCATTACTGCACGATACTAAATCTAACTAAGCATAGAACTCATTTCATTGGGTATGCATGTATGGCGGTCGCGCCACGTGACAGCTCCAAACTAAAGTTTAATCAAGTCGCTCCGAAGAAGTGTGCGCTTCGTGAGAACGGCTGAGACGCCGCCCCGATTTGTTAATTAATCCTTTGATGACAATTAAACTATTACCCAGTTTCGGGAGTCATAGTGCGGGCATTTGTGAGCTGATACGGCGCCATATCTTAATCTGTGATTGATAACTCTGCTGTCGCGCCCGCTATCGCCGTGGCTTAACATTGTTTTGAAATTTTATACACTGTATATTTATTACATGAGCTAGTTTATTGTGGCAAGGGTCAACGATCAGATGATCACTTGATCTGTCGCTGATAATATTATGAAATAGGTCAAAGTTGCCTCGTGGTGCAGTTGCAATCACGACTTACGAGGAAGGGGTCTCTATTGAGACGCATAACATTTATTATCATAATTTCACTATTATCGTCACATTCACACGTCCACGTTCCACATTTATCGTCCTGCATATCACAACGCTCCTAATGCTTGTTCATCATAATGTCATTGTGCCGAATATACATCGTCCTAATTTCGATAATCGTAATGAGCAAAGTACCATCATTGTCAACATGATATCAGAAATAACAAAAGCCGTAAATGCTTATTTGTATTTCTATTATCGTTAGTCTTACATAACTTAGGTTCTCCCTATACAAATACGTGACACAATCGTCCTGCTGGGACCGAGTCCCGTCACATCAAGCATACCTACGCATCATCAACAATGCATGATGGACGTGTGATCCCGCTGCGTGGCCTGGTCAGATGCTGACACGTCGCGTTGCCCACTTGTTGCTCCTTCAAAGGCATTCATTCCGTGCGCCGTTATGGTACGGATTCCGATCGACAATAGGTACATTTGACAAATTAATCAAACAGTTCGATCGCCATCGCCCCGAGTTAAATCACCCAAAATTATTGAGTTGGTTTGTCCGTCTAACACAGTCTTGTCCAAGTTTTATACTATCTGATGTAGAGTTAGCTTTGCCACCTGCCGTGATGTGATAATAAGTTTTGTTGTTGTACGTACGGCGCACGCGTGTAAATAGAAATGCAGCGCGTCGCAGATATCTATTATTTATCGTGTCGGCACTTTGTACAGATTTCTCGGAAGTATCAAGGCACAAAATTAGAATATCGAATATTTCTGTGGTGCCTCGACTATACAAACACCATGTTAGACTTGACCCAGTTTCCTCGGCAGGAGTGGATATCTCGCGGTGACGTCACGTTCATTAACGCGGCCGAGAGCTGTTAATGCTCACTTCGCTAAGACGCTCGTAGTACGCGAGAGTGCGTCGGCGGCGGTTGCCTAACAGCGGTGACGTCGCCGCGGAATGGGGTCAGTGTCTGCCGCACCACCGATGTCTGCGAGACCCGCGCCACGAGGGTCGCGGGTTCGACGCCGAAAGAATTAATTCCGGTCGACCCACTGACTCGGTTATGATGGGACGGAATATAATTATTGTGCCTAGCCTGTGGCCGCACCTGCGAGCGCCCGCGGGTGTGTGTGGGAGCGTTAACATTGATTTTTTGGAAATATATTTAGGCTAGTTACCTACGAATGCCACTAAGTAACAGAGTCAAACCGTCCTTCTCGTCTGTTTACTTAAGTCGCCTTTCTGTCCTATGTTTGAGGTGGAGGTTACAGATTTGATAGTTGTTATCATGTAACACGTAACAAATGATTGAAGTAGTCTACACTAATATAATAACTTTGTTTGTTAGTTATTTATAAACAACAAATCCGGTCTATCACATTCTTATAAGCCACCCTTTAGCGATACGGTGGCCTAACGCTACGAATGTAGGTACAGTCAAGGAATTTAATTCCCTACCCATTTCGTTGAAATGTCGTCTGACATTCGCAATGCATTAAGGTCGATATGTCAAACTAACGTCTTGCTCTATAGCTCTTATGGTGACTGTTTTCTATGTGATATTGAACCTTAGGTGGGTTGGAAATTAAATTCCTTGACTGTACAAATACGAGGCTTGACGTACCTGACAGACCCTACCAACCCATAGTAACGAACGAGGTGCGTCTACAAACGGCGTGACTTCACTCACATGTGCCACTGTTGTCTAAAGTTCGCGGAGCATAGCAAATTAGATACCTAATGCAAGCTGTAGTCCGCGACTTAATCGGCATTGATTTTGTTTATCTCTATCACGTGAAATCTTGTATTGTTTCGGTATAATAAGTAGCCTATGGCTATTCTATTCACGATAGGAATGCAAATAAATCTCCCCGCCTCATCAAGATTCTCTGACGCTCGCAACTTGTGCCGTCCCAAAACTTCAGCAGTTTAGTATTTACCATACAGAGTTTCATTCCCCTTTTTACCCCCTTAGCGTCACACCCAACACCTGCCCGAGTGATCTTTAGTTAGACAGTTCAGTTGGTAGAGGGGTCACTTTTCCCGTAGAAAAATATTGTACCTTATTCCTTTTTACTTGACTATCCCCAGAATGGAGGGTTTTTTTAAAACTTATATTACGGCTAATAAATAGATAATTTTATATCGGATTATGCCTATCGACGTTAAATTGTGACACTTATTGTTCTATGAGAAATTTGGCGAAATTTAACTTTTGATACGTGGTTTGAACATTGGGAACGGCCATCAATAAAATGGCATCTATGACATTCGGTCATAGATGCCATTTTATTTAATTATATTTTCGGTCGCGACTGGTAAGGCAGTCGGGTGGCCGTGTGCTATAGGGCGCGTTGTGTCGGCAGGCGTGCTGGACGCGGGCACGCTGGCGCGCGGGCGGCGCATGCGCTGGTCGCTGGCGGCGCACGACATCTGCTTCACCAACACGCTGCACGCCGCCTTCTTCGCGCTCGGCAAGTGCGTGCCCGTGCAGCGCGGCGCCGGCGTCTACCAGGTGCGTGCCGCGAGCGGGAGCCCGTCGCCGTCGCTGAGTGCTGCGCGACGCGTTTCATTTTCAGCTCAGGGGCCTTCCGCTCGATCCTCGACTATAATAATTCCCTTATTTACCTCCTTACTGTTTCCTACTGAAGCCTAACATTTCAGGGTTGTCATAAACGTAACCTACTTCTTGGGATACAGGAAAATATTACATGAGAAGTGCTGAACGGTTTCAGTTAAAAATGAGAAGTTACCTAATGAAAGTTTGTAAACTGATTTATTTTATTTTATTTTATTTATTTAATATGGAGAACCAACAGCTTTTATACAAAAGTTACAAATCAACGGTAAATACAATAAGCCAATTACAAGATCTCGCCGATAGCAGCAGGGTAACAATTTTAACGGATTGCACCACGCACAGTCCGAGGTACAAATGCAACAAGAATAAATATATTATAAGCACATACACAATACTTAATACTTGAGTGAAAAATAACGAGGTATTTGGACCATATTATTGAAGGGTATTGACAATAAAACTACGAATCGACAAATCAAGGCACGCCCTTGAAGAAATCGTCTACCAGAGTACGTCTTAAAGTCTGGATGTTAACATTAAACACATCAATGTCAAGATCTTTCGTCAGGTTGTTTACTTGTTTACTTGCACGAATACGGAAACTGTTTCGCCTGTAGTTAGAGGATGCAAAAGGAACAGAAATAGGGGGAGCATGTCTTTTTATCCTGGATGGAGTGTGATACATTTAGTGTTACTTTTTTGTCCGATATCCTCTTCCTCGCCTCCTTCGACGCAAGCCACGAGTCTAACCTATTACATGTTATAACGAAACCAATGTGAATTGCATGCAATGTTCATACCATCACAGATTTGTTCACTCCAGAGTCCCGCCCTCCACAGAAAATTATTTTTCAATACAGGTGCTCAAAAAGTGCCCTTTTTTTGGCTGTTTTGCGTGCGCAAAGTTCGTTTTTGCGAACTAGTGCGATTTACTTTTCCAGTTTTTTTTTTAATTTGTACTTGTTCCAATTCACAACTACTCACCAAAGAGTTTTTATAGTTTTAGTTTGTACCAAGACGTAATAAAACTAAAAACCTAATATTAATGTAAGAATATCAAAATATTGAGATTTTATATTTTATTACTAGCCTGTTCATCAAAAAAATATGATTTTTTAAATAATAACAGTCCTAAAAACAGTTCTTATTAAGGTGGCTGAATGGAACGGAATTTTTTTTTTTTTTTTTTTTTTTTTTTTTTTTTGTGGCAATGAACTCGTTCATATAGCGAACGTACGATTGTGCCAATGACAAAGTGAGGAAACGGAGCGGGATGATTAAATAACAACGGAATTTGGAATAGGTAGGGAACAAAAGGATCAGAAAAGTTATATATATTATAAGGTAAACGCTATAGACAATACATATCAGATTTTTATATCATTACTTGAAATAAAATTAGACAATAAGCGATAAACATCAATATTATTGAGTGACAATAGACAGGTGATGGATGTGGGTAATGGGATAAGAAAAGTGGTAAGATTACTGTACAAAGTAGATCGGTCATGGAGTGGACAGGATAAAATGATGTGGTTCAAATCACTCACCTCCGAACCACATTCACAAGCAGGGTTGTCAATTACTTTAATTTTAGCTAAGAATTCCGGAGTACAGACATGACCCAATCGCATTCGTATTATAACACTGGTAACTCTTTTGCTTAGACTCAATCTAAAGAACCATGGTTTTACTGGTATAGTAGGCTGTAAGTGGTGGTAATATCTACCCTTTAGTAAGCTACTCTTACTCCAAAGCTCTTGCCAGGAGTTCCGAAGGTACACCTTCGGCAGATTTGAGAGATCATGTGTAAAATTTTTATAAGGGAACATGTCGCCATCCACTGTAGCTTCGTTGGCGAGAGTATCAGCTTTCTCATTCCCTCTGATGCCACAATGACTAGGTATCCATACAAACTGTACAGAGTAGCCTTTGAGAGAGCAATCATAAAGTTTTTTCCTAATTTCAATTATAATAGAGTACGAAGGACTAGACTTACTAAATGGATATTTATCTAATGCCTGAAGAGCGCTGAGAGAGTCAGAGAAAATAACAGTTTCCTTTAGATTCATGATAAGCACGTATTCTACTGCCTTGAAGAGACCAAATGCTTCCCCAGTAAAAACTGATGTTTCTGGGGGAAATTTAACTTTTTGGACAATGTCGAATTGGCTATGGTAAATACCAATGCCAATGCACCCAGAAGGGGATCTTTTAGACGCATCCGTGTAAATACAATGCCAACCAGGCCAATTGCTATCTACCTTGAAGTTGAAATCAGCATTAGCATTCGAATCTTGTTTATCTATTTTTAAATTATAATCAATATTGGGAGATAGAATTAAAGCTTGGAAATCACATGTAAATAGAGGAAGTTTATGTGATTTGTGAGTTGGTGCCTCTAGAGAATGAAACTTCTGCAAACTTTTAACTAAACAAGGTGGAGACTTGTGAGACCAATAACGAGACGTACTAATGAGTGATGATAAACATTCTAATTTTCTTATAATAGGATGCTGAGAAAATTGAACAGAACGATACAAATAATTATCTGATAGGAACTGACGTCTTAGCTTAAGAGGAGGTTCGCAACACTCCACCTGTAAAGCATTAATTGGGCTGGACTTCATAGCACCCGTTATTAATCTAAGACATTTGGATTGGATTAAATCTAGTTTTTTTAATCCACTCGAGTTACTCGGTTCTAACAAAAACGAGCCATAGTCAATCTTACTTCTAATTAAGGCATTGTATATTAATTTTAAAGAGAATGGATGGGATCCCCACCAAACTCCTGATAAACATCTAAGAATGTTTAGTAATCTTTCACATTTAGCAACAATATACTCACAGTGCGGTAATCCCGTAAGTTTTGAATCAAAAATGACACCTAGAAATTTAACTTGATTTACTATAGAGATTGGTTCATTTTTATACAATATAGAAATCTGGGGAGTAACCCTCATCCTCGTAAAAACTACTACTGAACTTTTACTAATGGATAACTCCAAGCCATTTGAAGATAACCAAATGTGTAAATTGTTCAATGCTAAATTAACAGTATCTCTGGCTTTGTCTATATCTCTATCAGAATAATATATTAAAAGATCGTCAGCATATTGCAAAACATTGACCGGACTGTTAAGAGATGATTCTAAATCGTGGGTGTAAACATTATATAATAATGGGCTTAGAACAGACCCTTGAGGCAATCCCTTCCAGACAACTCTAGATAGTTCGGAAGAGCCAGCAGAAACAAGAATATATCTCTCAGCTAAAATGTTGACAATAAAATTTGATAAAAATGAGGGAACCTTTAGGGTGTTAAGTTTTTGTAGTAAAATATGTAAAAGAACATTGTCGTATGCTGCAGAGATGTCGAGAAAAACTGAAATGACGGGATGATTAAGTGAAAATGATGATCTTACGTCTGTGGTTAGAATACTTAAATTATCCATTGTACTTCTACCTCTTCTAAAACCAAATTGGCTAATGGCTAATAATTCGTTGGACTCTAGGTACCATTCCAGGCGATTTTTAACCAAATGTTCCGCAAGTTTAAGAAGAACAGAAGATAATGCTATGGGGCGATATGAAGAAGCATCTGAGGAGGGCTTGTTTGGTTTTAAAATTGGTACAACTATTTGAGTTTTCCATACTGGGGGAACATTACCAGTAAGTAAAACAGAATTAATAATGTTTATAAAATATGTCAATGAACAGTCGTTGAGATTACATAGGAAGGAATACGGGATTCCATCTTTCCCAGGGGCAGAATCTTTAACTCCACATAATACACCTTTTAGTTCTGTTAAAGAAAATGGAGACTCAATAGTTGCTTCTGAGAATTTACTGTCATTACTTAAAGAACTAAAGGCCAATGGACTCAAGAGTATTTCTTGAGGAGCTGAAGCCGGGGCAAGTTGGTCCATAAATTGATCTGCCAAGGACGGTGAGATTGTAGGAAAATGATTATCACTAAATGCAGATCTAAATCGCTTCACCTTTTGCCATACAGCCGAAGAGTTTGTTTGTGGAGAAATTGAAGAGCAAAAGTCCTTCCAGCCTTGAACTTTTTTCTTTTTAAGTAGCTTTTTAGTGCTGGCAATAATATTACCCAAACTTGACAGATTCTCGAATGTCATATCATTAGCGTAAATTTTTTCAGCTTCTTTTCTAGCTTTTACAGCAGCCGTACATTCACTATCCCACCAAGGCGGAGAAGGCAGTTTATCAGACCTTGAGCGTTTTACAGGAAATACAGTATCTGCCGAATCAGTCAATATATTTGTGAAACTTTCGGCACACATAACCTCATTCCCAGGAATAACACTAGGAAGTGAAGCTACTCCTTGGTCTACCAATTTACTAAAATGGTCCCAGTCAGCCTTTCCTAGGATATATTTTAAACGGGGAGTACGTTTTTGTACATTACCCGGGGAGCTATTTGGGAGTGAGATCACTATAGGAAAATGGTCGCTACCAAAAGTTGATTTAAGAACTTGCCAGGAGAGTGATGAAGCTAAATTTGGTGTAGAAATTGACAAATCAACAACACTCACAGCAATGTTAGGCTCTGTTCTTCGCGTTGGACTACCATTATTTAAAAAACAAAGATTATGACTATCTAGGATGTCTATGAGGTCCTCACCAAAGCGGTTTGAATTTGCACTACCCCATGACTGATGATGCGAATTGAAATCTCCAAGAAGTAAAAAGGGTCTGGGGAGTTTAGATAAAAGAGAATTTATTTCATTGAATATGTTTGAAGATGGATGAGGAATATAAATAGAAACAACTAATATGTTATTTACATGAGCAGCAATGATTGAGTAATCATCACTATGATGAGGAAGAGTGTAGGATGTGAAAGGGAAAGAATTATTGATAAGCAAGGCAACACCACCGTAGCCATCAGATCTATCTTCACGTAAAACAGAAAAACCTGAAATTTTAAAGAAAAAATCTGGTTTCAGCCATGTCTCTTGTAAGGCTACTGTTACTGGTTTATATTTATTCAATAAATAAAGCAAGTCGCTTTTCTTATTGATTATGCTGCGGCAATTCCACTGAATGATCTTTAGAAGACTGTCCATTGTGGAAGCTCAGGAATTGGGTCAAAATTTCGAATAAAGGGGCAACGTTGGTCGGTGAATTACTGTTTGATGATTGTGTTTGTGTTAAAAAATTCAATAAAGCAATTATAATATCTGAGATTGATGGAGTTGTATTGTTATTATTATTTACTATTGTGTTTTGGTTGTTCGAAGTACAACCATTAGATGGTAAATTGTAATCTTTTATAATCTCTCTATGAGCTGCTTGATCATAACCCTTAGATAAACGAGGGGGAGACCTTGGTTTTAGGAAAACAGTTTTTTTGTAAGATTTTGTAGTGTTTGCAGAAGTTTCACCCAGAGGGGCACTTTGACTGGGAGAATGAGATAGCACAGCAGCAAATGATTTTGATATAGGAGGATGTAACTTAGTTGCTTCAGCATAAGATACAGTGCAAGTAGCCATACTATGCTTTATTCGTTTTTGCCTGTCTAACTCGGGGCAAGACCTATTATTTGCATAATGCTGTCCTGCGCACAAACAACAAGATGCGAACTCTGGTTCAACGTCACAAGTAGCTCCAGTATGACCCTGGCCACACTTAAAGCAACGAGGTTTTGACCTACATTGCATTTTAGTGTGCCCAAAGTGACAGCAGTTAAAGCATTGAATAGTTGGAAAAATGTATAACTCTACAGGCAAGGCATTGTAGCACATATATACTCTTTTAGGGAGCACTTGGCCATCAAAGGTCAATACAACAGTCTGTGAGGGCTTCCATACAGGAGAGCCTGACACCATAACTTTGTAATTTAGGCGTCGAACTTTGATTATATCACCACATCCTATTGGAACTTTGATATTCTCCCTGACTTCCTCAGGACTCCACTCTTCAGGCACACCACGAATTAATCCCATCCTTGTGACATTAAATGAAGGAATAAAAGCTTTTAATTTGTGGGCAGTTAAGTTAGCATCAGAGATAAATGAGTTTGCATCAGCAAAGTTAGAGAAAGCTACTACAACCCGGTTTCTACCAATTCGTTTGACACTCCCATTTACAATATTGTGGTACCTTTGTTTTAACAAGAAATTGCCGAATGTAACTGGATGCAAGGTTGTATTATCGGAAGGAGATAACTCTATGCGCTGTACGTGCACAAGGTAAGGTGCGGCATCTGAGGATTGGTAGGTACTTCTACCAATAGGTGTTTTAATTGAAGTGTCCATAGACTGTACAATTGTATCCTGTTCAGGTATATTTTGCTGCACTTGTTGAGTGACAGGTTGGCTTACTGGTGAACTGTCCAGAAACTGTATGTTTGAGTCCTGAATATTTTGTTGTATTTCACTAATAACAGGTTGGGGTTGGCCATCTGAATCGCCGTCGCATTTACAACCTTTTGAATCAGAACTATAAGGATGTTGTCGCTTCTTTTTTTGGCATGTTTTACATATTTTGCGCGTGCGAGAGCGCTTCAGGTGTGACTTTACACTACGTGCTGATGTAAGAGACGTGTCTGTATCCATACCCGATTCGTTTGAGATGGTAACAAAAGAAGCAGGTTGAGGTACCGAACCCCCAGGATCTGGGGGCTCCTCCGCGTTCATATTTACAAAACTTACGAACTACCACTTACCAAATGAAATTATGAGCAATAATAAATAAATATACAAAAAAACTAAATATATACAACTTTACAACTTAACTGATCCACAATAATCAATTAATGAAAATTTTCTTCAATCGAAACCAAAAAATCGCGCCCGCCAAGTTTGATGGTTTCCCGCCTTTCGAACGGAATTCTCTGAGACTAAAACATTGTTGGCCTGTTTAAAGAGCAAATCGACCAATCACATCAGCACGCTGATCACTGATTCGACCAATCAGAACACGAGTTGTGCTGCATACGACATAAAATCGACCAATCAGAACACTGGGTCTTTTCTGGTACCCCATGTTTATTTACATTAAAAAAATAAGGTTCTTTTTAGTTTCACTTCTTCAGAAATAAATGGCAAAGATATTCAAACAATAAGCGATTCTGGGTGTTTTTAAGCACTTCGAAGCGCTTCGCTAAATTAAAAAATAAAACGCCTTTGAATGACTGGCCACTAAGAACGGAATCGTTAAAAAAAAAGTAAAAATAGGCGGGGGAGTGAAAATATTAATGTTCCCGGCAAGAATATTTCGTTATCCTTTAATAATTGTCCTAACGCTCATATTAATATCTATTTGAAAAAAAATCTTTCATTGATTTGGCTGAATAGCAAAAGCCATTGCCTTATGACATACGACAGCTAAAAAAAACGCGTTTAATTTGTCAAAAATGTTCACTGCTAAAGTTTGTACTTACTTTACTTTAATTAAGAGCTTCAGTAAAAGTCTCAAATTTATTGTATTTTTTTCGCAACTGTATTGAAAAACGTCGTTCGATACACGCGCGGAAATGTCATTCTTCACTCGTCCCGAGTCTTGCCACTTGCCTGCGGCTCGTGGCAAGATATCTCGGAACTCGTAAAGTAATGACATACCTTCCGCACTAGTATCGAAATGTACTAATACAGTTATATTTAGAAAATGTGGAGGGACGCCACTTCTTGAGTAAAAAGATCTGAGTACTTTTTGCGAAACGCAGTTTGCAAAATTATTCGTTACCCACAGTAACTCAGTCTGTCAAACGTCGGGAAACGCGTCACTTGTTTTGGGTTTTACTCATTTTATATGCAAGATTTGGGAAATGTGTCTTCTATCAATAATGTTGTTTGCAGACCTCGCGAAGTCTTCCGCTAATCTGCTCAAGATTGTTACGTTTTATTGTTTCCCTGTTGAAGATAAGCACTATTCAACACTATCAGCTCGGAGTGCACTAACGACCACCACCACCTACGTCGCAATCACACTAATATCTATCTATCTATATAAATAAAAATGAATTGTTGTTCGTTAGTCTGATTAAAACTCGAGAACGGCTGGGCCGATTGAGCTGATTTTGGTTTTAAAATGTTTGTCGTAGTCCAGGGTAGGTCTAAACGGTGAGCAAATAAGGAAAAATTGCGAGTAAGATAGAGTAAGACGACAATTCCATATACTGTAGGCCACGCGGGCGAAGCCGCGGGCAGAAGCTAGTTGTAAAATAAAGCTGAAAGTTTGTGTGTGACATAACACTTTGTAACTTCACGCTAAAACGGCTGGACTGATTGGGATGAAATATGAAACGAAGATAGCTTATACTCCGTATGAACACACAAGCTAATTTGTATTCCGTAAACATGCATAATTCCCGCAGGATAGCGCGCGAAGCCGCGGGTATAAGCTAGTCATACATAAACTTGACATTCTCCGCGCCGGGTTCATTATCAATTTATCAGTCTGCGGATGACACAAGACGACCAATAATGACTGACCCAATTTACTCCAATTTACGTCTGAACCCACGACTATGTATGTAAACATGTTTGCTATATTTATTACACAAATAGATTATATACTTATTTCAAACCGCCGTTACTTTTATCACTGTTTATCAGATTTGTTCAATACAATAACGGCTTCAGGGTGCTGTGGGGATAGCCTTGTTTCTGCAGCGCGTCTGCCATGTTCGCGGCCTGCACGGATGCCCTGCCATGCTTCCTAGTGCAGGTCTCTACTGGGCAGACGTGGCATTCTTAACTGTAATTCTGTGCCCGTAGCATGACGCCCGTGGTTACTTTAGCTCCCCGCTGGTCCTTTTCTAAAGAGACTAGCTACACGGAGATGCAGAGAGATCAACTAACCTTGGGAGGTCACGCTACGACATCACAGATATCTGTTGGATATAATACCAGGAAGTTATCAGAGCCCAATTTCATAATTACGCCTGGCGACAGGTGGCAGTGACAATTCGGTACACATTGCTTGCCCACTATGATGTCTGTAAGTTTATAGCGCTACTTGTAGATAAGGTACGGCGAAATGTCACTGCCTCCTGTCGCGTTTATGAAATTGGTCCCAGAGAGTGGTGAAACGGGCCCTCAGTTGATTGAGCCTGTGTGAAGACGAAGTGTGCGCTGTGTTGCAGCCGGCGATCGACTTCTGCATCGAGCGGCTGATGCGCGGCGAGTGGGTGCACATCTTCCCCGAGGGCCGCGTCAACGTCAACAAGGTACTCGCCTCACTGGGTGGCCAGCGTCTGCTAAATATTTGTTTTTTTTCTATCTGTCTGAACAACGATGTTAACAATTGTGCCACTGGTGGCCCAGCGTATACAAGGGCCATACTCGTTCCAACATCTAACTCCTGGATATAATTCCACGCTCACCGCGCTCGGGCGTAAAAATAACCATTAGTTGGTCTAACAGTGGACGGCGACGTATTTATCCGAACGGCCGCGCTTTGTGCGCCGGCGCCGTCATTAGCGAAGGAGGCCGCGGGCTACTGCTAGCTCGTTTCTTATTTTTCATAATAGAACAATCTTGCAAAACATTCCCACCTACAATTAAGTATCTTAAGTTTCAAAAGAAAGAATTTAAAAAAAATGCTCATTGAGATTACATTAATAATGAACACATTATTGGTATTCTGGCGGAAGTATCGATTGGTTCAATTGGGCGGGAATTAGGGGGCCTTAAGTGGTTACATTTACTCCGTGTCATTTCAGAACCATGTTCATGGGTTATTCTTATTATTTATTCGTTGCAACCATGGTATCAGACATGGTTTTTTATAACAGGTGTTATACCTACAGTAAAAATATCAAATATAAAATAATAATTTTAGGAGCCAACACCGAATATTTCTCAGTTTTTACTGGTCTCAAGATACTTCTAACGATTATCGGCCGCCTCCCAGCTTTTGTTCCGCGACTCTCGACTAATTCGTTAATGACCATCGCGGACAGCTGATAGGCGCGGTGCTAATTAATCCCACTTTTGTTTCTAGAAAACTATCACAAATGACTGTGAAATAACGAATGAAAGAAATTAATAGAAACAGAAACTCGCCTACGTAAAAAATACTGCAAAAAGAAAACAAAAACAAGCCCTATATTCCAAAAAGAGTTTGGGCAATGAGGCATTTAGTAACATCTTCAACGTGAACGCAGAATTCATTTGAGAATGTGTGATATTTCGGCAAAGTCAAAGTCAATTTTCAAAGCTAAAAATTAGAAAACATTTAGAGTTATCTTTCTCTGACTGTACTCGTAGAGTACCGGGTCGCCCCGCATTTTGTAGATTGCATCGTTGTCGTTGGTGCCATTGTGATCTGGTATCTAGCCACTGCCGGGTTAGAGGTGTTAGAACAGCTTACGAGTAGACCTGTTGTAATATTTTTAGTTCGTGTAGGGCCATTACATACAGTCTGCATTTGAAATGCCACCCAGCAGCAAAAGTACTATTCGGAAGCAGTTTTAGTGCTATCAGCGGAACCGCTTCGAAACTGCACACACTTCGTCGACACTGAACAGTCGTAATGCAGTCAAAACTGCTATAGAACTTCATTACGACTGCGCAGCTAGCTCGCACCCGGTGTGCCGTCGCGACAACTGCACTCTGACTGCAAGCGAACTGCAGTCTGCGGTTCCGATGCAGTCGAGCCAACTGCGACCGCATCTAGACTGTCATTTAGTAGCCGGTCGGCATTTAAAATGCAGACCGCCTGCAATGGTCGTCAGCGCGACATGGTCGTGAGCGCTCCGTGCGTTGCAGGAGTACATCCGCTACAAGTGGGGCGTGGGGCGCATGATCGCGGAGTGCGCGGCGGCGGGCCGCGAGCCGCTCGTGCTGCCCGTGTGGCACGAGGGCCTGGACCACGTGCTGCCCAACGCCGAGCCCTACCGCCTGCGCACGCGCCGCCGCGTCGTCGTCGGCGTCGGCGCGCCCGTGCCGCTCGCCGGCCTCGTGCACAGGTACGTACCGCGCTCGCCGCTCGCCGCTCGGCGCCGTGCCCGCCGTCGCTGACGCCGCGCTGTTGCAGGCTGCGCGAGGCCAACGCCAGCGAGGAGGAGACGCGGCGCGCCATCACGGAGCGCGTGCAGAACGAGCTGATCCGGCTGCGCATCAAGACGCACGCGGCGCTGCGCCGCACGCTGGGCGCGCGCGCCGCCGACCTGCTGGCCGGCCGCAGCGACCACCTGGTGCTGCCGAGCGACCAGCCGCCCGAGCCGGAGCGCCGCGCCGCCAACGGCCACGCCGACAAGGAGAAGGAGCTCTAGACTGGCCGCGCGCCGCCCCATATCAGCGCCGCGCGGTGCCGCCGGGCTTTTGGAACCTTTACACTCCGCCCCGCATCTAGTATTATTAGGCGGGAGGCGGCACTTCCGCGCCCCTCGCCGCCGGCCCGGGCCGCTCCGCCGAGCGCGTCGCTGTCGCTCGGTCGAGCAGTGGTCGTGCACCGGCGCGGGCCGTCTGTTTCGACTTCCATTCCCGCGCGGCGCCCATTATTGTAAGCGTATTGTGAGAACTGTGTGAGTGTGTGCTCGGATACGTGTCGTTTCGTGATCGGTGTCTCGTTCCCTTGATATTCCGTGCGAGCTCGGCGCCCTCGCCGGCTCGCGGGCGCGCGCCGGGCCCGCCTCCGAAACGTAACAATTTTATAATGAAGTTTTTAAATATTTTTACAAACGTTTACCCACTTCGTATCGTTTACACGCGCGGGCGCCCGCGGCGGCTCCCGGCGAGCCGCCTCGTCGTCTGCACCGAAGACGTTTTGTAGCGAATTATATCGAACCGTTTTGAAACCTGATCTACGAGTATTTTTCACGCTGTTGAAATCATGTAAATATTAGCTGAAGCGTCGAGTGACAGGTCGTTCGCTAGGCGCGACGCGGCCCGCGCGGCGTGCGACTCGCGGCGCGCTGGAGCTCCGAGTCCACGCTCCGTGAGGATATTAGTTAATGTAGACGTCGGCACGTCGCGCGGGGCTCCGTCGACCGGCCGCCGGCCCGAGCCTCCCGCAGGCAGCGGGCGCGACGCCCTCGCACAAGCCTAGGTTACCTTAAGTATAAGTGGTGGAACTTCCAATGGATTGCCCGATTTTTATGACGGTATATTATTAATAAAGTTATGTGAATAAAATCATTTGTCAAAGCGTTTCGTTCGTTTTCGTCCGAAGCGCCGCCGCGAGCCCGGCGGCCCGGCATGGCCGAGACGGGCATCATTTGTCCCCTGTCCCGCAGCGTGCGCTGTCCAGCTAATGCCATGAGAGGTCTGCACTGCAGGCACCTCACAGCACGTCAGTGATGTCGGGCCGCTGACGGCGGGGCTGCGGCGGCGAGCCTGGTGGCTGCCCGGTACCGGGTCATGTTGGTACATACACGTAGCAATAGCCAGTATACTCTCCAATACATGAGGCTATTTTGTGTTCGATTCAAGTTTCATTCAAGAAATTGTCAAAATATCCTTATGTCACACTGTTTCCAGGACAGAGCACGCCGCGGTCGATGTATCGTTTTAGGGAATCTCTAGCCGTCCTGACATAACTGACACAGGAATAACGAGACGCGATGATTTGTGGAGATTTAAACAATTCTAAAGTTGATTTAAGATTCTTACACAGAGTCAAATAGAACTTTTAGGAATTGATAGGAAATATAATGATAGTATATACCTACTTAAATATATTTGTGGAATTTTGTACATTTTGACAATAAGACAATCAGGCCCATCTGACTTTCCGGCGTTCGTACCAACATCACCCGCTACCAACTATCTTCTGGAACTCGAGACCAAATACTAAACTAATTGTATGACCATACAATAAATATTTGATTGACTACTTGATTGATTGATTAAGAAATGTCATCGCCAAACGGACCATTAAACCTTCAGGCCCGACCTGTCGGGAATCTCTTTGTTGTCTTTCCGTGCAGTGTTGTTCGCCTGATAAAAATATTGTAGATCATAACTCTAAAGTAAAAAACTTTTCAACACACTTACTCGTAATTTTATTACAACGCTTTTAGGCTCATTATCCAAGATATTAAACACGTGTTTTTTTTACTTTACACTACCGCACTACCTACTTAGTTTTTTATGAGATCCTCCCGATTAAGTTAAGTTTGTACCTCACTGCAAGTCACGTGTACCTGTGTCGACGAAGTGTCATTAACCTTTTAACCGCCATTTTCTGACATTTAAGGCACAAAATTCCCAGCTCAGTTCGCCGCAGTCTATCTTTAAGACATATGTCATATAGTTTTTGTATAGGCGGCGACACGGGCGTATCCGATGACAATTTTGTCGGCGGTTAAAGGGTTACGTTACCCGGGTAGCCTCAGCTGCGCGGCGGGCGGGGGGCAGCGGGCGCTTGCAGCCTCAGCCGGCTGTGGCAGCTTACCGGAGAGAGCTCTTCTTAAATAGCATTGAAGATAATAATTATGCAAGTCTGTTTTTTTCCCTCGCAAGTGTGTTGAAGAGCGTCGTATGACACGTGTGTGCATTGATAATTAGGCTCGACTCCCTTATCGCGCTCGCGTACCGCTCGTGCGATTAATACCGCCTTGGGTATAGTTACCAACATAGCACACTCTTATCATAATGTACTATTATGAGAAATGTCTCAGAACCCTCTTTAATTATTGTGATAATATGAGCTTACATGCATCAGTAATATCAGTATTACTTTCCTTTTGATTGTACATTTGCATTGTAAGCTCAACGATGTATCGTGGCTTGTCTGGAGTTCCAGCAGAGATGACGAGTGGGCGCGGCGAGCGTCGGCCGCTGCGCGTGCGCCGCACCGCGCCCACTGCGCAGCTCGCTTTTTAATCGCTGTCTATGTTTTTGTTTTATTAATAAAAAATTGATGGACCTTTATTTTCAAAGTGTATTTTTTCCAATCCCCCGCCTCGCCATGCTACAAGGATTCAGGGATATTTTAAAAGATGGAGTTTCAGTCAAAATTGTAATTTCAGAAATTCAATATAAATGCAAATTATACAAAATAGTCTTCTTAACGAGTACAGTTGTAACGTACGGTTCAGGCGTTCACAAAATATGCCGACGGGAGCCCCGCCGGCTCCGCGAGGGAACCGAGGGAAACTTCTCGGCGGCTTCTTTCACTACAACTAAAAATTAACAATGGATCATACTTTTACTTCATTTAAATACATTTTAGACGTCAATAAACTGTAGTTCGTGTAAAAATATTAGATTTACTTTGTAGCGGACGCCAAGAATTCACTGGCGTTTTTAAGTTATCACAATATGATGATTCATTACATATTCCGAAGATAGCTCGGATGCAACGTTTCGTTCGTCCGTCGCCGATATATTCTCGCGATGTGACCCAATCAGTAACGTATTGTGAATTTCGAAAGGGCGTTATTATTTTACAAATTTTGATAGAGATCAGAATCTACCAATCAGGATGTGTGTCTACTGCATATGTCAGACGAGCTTGACAGAATGTTTAGCCAAGCGTATCATATTGTTTCACAAGTTTTCATATAGCAAATTTCTTATTTTCAACTGAAATTGTTTACCGTTACGATACGTGATAAATCAGAAAAGTTAGACATCAGGGGACGATAAGAAGTCTGCGAAACTATCTATAAAATACTTGCGGGACAGGTTCTTTCAGACATCAGTAAACGGACAGGGGATTCCTGTCGCACGGGCCGCGTCGCTCTACAAGGCCTCGCGCGCGAGCGCGTGTACAGGACTCCGCAAAGACGACGCGGCCGCGGTAGCGCGGCGAGAGTCCAGTCGCGGACCGAAATGGAGCGGGATGGTTAATATTTTTGTAAACATTTTTGCGACTCGGTGGTCTTTTTTTTTTGTACAATATTCGGATCACAGAGTCCACGGAGCGGTCATCGATCGCGTCCCAGGCGAGAACGGGCGACCGAACGCGGGGCGAGTTCGGGGGCGGAGCTCCGCTCAGTCGGCGCGCGGCGGCTCGTCGTCGGCGCGGTGCAGCGGCAGCACGGCGGCGGCGCCGAAGGGCGGGCGGTAGCGCACGCCCAGCGCCGCGAACAGGCGCGGCGGCGGCGCCACGTTGGCCAGCAGCGCGCGCGCGCCGCCCGCCGCGCCCGGCAGCAGCGCCGCCAGCGCCGCGCGCGCCGCGCCCGCCAGCCGCGCCCAGCGCGCGTCGCCCGCGCCGCCCGCGCCGGCCTCGCCCGGCTCCAGCAGCAGCAGCGCGCCGCGCACGCCCGCCGCCCACTCCAGCGCCTCCCTGCGGCGAGAGCGCGTCAGCCGCCTCGGTCCGACCGCGGCGGCCGTTCTTCCGTCGGCCGGCCCGGCACCGGTGCCGTGCTGATGGAAAAACGGCCGCTCGGGGACCGCGCGGGCCGACCGCGGTCGGTGACGCGGTTCCCCGGTTCCCCGGCGGAGTGTTTGAATATTTTTCTGAGAATTATTGGCGTCCCGACTGAGCCAAAATGATATCAGATTTTTTGGTTGCGTCATATAATTACGAAACATGAAAACGTCGCATGAAATCTGCGACGATTCGATACCTCGGTCCGCCGGATACTTTAAAAAAAAAGTATGACGGCTATGGCATCGGAGGCTCGTTTGCCAATAGTGGCGTTCCGTGCGTCGCGAAACCGCTCTATAGTGCTGCATACGACGCCGATGAGGTCACAGACGCGATTTATACGAAGCTAGCACTGAATCGCATCTATTTTAATGCTGTAAACTTTTAACTAATTACGCTCACATACTTATATTTTTAATATTTCATGTCTGGATTTGAATGAGCATATTACTTCGAAATAATAAAACCCTTTTTTTTACAAGGTAGTGATGAAAAATAGTGTGTCATTCGGAAACAAAATATTTTGTCATTGAGAAACAAAATTTCTTTTTGTTTCCTTGTAACACAAATAAATAAATTTTTCACCCGTCACGTGAAATGCAACGCAACTACTGTAATTATTGGATATAGCAAATTATACGCAATGAAGACTTTCTTTTATTTTAAATAGTGAGTAAATAAATAAAATAAACGTTTATTTCGGACGGTATCCATAGGGATTAATAAAAATACAAACAAAAAATCACAATAATAAGACTTTTGAACTAGTGTTAGAGCTAACTGTAATTTTAAGGCGTAGGTATGTTCTAAATGGCAGTGTGGAGCTTCACCCATCGCTGAAGTAATGGCGAGTCCCATCTGTCGGAGAGCGCCGCCAGGATGCCGATCGGGCTGTTTCATGGCCTTCCGTTATTTTGTTTGTGGGTGTCATTTAAAGAAAAATGAACCTCATACCTTTCAATCTGCATCATCGAATACAGCATGTATTTTTTTATCATATTTGACCAGTTCGAGTCCCGCCGGAGACGAGCGATTTTAAAAAAAATCCATGAATGCAGAATTTACTGTTTTTAAAAATAAAGGAAAGTCTCCTTTACACAGAATGTGCTATTTCCAGTATTCAAGGTAGTCATCCGTGGGGCATTAAAACTTTCCACCCCGTGGAACGGATACACGAGACGAGATTCGAGCGACAGAACTCTTCAAATAAAACAGCACAGCCTCGGCGGCAACTAACGGGTACGCGGACCCCAAAAGAGGTTTCTGGGAGCCACCGGGCGTCGAAAGTCGCAGCGCGGCCTCGGGCCGAGACGTGGCAGCCGGCGAGCGGACGCACCAGTAGTTGTCGGGCGGCTCGCCGCCGGTCGGGTCGTGCAGCGCCAGCAGCAGCACGTCGGGCGGCGGCGCGTCGCGCGGCGCCAGCACGCGGCCGCCGGCGGCGCCGTAGTCGGCCAGCGCGCCGCGCAGCAGCGGCCCGGGCGCGCGCGGCGCCAGCACGAACGTGGCCACGCCGTGCGCCGCCAGCAGCCGCGCCGCGCCCGCGCCCGCCGCGCCCGCCGGCCCGCCGCCCAGCGCCGCGCCGAACACGGGCCGCTGGTGCGCGTTGCGCGGGTCCAGCCTGCGCGAGATCGTCCGCGTGTCAGGGGCTGCGGCCGTCGGCCGGAGCCGGCCGATTATTCTGTACCCGTGACGGACAGCGGACGCCCGCGACTTCGTTCGCGTGGAATTAGCGGCCGATGTCCGTCGGGGATAGTGTGACTCTCTCTGTGTGGAAGACTTTTTGAATCGGTTCGGTAGTTTCAGAGATGACCCCCTCCGTACGTATGAACGGACAGACAAAATTTACCTGTTTATTATATCAAAAAATTTTAAACTGATATCGAAACCCTATGAGTAAAACCACATAAAATACTATTATGCAACTGCTATATAATGAGAGGCCTTAAAACACGAGTGTGGTTTTATGAAACGAGCGTCAGCGAGTTTCATAATAGGATCACACGAGTGTTTTAAGGCCTAATTATATACAGTTGCATACATTACTTTATCTACATACATATCATAACTGCAAAAAACCGTAACAGCAAAAAACCAACAAACGAGTGTCAAACAAGTATGGCGGCAATTCGATCTATCCGTCAAGACGAACGTTTTTTTAAATCATAGACAAAAGAATGAAGTCCCTATTGTTATGTCACACGAGATCAAATGTCGTGCGTTCAAATTAAAAAATCATACTGAGTTGACGTTTCGTATCGATAACTGTTTTAATATCTATGGATACTAGAATAGAGACCAACTTGAATTTTGACAGCTGTTCCAAATTTAAATTCATAACGTCACGAGATATCGGTAATGTGATCACCAATAAACACAGACTACTATGAGATACTACCCAATAAAGAACAGATTACCTACTACCACAGACAAGAAAATTCTTATAATAACATTGGTTGTAATAATGCTGGTCATTTTCTATGGTTTTTGAACGCGTTATTAAGTATTTATGATATGTATGTAGATAAAATACTATTATTAAATCAGAGAAGTAATATTATAAATATTAAGTTTAAACATTCCCATACATTTAGTACGGCGTTCTTTGAGGCTGTAAGTAGGAGCTTCCAGCCTCAAAGAACGTCGTGAGAGATAAAACTACTAAATTAATGAAAATGAAAAATTAATTTTGCAAGTAGGCCATATAGCCTCTTTTACATGTCTGAATCTAGTAGCGCTTCGAAAAATGGAAGAATCTGCTGAGAAAAAACGCCGCAAGAAACTCAGCAGTTTGTCTTTTTTTTCTTCTATTTTCAAAAAAAGATTACAGAACAATATACACCACAATAGTAAGTACTTCACATAAAGTGTAAAAAAAAGATAACAATAAATAGCACAGCAAGCTTTAAGCATATTGAACGAACTGGCACTAGTTACGATTGACCAGAAGATATATAGGGTTCCCAGGTCAAAGAAATTAGAATCGGGATATATGTATATGGTCCCTGAAATGTTAATAATCAAATATTTAGTCTAAATAACTTAGAGATGTACAGGTCTCTAAGGGTCAAAAACAAATAATTTCCTTAATCTATGCCTAGCAGAGGTGTAAAACGCCTCCACGCTCAAAATTTACAATATTACTATTATTTACACAAATAAACTGTAATAAAAGTATTCATGAATTATTTGATAATGGTGAGACGACCGGGCCTCGTAAACGAGTCGCTCAGCGAACGACTTACTAAACGTCCGGAGGGTTTGAAGGTAATATTTGGGATATTTCTGGTTTTATTTAAAAAAGTTATTAATGCAATTTTACACATCGGGTAACATACTGTCGACATCAGTTTAAACTTTTCTGGTATCTGGTATATTTACAGAACAAGCGCTCGACTACACTAAACGATCACACTCCGTATATCTACACACACAAGGGTTCCATCCGGCCGACAGGAGCCGGCCAGCTCCGCGCCGAGAGAAACGGAACAAGGAGACCGAGGCGGCGGGCTCCACCGTACCGCGTTAACTTCACGTACTGCGTGCTATGAATCGAACCGTTCGTAGCGTGCGTCCCCGGCGTAGTACCTGAAGTTAACGCGGTACGGGGCATCGTGGGGGCCAGAATGCCCGGCTCGTACCTGCGCGTGCCGCCCATGAGCCTGAGCGCGACGTCGGCCGCGCAGCGCGCCAGCAGCGTGAGCGCGGCCGGCAGCTCGGGCGCGGCCGCCAGCGCCGTCCACAGCCGGCGCCGCGCCGCCACGCTCAGCGACGGCACGCGCACGCCGTCGTCCGTCACGTACCAGTCCGGGCCCTGCAGCTGCAACACGCGCTGCGCTCAGTGGGGCCGAACCGCGGGACGGCCGCGGCGTATCGGGCGCGTCACGGGTTCGACCTGTATCGCTGACGGCGCCCGGCGCGAGCGTCTGAGCGGAAACGTCGAATAGACGCCCGACGCTTTTGACGTTCAGTTAATTCATTACCACCTCGGAGGGGCGAGCGATGAATGCATCAGCGATTCCGCAAGTTTATCAGTGTCGGGAGTGTGGCGGGCACCTCGGGCGGCACGTGCACGGGCAGCGTGTCGGGCGCGGCGCGGCGCAGCACGTGCTGGTCGGGCCGCAGCTGGCCGCCCGCCGCCAGCGCGTCGCGCGCCGCCGCCACGCGCACCACGTCGGGCCGCATCTGCTGCCACAGCGCCTGCAACCGCCGATCCGGCCGGTCACGATCGAGAACGTTCTGACCGATAGAATCCCTCCCGGTCCCGCTGTCACTGGACGTTCGTTCCCGACGAGTCGCGCCCGCGCCTGTCGCGCTGGTGCTCGTCGGTTATACTTCTCGCTACGAAAATCGCAACCGGTGACACTGGTACGCGATAGGACGGCATTTTATTTCTTCTTAACGAGTCACACCCTCGCCCGCTGACACCGCGCCCGACTAGGACTACTTTTCAGGAACGATTCGTCTCGGAACAGTGCGACCGGTTGCGATTTTTAGGAGCGAAAAGTATTTCCAACGAGTCACAACGCGACAGCTGCGAGCCGAGGGAACTCGTCGGGGACAACAGCTGCGCGCCGGCACCTCCTTGTCGAAGAGCGCGAGGTTGCCCTCGAAGTCGAAGTCCTGCTGCACGTCGTCGAGCGCCGCGGGCCCGAAGCACGCCTCGTTGCGGCGCCGCGCCGCCGCGCCGCCCGCCGCGCCGCGCGCCCTCGGCGCCGCGCCGGCCGCGCCGCAGCCTGCGGGCCGGGGGGCATCCGTCATTCGCTTGCGTTCGACGAAATTACGAAACAAATTTGACCACCACCAAACTTTTTTTTTATCCCTGCCGTTGTTGATTCCTGACGCGGTCGGATCTTTTATTCCTTGTAATAATTTATTTCAAAACGCGATATAAAAATAAAAACCGACGGGACGCAGGCCCCACCGCGGCACCGACGCACCGCAGGCGCATTCGGCGCTCCAGCGGCGGCCGGTCCCGGCGCCGGGCCGGCGCGCTCAGAATGCCGTTCGGACCGATCGGGACGAATACAAATTAAGAAGCGAGGCGCGTCGCTCTCTGATGCTAGCAAAAGCGATCGGCTCGCGCCTCGGCGGGCACCGTCGAGGCGCCGCGGCGGTGCGCCAGCCCGAGCGGCACTGTGCGCGCGTCGCCGGGCCGCAGTGCGCGCTGCCCACCCGCGTGCGTGGTCCTGGCGGGCCGCGCGGCCTGGATGTCGACGGGCTTGCTGCGCGCGCCGCGGCCCGCGCCGCCCTCCGCGCCCGCGCCGCCCGCCGCCGCGCCCGCGCCCGCGCCCGCGCCCGCGCCCGCCGCGCTGCCGCTCGGCGCCGGCTTCCCGCTCGTCGGCGGATTTACACTCGAAATGTTTTCTGTGTCAAAAGAAAATTTAGTTACATGGAGTCCCGCTCGCCGCGCGATCCCTGTCCGTGCGTCTCCCTCGGACGTCGCTCCGCTAGCAGGGACTCGCCGACGGCGGCGCGGCCGCCGGCCCCGAGCGGTGGGCGGTACCTGGCTTGGCCGCCTGCAGGCTCTCGCCGACGGTGGCGCGGGCCGCGCGGCGCCGTCCCCCCGCTAGGACCGTGCTGTGCGCCGGCGCCGCTTCTTCGCGCTCTGAGATTATTTCCAATGACTCGATGTCCGATGCTCTGTAGACAATGCACGTAACCACGTCATACTTTAAGACCTATTTCCTACACCACTATCTTGATAAATACATTATGACCGGTGACTAGGTCATAATGTGTCCACAAAAAGTGACCATAGACAAACCGACAAAGGAGGACAGCCATCTGGATCACTGTATGGTGAGGTTACAAAGCCCCAAGCATGAATGTATAATGAGCATTATTGCTGACAGGTGGGACTGTGCAATGCTGGCACACTGGACCTCTCTACATGCGCCATTGGTGCATTGTACGCTTTAAGTAGATGGATTGAGATGTAACAAGCAACTACTACTACTAACATAATTATTAAGTTTTTTAATTAAGTTTTTTAACAAATTGTATGGATTATAAAAAAAAAGATCTGAAATAAATGATATAAAAAAAATCGTAATAAGCCGGTGCACATTGGAGAGTAACTCTTTAGTGGAAAGTAAGAGTATTCCTGAAGTAGCAGTTAACCAGAGCATATCGAGTCACACTTGGTGTATGATTCCAAAGCCATTACAAAAACTAATTCAGGTACAAATAAGTCAATTTGGTTTATTTTTTACAAACTGTTATTTAGCTTTCCTTGTACCTAACTAATTAGCTTAGTATGTAAACAATTCTACAAAGTACATCTTGATACCCTCCTTGTTCTGATTGGCATGAAAGGAGAATGGGCAAATTGTCCCAAGTGCTGTATACAGTTGTGCTATATCGTATTTGAAAGCTCTCTATAAGAGCTTATTTTTTTTTAAAGTGTGCAGGGAAAAAGCTATAGCCCATTTTATACCTCACTTTGCACTAGCAGTTGTATGAAAAGTATCTGTAAAATCATGTTCGAGATATAGCCGAAAGATTTTAACCACGCATTACTGAGGCCACTAGAAGTAAAAAACGTAATGTGAGCATAGGTCTAATTAGCTGTTTTTTTTTTTCATACAAAACAATTATTAATTACAATTCTTAAGGTAAACCACAGTTGAACAGTGCTTTAGGACGAGCTGGCAACGTACTACTTTAACTTTTGACATGTTAGGTCATAATGGTTATTTATTTTCGATCATGTTGATGACTTAAATGACAAAGGCTTATTTCAGTTTGATGTAACACATTTTGTTATGACTTTTCAGTCAACAGAATGGCAACGTTGCATACATTAGGGTGTGTTACACTTAAGTTTTATTAAAACATATTTTTTTATTTTTGCGTCCCACGTCACCCCTGCAGACACCTAGTCTTCGAAACATGGCCTATGATGATCCTTACACCGAGTACTACACGTCCATACTACTCACAGCGCCCATACAAAAATGCCCATTCTCCTTTGGCAAACATATGAAAACTGGATGACAATAGTCAATGAACAGATTAGCTTGACCTAAAAATATCTTTTTTAACCCATTAATTCCCAAAAAATATTCACTTTATGAAAGCGTCAAGGCGAGTGGGTGGATTTCTTTTAAGCATAATGTCCAAGTAAGACCGGAGCCGTCAATCCTAGTAAGAGAAGTCCAGCCTCATGCAGTCCTCATGAACACTTCAGTCTTTGATTTGTGGCTACTGTGCTACTTGGCCCAACCTCACAACCGTAACGGGCAGTGGAGCCGGCGGGGCTTACTTGAGCGTGACCCGCGCCTTGGGGTAGGGGAACCCGTTGCGGAAGGGCTTGGTGAGCGTGATGGAGCCGCCGTCCGCCGCCGCCACCGTGCCCTGGTAGCAGCCCAGCGCGCCGCAGCGCACCGACACGCCGTAGCCCTCCCAGCCCGACATGCCGCACGAGGCGCGACCGCTACGCCGCCCAACACATCACTCGCTGCTGACACGGTTCACTGCTTTTTCAATATCGCAGATTTCTACTTCTCTCACTGTCGCGAAACGAAATAAACACAAATAAATAATACTCCACGACACGACACGATAAAAGCACGCACAGATAAGAAAGATGAGTGAAACCGGGTGGAAGGAAAGGCGATGAAAGCATGAAATGAAGTAAATAACCGACACTACTACTATATCTCTCTAACCTGTGGTGTAACATGGGTCATATTTTGTCTGTGGGTCGAGTCGACAGCTGTTGGCTACTGTCAGCTGTCAACACAGGTTGGCTGTTGGCTGTCAGAATCAGAATACATGGGATCATAGTTGGTACAGTACAGTTCAGTAGTTTCAGTTTATTTCAGTGGTAGTCCGTCTGTAGTCCGTGTCGACACTCGAGGTCGGTAGGAGTGGAGCGGAGTTTTCATTTATTTTGTGCGGCCTGCGGAAGGGAATTATGAGATAAAGTGCGTTAAACGTAGTTTTGTGCGAATAAATCACAAATCAGAATTTATTCGGTGAACGCACTTGGGCAATTCGCACTGCAGATACTTTCCAGGTAATGTTTTACTCGCTAGTCACATCTGGTTCTTTATTACCAAAACTACTTCGATAAGCTTTATTGTAGGAATAATAACTGTCTGTATTGTCACACTCTCAATGAAACCAAGGGTATATCACTTTACTGGAGTTAGTTTGTTTTAGACTGCAAACTCCCTGTGCTGTGCACCATTCGGAAAAAACCCGGCAAGAGCTTGTGGGATTATCCTCAGGCAGTGTAGGGTTCTGTAGCCCGTTCTACTAACTGTGATAAAAACAGTTAGCTGTTGGCTTTGTGAGATTTCCCTTATGGCATGGTTCCAGTAGATTAGTAATTTAGGCACCCGTGATTTAAGTGCCAAAGATGCCTAGGTGCTTAGTTGTGAAAGTTTTTATTTTAACTTTGTTGTATCTGCTTTCATTTAAGGTATGTTCAAAAAAATTCGAAATTGTAGTTTTTGCTGCAAGGGACACATTTATGACAGTTCCGAATAATAATAATATAATTAGTATAATTTGTCTTTCAGTAGAATTTTGACCTATTTTCTATGGGAAATATGTCACTATGTTACTGTTGGTAGGCAAATGAGGCATGGTCTGGATATTGAAATACACTCAAATCTAAAAATTTCAAATAACATACAAACAAGTAATATTTTTTTGAACAGTTAGTTTATTTCATGTTTGATTTTACTCCTGTAATACACCCCTGACATGGTTTTAAATAATTAAATACCTATCTGAAGAACAGCTAGCCTCAGCAAAAAAGAACCACTGCAAATAAAACCTGCTCTGAAATAAAAAACTGGCCACGAGCATGTGGGGCTGTGCTCATTGCAGGGTTCCATAGCTGGCACGACATGTAAATGCATGCAATATATATTTATAGTTAGTTGCCAGATAATGAATAGGAATGTGTCTTACTGTATCACTGTTTAAAGTAATGCTGCGAAGCAGAGAGAGGTTGGACAGAGAGGAGACCTTTGGATAGTTGTGGGACAAATGTTAATATTTTACTGAGCTCTCGGACTGTAGATGATGAGAAGTTACGAAAAAACGTTTATAACAATGTGTAGGCCGAGCGCATGGAGAGCGAGGCGGACATGGTGAAGGAGAACGTGCTGGCGCGCGAGCCGTTGCGGCTGCGCTGGCTGGTGGCCGGCCTGGCGGCCAGCGTGCTGGCGGCGCTGGCGCTGCTGGCGGCCGGCCAGCGCCTGCCCGAGCCGCGCCGCCGCGGCGCGCCGCCCGACACCTTCATCGCCGAGATCGCGCACGAGCACCTCGTCAACCTCACCTCCATCGGGCCCAGGGTACGGTATACTACTGCTTTACTACGCCTGGCCCGTTTTACATTTAAACTTTGTCGGGTTCCAATAAGTCTATTACGAGATGATCAGAGAGCAGAAGAATCGGTGATGTAGAATTGTCAACAATAGAATCCGGCCCCGTAAGTTAGGCACCCTGAATATCCATCGTTTTAAATACCTATGGTTTATAAATTAGAAAATAAGCTCTGAACTACTTTTTGCTTTACTCTTTTTTCAAAATGTGGTCGAAACTCGATTAGCCGGCACGGTTCTGTGAGATTGGCTCCATGCCGACCGAACCTTCTCACGGCTGACTTGTTCCCTCCTTTGAGCCTCGTCAGTCAGCCATGCGTCTCGGCGAAAGATATCCCGGTCGTCGAGTTGGCGCCGCTGGTAGATCAGAGCAGCGGGAACCAGGCGAGACCTCCGACCCCAAATCGATCGCAATTCCTGGCCAGTCAGACTCACATCATCGTCCTGACTGTCAACGTCGGCCCCTCGGAGCCGGATTCAGATAGATAGATAGATATTTTTATTTGCATTGAATAAGTAGGTCCATCAAAGTCATGGAGGTGGTACGGCGACAACACGTAATTAATTCTGCTTCTGTATCATTAAACTAGCGTGCAAAAGTTTTGAGACTTCGCGGGAAATTATTCCGCAAGAGGAAGTCGGTCACACGCAGAGCGGATACGGCAGGACGCTTGTGTGGCAGGTGGCGGGCAGCTACGAGAACGAGGTGGTGGCGGTGCGCGTGCTGCTGGCGGCGCTGCGCGGCATCGCGGCCGGCGCCGCGCCGCACCACCGCCTGGAGCTGGACGTGCACGCGGCCAGCGGCGCCTTCCCGCTGGCCTTCCTCGACGGTCAGCCCGGCCCCTAGCGCGCGCCGCGTGCCCGCCGCTCGCCCGCTCACCGGCCGTGTGTTGCAGGCATGAACAACGTGTACCGCGACGTGCAGTGCGTGGTGGCGCGGCTGTCGGCGCGCGGCGGCCGGCCGGCGCCGCCCGCGCGCCGCACGGCGCTGCTCATCAACTGCCACTTCGACACCGTGCCCGACAGCCCCGGTGAGCGCTCCGGGCGAGCGGTTAGACGCCGCCGTCCCAGGCTCGTTGTCGTCTGCCGGCCCTCGCGGCCGGCGGTTGACGCAGCCGAGTGCAGCCGACTGATGTCAGGCGGAGCCACCCCGATGGCGATAGCGCTCCCGTACTGGAGCGGGCTCGAGCTCGGAACGAATTCTGTATCTTTCCAGCACCAGCATCGGCTCTGCCCTCGATGGCTGATAGGATAGAGTGACTGGGAGAGGTATCAGAGTTTTGAAAAGTAGGACTCATTATCACGGAAAATAGGCCCACGGGCCTCTGCCCGTCTGTTTTGGAATCATCAAATTAACGTTTTGACGGTTAAAATGGAAATATTGGGAAAATGTACGAGTTGGGCGTCGCCGAAAGAACAGCGAATCTCCACGCAACCCGCCCACGAGGTTTGAACTCAATCTGCAACTGACGAGCATTTCGGCTTTAGGTATCATACCTTCGATAACGTACCACATGCAACAAGCTATCTATTTACTAGAAGTTACATTCTTCCACACTGTAGCATATTGTAATATGGTCTCGCTCCGCATGTTAATGTCTTTGTTAATTATTATTGACTTCTGACCCTGTCATACATGTGTTGTACGTAGCTGTTTGTTTCCTCGCGCAGTTCTACGTAAATGAGCCAAAATATTAAAATACCAAATAATGCGCTCCGCCCGCACGTGTACTTAGTTTTTTTCTGTGTATCCTGTCATGCATTATTGTGTATTTAGCACACCTCTATGATTAAGTAATCATAGAGGTGTGCTAAATCCGCAACTGTACAGTCGACGTCGTAAATTGAATAGGTCTCACATGCAAGAGCGTTGTAGGGTGACTTGGTTTTCGAGCGCCCGACGCTCGCCCGCCGCGCCAATCACGATCAATGCCGCTTAGACATACGCTCGGAAGTCGAAAATCACCCCGCAGGACGGCTGCGGAGGTAATCTTTCTGCGCATAGGCAACGAAGCCACAGCGCCAATAGACTGATCGTGAGTGCTCTCTTAACCTGACTGCCGCCAGGACGAAGTTTATGTTTTTAGATAACGCAAAGTAGGTATATCTGAACAATTTAGAATCTACCTCTTCGCTTTAATAGTACACATTACACCCTGAGGGTGGTGAAATAAAGAATGTCTCAGATCGCAGGAATTTGTCGCACGAGCCAAAGGCGAGAGCGATAAACATGCCATCTGAGGCTTTATTTTACGTCTTCCCCTGGCCAGGAAGTGGAAATTTCTACTCGCGTAGCAGGCGGTAAATTGCTACTTACGGCCCGGGGTGACGTAAAAATATTAACGAGTCACGATACGACATAAAAGTACTTACTTAAAGCAATACAGACCAAATCGCTTAGCCATTTCTGACGCGGACTGTACCCCGAATCGTGATGTTAGTCAATGAAAAACCCGAAAGACATTGTGAGCCGCGCCCGCCCCGCCCGCCCCCCGCGGCCGCGTGCGCGCCGGCCGTTAGCGCGCCGCCGTGCAGCGCCGCTCGGAGGATCATTACTGTAATCGACTTGTCTAAGTCTTGTACCTACGCATTATTCTTTAATGGAAATACAGTGTATTGTTCATGCAATTCGCTTTTTTTGACGGGGAGGGTAATGTTCATCTGGGGCGATTCGAGGGTAATGTGGGTGTCTCCCGCACAGCCCGTTGGCCCGCGGGCTGGCGTCGCTGAGCGCCGCGGGACCCCTGAAGCATAAATTCACAGAGGAATACAACAGGCCAAGCCGCCGGTGGGCGTCGTAGTAGCGATCTCTTTATCTCCCCACGTTCCCCATTTTCAAGAAGATGGCTGCCCCCGGTGCGGCTTTTCGGCCAGTCTAGCGAAATTAGATCGTGTCCGACCGATGGCTGTTGCTTAAGCACCCTCAAGACCAGAGATTACGTTCCCTTCGATCAGCTTTTCCCCTACTAATATCACTATGCCCGCTCTACCCGAACACCCGGAGCCACTGAATATGGCTCCGCTTGGAGTCTTCATCCTGCTGACCTTCCTGTGTCACAAGAAACGGATGCGCATGGGAGATGAGTCGTGTCAATCGTGTTGACTCTCGTTTGATACGTGGCTATTTTCTTTTTTTTTGTTACGAAAACCTTTACTGTTCCAATTTTAAAATCGGATGCATTTAGCGTTGCCTTGATATCCTGACTAACGAGCGGCGCGTGCCTTCCGTTGATTCACACGGGAATGTTAGCGCTTTTCGCAGCCGTCGGGGTAATTTGCTCGATTAGCGCGTTGCGTTGCGAGCGCCGTTGATTCCATTAGCAGCTGTGCAGGTCTCGGCGTGTGCGCTGACCAACCATCCGCCTCCGCAGCCTCAGCGACTACCGACTTCAGCGTAGCATCCTTACCTACTAGGGAGAGTTTTAAAATACCTAAGCGCTAAAATCATTAGTAGGTAATTAATAATCATAACTCTCCCATAAGGAATACGGTATATCATTCGCTAACAAAATGGCACACCTAAAAGTGTAAAATTGTTGTAGGTACCTACTTAGATCATCAGATCATCGAAATCGAAACGAGGAAAACAAACAAAATTTTATGAAATTATGATACAAAGTTTAAAAAATATGCGAAGCGGCTGACGACAGCACGCGGCGTACGTAGCAACACGCGCGGCCGGCGGCGCGCACCCGCGAGTACGGGTCGACCTCTTATTGATTGACTAGAGAAACAGATTGACCCAATCACGGCAGTAGACAACGAGCGGCTAGCAATCGGCTGCGCTGCGGCCTCTTTGTTACCCTCGTTTAAAAGAGATTCCGTCGATAAATTAATTGGGTCGACGCGGAGCATGGCGCCCTGTGGCGCTCCCGGGGCCCGCGTCGGCGGGCCGAGAGCCGCTGGTCTCGCGCAAAGTTAAAAGGTACCTGTGCAAAGGCGTCCAAAATGAAACCGCGGCTACCCCAAGTATCCATAGCCTGCATCCTGGCCTCTGGCTCTCTCACGTTCGTAAGTGACGCGTGCGGTACTAACCCGGCCGAGCCGGCCCGTCCGCACTGCGACCGCCACTGGCACGGGGCACCGCCGCGTGGAGCTCGCACCGCCGATCTCGGTGGCCAATACGCCAGCCGTCATTGAAATAAAAATGAGGTCATCGATGTTTCCAGTTTACAGCTTTAGTTAGCGCATGGTAATTAAAAACCGGCTCTTGCTCTTTTTCTTAATGTTTAGACTTTAGACCCGTTAATTGTATGCCAGTCGGTGGTGAGGCGTGAATGAACGACACTTGTCTTTTTACTACATTCAAAAGAACAAAAGACAAAAGAGAGTTAAGTACATTAAATGGAACGAGGTGCTCGTTAGTTGTTTGTTGTGGACGATTACCTACTGCGGGTGGAAGACTATCAGCAGATAGCATACGATAAGCTATCGTTAACCCGAAACCCGTTTCCGATTTCACTAATCAATGGCGCGTGTTAATAGCGTAGGTATAGCGGAGTACGGATTGGATCTAGTCCTGAAGTGAACTCTGGCCACAAATAGTGCAGGGTGGAAGCTGAAAGGCCACTTTCTACTGTCGGGTGTTTTGTTTCCTTTTTTATTAGAATCTTGCAGATGAAATCGAAAGGGCGATAGTATTTCCAATTGAGACTTTCTTTAAAGCAAATTTTTTCCATTCATTTTTTTTCTTGGTGGTAGGTATTAGCTCTTACGGGCTTAACTTAAATAAACAAGAGAGGCATACATCGACGTAAAAAAATATATTTTACACATATTTATAAGTTTTCTTAACATGCGGTATCCCGCAAAAATTGTAATCTCGCGGGATCAAAAATCGACCCTGTAAATTGCGAGACGACCTAATATCCTGCGACACGCGGCGCCCGGGCGGCCTCGGGCCGGGCGGGCGCCGGCCGGGCGCCCCGTGACGGCGCGTGTTGCGCGGCGCAGGCGGCAGCGACGACGGCGCGGGCTGCGCGGTGGCGCTGGAGACGCTGCGCGCGCTGGCCGCGTCGCCGGCGCCGCTGGCGCACGACGTGCTGCTGCTGCTGAACGGCGCCGAGGAGAACATCATGCAGGGCTCGCACGCGTTCGTGACGCGCCACCCGTGGGCGCGCGCGGCGCGCGCCTTCATCAACCTCGAGGCGTGCGGCGCGGGCGGGCGCGAGGTGCTGTTCCAGGCCGGCCCGCACGACCCGTGGATCATGGAGGAGTACGCGCGCAGCGTGCCGCACCCCTTCGCGTCCAGCCTGGCGCAGGAGCTGTTCGAGAGCGGCCTCATCCCCGCCGACACCGACTTCCGCATCTTCCGCGACTTCGGCAACCTGTCGGGTGAGTGCGCGCGCGGCGGCGGGGGGAGGGGGGGGGGGCGGCCGGCGCTCGGTACTGAGGCTCGCGTGTTGCAGGCGTGGACCTGGCCTGGAGCGCCAACGGCTACGTGTACCACACGCGGCTGGACACGGCGGAGCGCGCGCCGCCCGCCGCGCTGCAGCGCACCGGCGACAACGTGCTGGCGCTCGCGAGAGGTACCGTTATTTAAGGCGAGGCATTTCCCCGCGAACTAGGATTTTAGGTGGTGAGGTGTGGGGCGCCGCGCCCATGCGTCTCACGCTACGCGCGCCTTAAATCATTATAGTTACAGAGCCGTTGGGATAGGGACGGGTGCGCATTTTTTTCACATAACTTTTTAAGTCCTATTATCGGAAGTCTGAAAATGTTTCTCATATCATTTTACATCATAATGATCACTTTTCATAAAAATATTAAACACTAACAATCGAAACTCATACATATAATAGGTAATCAACATTCATAATATCGCTAATCACACACCTTTTTTATGCTAATATTTGTTATCATATATTTTCTTATACTAACGATTGAAACTCCTAATCATTCTAATTCATAACGCCAATGTTTATAAATTTGTTTATAGTAATATTTGTTTTCATATATTTCTTAATCATAAGTGTTATTTATTCGCATTATACTACTAAATATCGATCTAGCAAACAATATACGATATATTATTGTAATCGAATTTATTTATTTTTAAATTTTTTCGATTTTCTTTTTGTATTTTTTTTATACATTCAATTTAAATTTAAAATGCTATATATAATGAATGACAACACAAAGAAAAATTAGGGTAGTGGCAGGATTCGAACCTGCTGCCTTGCGTTTGTCAGTTTCCGCCACATTACCGCTGCCATACTCTGCGAATTTTTCAATGTGTTTTGTCTTTACGGTCATTACATTATTGATATTTTTTCTTTGGAAAAACTACCCTTGGTGTCATCTGTGAGAAACTTAATCAAGTTATCTCATTTAACTTGGTCATGTATGAATGCCCGTTAGCTGACGAGAGATGACGCCATTTGTTGTTAAATTAGTCAATTTATTTATGCCAAAACTTGAATATTTCCCAGCGGTTTTACAAGAAGCCAAGCCGACGCCCGCTACAAGGGATGCCCAATTTTTTGATTTGAATCAATCTATTGGAACGCAATGGATAGTAATCCATTGAATCGATCTACGATCTGGATCGCATGGGTTTGAATCGATCTAGCAAAGATCGCATGAATCGCATCGTAATCCATACTTCCATTAATCCGTAGTAATATTGTAAATCAAAAAAGAAGTTTGTTTGTCCTTCCTTAACGTCGTACGTAACAAAGAGCCAGAATCATTTGTTATTTTTTGTAGAGGGATAGTTGATAGACAATCTGCCGGCAGTTGAAGTATACAGTGGGTAGTATAATGATCAATTATTCGATAACCCTCTCTTGTTGCGGCAGTTGGGTAATCAATACAGCGGAATCAGCGGGTGCGGGCTAGCAGTAGTTTTAAGTAAAAAAAATATTTCTTTCGATTTCAGCTGTTGTTGTACTGGAATTTTCTCCAATTTTGCTTAAACTTTTATTTACATCACTAATATCTCTATATGTGTCCTTGTGGTGTCATTTTAGATGGTTAGTCAGCTTGGTGGTATTTCCATTTGTTTTAACCAATAGTTGACATACTTAATTTACATTTTCCACCCGTGTCACTTTTAATAAAAAAGTGCCAAACATTTGACTTTACTGGCAGAGCCATTTTAAAAACACGTCGCGCTCTCAAAATTATAATTAGTCATACAAGATCAAACTAAGGAACCCTCTGGCAATAAAATAAACTAAAAATGATCACCTACATTCATATTTCTTCTAGACGCAAAGATTGTTTATAGTAAAGTATACTATTTCACTTCATGTAATAAGAATGGAATAAGAAACAGATCTCAATGTAGACTTTGGTCAAGATATATTTAGGTTATTGCATATCGTACTACGAGAATTGAATAATAACAACATATCCTAGTTCGCGCTCAAATGCCTTGCCTTAAATGTTTGATCATAATCATAAATTTATCTGTCAAGCCAATTTACAGGTCAACATAAAATAAAACATGTAGTATTACAATAAAACATATTAGCAGAGTAGCGTACATCCTTCTACGGGTCGGTTTAGGTAGAAGAAGTTAATCTATATAAATATTACTAATCAAAATTACATTACATGCATTATTACATCGCTCTTGGCAACAAGTATATTAATAGTAGTTTATGCAACTGCTATAATATAATGAGAGCCCTTCAAACACGAGTGTTTTATAAGTACCTACCTATACTTCATTTATTTTAGCATTAGAAATTGGGCAAACAAAGAAGCAGTAGTCATAAACCTTTTTCTTTAGAGGTTATTAATTATAAAAATAATTATTGCGATATTTTCTTCTTAACAATAATTTCTTATACATAGGATATTACAGTCACCTTCATTCTAATGCTAAATAAAAGAAGTATAGTCCGACACCCCTGCCGGACCGTTCATAGGGGCGCCAGGCGTCGGGGGGACGAGGTAGCGTCAGTAGCGCAAGCTGCACACGTAGGGACATGCCCCCGAGATGTCTTGGGAAAAGTCGCTCTATATTTTGACGCACCAATTAACAGAACGTAAAATATTATTTCCTTTACTTTTAGTTAAATACACCTAAATTAAATTATACAACATTTAAGGGGAATTGGAATAGATAAACAAAAAATTTGGACCTACATTATTTATATTCCAAACTATACCTTGTTTTTTCAGAATGAGAAATTGGATAAACAAAACAGCAGCGATCGTAAACCTTTTTCTTTATGGGTTCAGGTAGGTAAAACATTTGGTGGACTTGGTTTTTCAATTTTTTCAGACCACTTGACGGGTTTTGATTTCGTCCATATTAATCAAATGTTATAAAATATAACAACAATAACGTAAACTTAAACTAGGAATAGCAAGCTAGGTTTAATAAAAACGAACAACCCTAAAACCTTTCGCAACAAATAAATAATCACACTTACACACTGAGTGAAATATGATTAAATTTGATATTTAAAATTTTTGCACAGCGCCACCACTGAACCCAATAGTTCCGTTTTACGTTTAGAAACTTCGTTTTCACAGTGCACATAAAAAAAACAATTATTCATTTAATTTTTTTACGTATTAATAAGAATCATTCACAGTAGGTACCTAATAAAATAAAATAGAATGTTTCATTTCATTAAAGTGAATTATTTTATTAGGCACTGTGATTGCAGGTAAATTATTTTATAATTAAAACTTAGTGATATTTTTCTATATTTGGCATCTTTTTGCCTTTAACGCAGACGTGCTTATTAAATAACCTATAAATGTTTTCGGAACAGTTCTTTCTCACACTAAAAAAAAAAACTATGTATAGCTCAAATGACTCCGAGCGAGCTAACTGATTCGGACCGTGACGTCGACGCTGTAAACGCTGTGAGTAATGTAAACGTTATTCGGACCGCGGCCCTAGAGCGCCTCGTCCCCGCCCGCGTCTGTCGCCCCGGGCACGGCCGTACAGTGACGCTGCGTGTGTCCCGCGCAGGGATGCTGAGCGGCGGGCGGCTGGCGCGCGCGGCGGAGCGCGTGGCCGGGCAGCCGGTGTTCTTCGACGTGCTGGGGCTGGGCGTGGTGTGCGCGCGCGCCGGCCTGGCGCTGGCCGCCGCCGGCGCCGCGCTGGCCGGCGTGGCGCTGCGCCTGCAGCTGCACGCCGCCGCCGCCCGCGACCAGCGTGAGTGCCGCGGCGCGCCGAGCGGCGTGGCCCGCTCTTGTAGCCGGCTCGGCCGTACGGTCGGGTGGAGAGACCGGACGCCCTTGATTATTTTAGATTTTTGTCTTAGTAATAATTAATACGCCAAAAAATTGTTTATGGAAGTCATGGTTTTTTTGGCCATCTATCACGAAATTTTATTACAATCTAATCATCAGTCTTGCAATTGCAATGTTGAAAGTCTACCGAAAGCCGGAGGGTCGGACGCCGTGTGACATGCCCGGACGCGCATTCAAAGAGCCCATAACCGCGTCCGGCTTCACCCGGCCGCCTGGCTAGCCGGCGGCGCGGGGCCGCCGACTGACGCCGACGTCTGCCGCAGTGTACATCAAGCGACGCACGTGGTGGCGGCTGGTGGGCGCGGCGCTGGCGCGGCAGCTGCTGGGCGCGCTGGCCGGCGTGGGCGCGGCGGCGGGCGCGGGCGCGGCGCTGCACGCGCTGGGCGCGCGCCTGTCGTTCTACAGCGCGCCGTGGCTGCTGGCGCCGCTGTACGCCGCGCCGGGTGAGCGGGCGGGCCGGGGCGGGCGCGGGCGGGGCGAGCGGCGGGAGTGACGCGCGCGTGTTGCAGCGCTGGCGGCGCAGTGGCTGGTGGCGGGCGGCGCGCGCGGCGCGCTGCGCGGCGTGCTGCGCGGCTGGTGGGCGGCGCGGCTGGCGGGCGACGCGGCGGCGGCGGGCTGGGCGCTGGCGCTGCTGGCGTGCGCGGGCGGCGCGCTGCGCTCGGGCTTCGTGCCGGCGCTGTGGGCGGCGGGCGGCGCGGCGGCCGGGCTGCTGGGCGCGGCGGCGGGCCTGCGCGGCGCGCGCGAGCTGCTGCTGTGGGCGGCGTGCTGCGCGCTGCCGGCGCTGCAGACGGGCTACGTGGCGCTGGACGCGCTCGCCATGTTCGTGCCCATCATGGGCCGCGCCGGGCCGGTGCCGCACGACGTTAGTATCGCGCTCGGCGACCGTTCGCTCGCCCTCCTCTCGGTGGCGAGGCTGCGTCCGTTGGACTGCGACCGGACGGACGGACGGAACGCTGAATTTTCTCGATTCGACACCTCATACTTGAATGAATTAAAAATATTTTCTTTTATCTTATGTGAAGAGATGCGCTCTGTTACATGAATTGCAATACAGTTTCAACCGGTGACCCGCCCCGGCTTCCAGGAAAATGGCAGCTAGGACGCCGGTGCTGATAAAAGCGCTGTGGAAAGTGGTGATTCTAATGCAAAAACCTATCACTAAATTATGTCTGATGCCGACAGACACTGAATCGTAATCATTAAAAACAAAGTAAAAAAAATAAATATTGCAATAATTTCTAAATTACTAGCGAGTTCAAAAAAATAATTATTTAATTTAATACACGCCGTTCATAGTTTATATTGCACAATTTGTTTATATTGTGCACTATACAGGTGTCCTAAAAGTCAAGGTTGAACTGGAAATGCGCGATAGGGCAAGCGGTACCCGTTGTATAAAATAAAACCTGCCATTACCTTAATTTAATTTTGTGTTGTTAATGACAACATAATTTTAAATTTAATTTGAAAGCTTAAAAAAAATCGGAAGTAAATTACGATCACAGAAAAATAAATAAAACAATAAGTTATAGACATGATAAAAAAATGGACATCTCGTGATGTTCTTTCAGATAGACTACAATTCTTTATTTTTCTGAATTTTATTTTATTCCGACTCGCCCTCTCTCTGTAAATCGAGGACTAAAATCGAGACAACCGCCTCGGTTTATAAGAGAATATCACTCGTCCGTAGGGTTGCCAACATTTTTTCGGCGGAATATAGTATTTTTTTATATAGTACGCTTCAAAAAAATATAGTATTTTTTTGGAAAGATGAAAAAAGGCAATGGTGTAAGTTTGTTGTCTATTAATCTGTTCTATCTATTGTTATAACGTGACAAGTGCTCGAAATATAGTATATTTGCGTACTATATATCAGTTCAACAGTATATAGTACGGAGAGCCGAAATATAGTACAATACTATATAATATAGTACGGTTGGCAACCCTACTCGTCCGCCCGGCCGCGCAGAGACAATCGCCACCCCGAGCGACTGCGCGCGCAGCTCCCGCTAGGCGGAGCGGGCGCAGTGACGTTGCGGCGCGCAGGTGGTGATGGGCGCGCTGGTGGCGGCGCTGGCGCTGGCGGCGGCGTCGTGGCTGCAGCCGCTGGCCGCGGCCGCGCGCGCGCGCCGCCTGGCCGCCGCGCTGCTGGCGCTGCACGCGGCCGCGGCGCTGCTGGTGCTGGCCGGCGCGCTGGGCGCGCCCTACAGCGCGGCGCGGCCGCAGCGCCTCATGCTGTTCCACACGCGCCGCACGGACCACGTCGCGGGCACGGCCGAGGCGCTGTTCTGGATGCCCGACCTCGACGCCAACTCGCCCGGCGACCTCGCCCGTTACGGTGAGCGTTTTTCTAAAAAAGGCCCGCGTTTACGTCTCAATTTTAAACGTCACTCGAACTCGTCCCCGTGACGAGCGCGACTGTGAAAAGTTGTTCCCGTCTTTTTATTGTTTCGATGTTTCGAGTTGTCGTCATTGCTGTCCTGCTATCATTATTTCGTTTGGTGAAGCGTGTCGCAACGGAAGCCTCCTCGATCTTGATGATCTCGATTGAAGTGTGATTGAATTCTCATTACATTACTTTATTTCTGTACTACAAATTATACAGTTTTTAAATTAAAGTCAGTTAGCCAGTAATACTATCCACTTGAAGTACAAATATGAAGGTCATTTTTATGTCCTATTTATAATAAATTATTAGTAAAAAGAAAATAACACAATAATTATTTTTATAATTATTAATCTCTAAAGAAAAAGGTTTATGACTACTGCCTCTTCGCTTACCCAATTTCTAATGCTAAAATAAATGAAGCTTGGGTACTGCAGGGTGATGTCAATCAAACAAACCTTTGAAAAAATGATTTTATTTAAGAGAAACCTGTCTTAAGTTATATTTTTTATATCCCGCACTGGTAGAAGTATAACACGGGTCACGTGGCGTGAGCGGTCGCCATGTAGATGAGTCGTTTTGATGAGCACGGGCGGTGGCGCAGAGCGAGGGACTGAGAGGTCGTGTCGCCGCAGTGCCGGAGCTGGCGGCGGCGGCGCCGACGCGCGCGGCGGACTGCGAGCGCTGGGTGTACTGCGGCGCGCCCTACTACCTGCCGGCGCTCGGCTTCATCCCGCGCGGGCACGCCGCGCCGGCCGCCGCGCCGCCGCTGACGGCGCTGGCCGCGGCGCTGTCTGTGCGCGCGCGGCCGGGCGGCGCCGAGCTGCTGCTGAACGTGACGGGCCCGGCGCACGTGGTGCTGGTGCTGGCGCCGGCGCGCGGCGTGCGCCTGGCGCGCTACGCGGCGGCGGGCGCGGGCGGCGGCGCGCCGCACGAGGCGCGGCGCTGGGCCGCGCGCCGCACGTACTTCTTCACGCTGCACGACGCGCGCCGCCCGGCGCCCTGGGCGCTGCGCTTCGAGCTGGAGCTGGAGGCGGGCGAGCTGCCGCCGCGGCACTGGGCGGACGTGTCGCTGGCGGGCCACAGCCAGTTCGGGCCGCACAAGGAGGCGCCGGCGCTGGCGGCGCTGCTGGCCGCGCTGCCGCCGCACGTGGCGCCGGCCGCCACGGGCTGGGGCGTCGACCTGCACCTGTACCGCGTCTAGCCGGCCCGACCGCCGCGGTCGCGAGACGTGCCATCTCGACAAAAATAGTCAATTAAAATGAGAACTCTCAGTTACATATCGTTATTGTGACCGCTTATGTGATCGAATCGAAATGCAATTTTTGGCGAAAACCATCCGAAACATCTTGAGAAGTTCGCTCGACTGAGCGATCCGAAGCGTCCGCTCAGGGCGACGAGCGGAGCGCTCGTTCGGCCGGTGGAAGTTGTCATTCGACAGTCCTCAGTACGGCGAGCAACGCGAAAATAGAATATTTATGGGATGTACAGAAAATATATTTCTGGCTCAAAAGCTTTAAAAAAACCATTACATGCAACGTTCTCACCCCAGCATAAAGAGAAAAGTATGGGATATATATTCCTCGTGAAACAAGATTGTACTTTTTTTCAGTCATTATCAGTTAAATTACGAATGTTCGCGTTTCTGATTTTAAAAATTAGGAATTTCCCATACAAATTCTTAGCCTTGGGGGTCGATTTTCTAAAGTTGACGAACACAGGTTTGGCAACTTTAGAAAATGTAATCAAATTCAAATTCAAATCGTTTAATTCAGGAGCTGGTCCCATAATATGTTAGTGACAATTGTTGCTTACAAAACTATGTTAGTCGGCATCTATTCGAATTACAATTACTTTGCATGTCAATTAGAGATAACAATAAAAATAAAAACAATAAAAGTTAAATGGAAATAAGCTAAATAAGCTGTTGGAAGCTGAATATTATGCAATTAAGCTTTTTCGCTTTTAAACAAACGCTTTTTTACAAAACTTCAATACCTTTCTCAAGTCGTTAAGCGTTGAATTTCTTAGAACCCGGCGTTCTTTAATTATTTATCTCCGTTATAAAAGAAACGTACTTAATTAAAATTGTCCTATTTTCGCGTTCTGCGCCACGCTGGGCAGTCAGTCAGTCGTCAGTGAATCAACCATCAGTCAGGAGTTCTCTCTTTATTTATAACTTTAGTATACTTTATGGCTAATATAAATGGGTAAAGGAATAGTTTAATTGAAGATCAACTAATAACACCACTTCTAATATCTTCAGTCCGAACAACAGCGGACCATGTTCATGTTTTTTTATATATAAAATAGGGAGGCAAACAAGCAAGTGGGTCACCTGACGGGTGGCCATAAATCTCTTTGCCCACCCTAAATGAATTGATCTCTGATTAAATGATTGCGGTTAGTTCAGCTGAACTGGACGGTGCCTGTCCCCTAGACAAGGTCCCTGGCTACGCCACGGCCGCCATCTTGCCTTGTCAGACGTAGCACAAAGGGGTGAACCGTCATTAGCTGCTAACACGACACATGACGTAGCTTCTGATGAAGTCCGGTCACAGCACTTGCACTGTAGCCCGGCCGAGCGCGAGTCGGACGCGAACGGTTCCGAAGCGCCGTGCACTGTATGTACCACTGCCAAATACGCCAACATTAATACCGCTACTCTACAAAAGATGGCGCACGGCGGAGAGACTGCAGTACAGCCCAGGTCGCGATTGAATCGAAGGCTTTCTCTTAGTCCACAAATGCTAAACAAAGGGGGATGTTATACTCTTAGATCTTCTGTATAACCTGCCGCAGCGCGTGTATGTGGTCCACGGTGCTGAAGCCATTTCAGAAACCGGCTTGTTCGGGAGGCTGGAAGTCGTGGCCGACTAGTCATGGACTAGTCGGCCACTAGTCGGTACATCTCTAATTACAATACAAAATTAGTAAAAAAATGTGTAGGTATCTGTTTTTAAAATAATTTACAAAGGGAAAGGGGCGCAGTTTGGATGCGAGCCCTGGGCGCCATTTTACGTCGCTACGCCCCTGGGTCCCTGGAACAAGTGTATGAAACTTCAGTTTGTTTAAAGCACATCATTCGTACATTTGAATTAAAGTATCGTGGCATTACATCAAAACAGTAGTGTGTGTGGGTGTACAACTAAAACACCAGCTATACAGTTAACTAGTTTATTGGTTGGTTAGCTTTTCGAAGGACAAATGACAAATAAATTCCCAAGCTCTTAACAATATTTGGTTTATAGGTAAACTATAATTTCAGTACAAAGTTATTACACAAAAACAGGACACGTCACACCATCTATTACAAATATATGAACTAAGTTATTTCCTGTCATTCACTGTTTAGGTACATGTCACGACATCTAGCTTCACAAAACCTAAACAAGTTATTATAGTTAAATATGCATTCTACAGTGGGTGTAGAGGCCTTACGGAGCACTGGGAGAATGTAGGCTGATTTGGCGATAAGACGTAATAATACCTTGGGATAAAATAAATTTGTAAGTAGTTAGTAGGTATAAAAAGCTTTAGAAATGGTGCTAGCGCCGGAGGCGGTCAGTGCGCGGCAAGTGCCCCGAGGGTCACGGCGCCGCGCCGACGAGCGGGATACAGATCCTACACATATCCGTGTCTTAAGCCAGTATTCATAGATGTAAGAAAGGTTATTGATTAATACAAATGTATATCCTTAAAATTTTTTTTTAATGATTTGCAATAAGTAATGTCACTGCCTATTAAACATGCAAATAGCTAGCATAAGAAACGTAAACGCTGGCACTGGGTGTATGGTGCTAGGTTGACGTTCGTTTTGTATATTTTCGCGCGCGTGCGTTCATATTTGTGTTATTATGTGCCTGCGACAGTTGCAGCCAGCTCGCGAGGCTGGCTTTATCTCTGGCCTGTGCTCCGAGTGACCCAGTGGGGTGAGACGGGCGACGGGCGAGCCGCGCGCTGCGCTAGCCGTTCTGCTTGACATTTATTTTGTATTGCTAAGTAATTCAATGAAATTAGTTGTTTAAAGTTCGCACAATACCAAATGTACTTGTACATATGTATATGTATCACGCATATGTCCTGCCTTAAATTTTTTACCTACCTATATATAGGTATAGCGGGGAAGGAAACTTTATTTAGCAGCCATGCTCGATACAAGCGGCGCCCGCGTCTGACCGCTGTACGCCGAGCCGACTGTCACCCCTACCTTACGTTCATAGATTAGATTTTTCCTAAACTTATTTGTGTTAAAATTATTGTTACCTATTTGTTTGTTAAGGGGGGAACGATGGACGAGTAAGTTCGTGTACTTGTGGCTCGACTTTATCGCCCAGATTAGTCGCGTTGTTCGCGTACTTAAACCAGAGGGGTTACACTCCGCACTGTAGGTACTCGGCCGTCTTGCCTACAGCGTAGGCAAATCGCAGTAGGTTGTCGTCGGTTGCCGCGCGCCTGCTCGCTCGCCCTCGATGTGTCAGTGTAATTGAAAACGAATGCCGCGTAACCCTAACGTGTCGCGGGGAGTTGCGGAGGGAAGGCGGACGCGGGCGGGACGTTCCTTTTGACGCGCCGCCTGGCGAATGAGTATGATACGAACGAACGAACTATTTGTGCGTGTTAATACAGTTGGAATTCGTTTAATCACGGTTGAAAAAGAATAGTTTCTGTACGTTAATACTATTATTCATTCTGTGCACAAACACTGTGAGACACGGACGATGAAGGTAGTCGAGCCTAGTACGTACATAAGTAGCCCCTTTAACGAGCTATTTACTATAAAACCTCAACGCTTTCAACACATTTTAAGACACTTATTGTGCTCAATATCTGAAAGGGGAGACAGGGGGACGAGTAAGTTCGCGGGCTCGAAAACATTTTATCGCCCAAAATGCCTCGTCAGCGTTCTTAGGTGGCACGCGTCACACGGGCGACAGAGGTCGTCGAGCCAAAGTTCGCGAACTTCCTCGTGCGTCTGTCCCCCTTTTTAGAAAGGGTTGTACGAAATTAGTATTGACCTCTGTAATGTAACGGCAGGATGAATTAGATGCACTGTTCTAAGGGTTTAACTTAGCGTTAGGTTGAAATGACTGTTTAGGCATCTAGATAACAGCGCCTATTATTCAACCCTTGAATTGAAAAAAGATGTACCTATACAAATGAGTAGGTATGTCCCTCAGTGCCCTAGATTGTATAAAGTCCTGCCAAGGGTTCAGCCTTGGGGCTCGGTCCCCCGCCTGGGGGACGGGAGTTGGGACAGGAACGAGCGCGGAGCCCCGCCGGCCCGCCGCCACGAAGGACAGTCTTTCTTGTTTCTCATACTGTGATCGTAGGTAGGTAATATGCTTTTGTTGAATGTTATATAAATACATTTTATTACTGAGATTTTGCATTTTGTTTTTCTACCTAACTACTTTAATAGTTAAGTACTTAAATTAGGTTGCCGCTAAGCAGCAGTGCTTGCACTATTGTGTGCCTGCGTGGAGACAGCCAGTGACAGGGAGGTACTGCCATAAAAGGTATTCCATCTTAGACCTCTGTGTTGGCAACGCATCTGCAACATCTTTGGTGTTGCAGGTGTCTATGGGCGGTGGTGATCACTTACCATCAGGTGACCCACTTGCTCATTTGCTTTCCTATGTTGCATAAAAAAAGTGGTCATAATAAGAACGCGACGTCGGGGGAGCTCTCATAATACAGGGGGAACTAGACGTCAAATCCCTAAATGCTTCTGACGGCAGTCTGGTAAAAGAAAAACACGTATGAAAGCTGTGACCTACCACCTCGCCGATCTTTAGCTGGCATGTTTACTCGGGGCTCGGGAGTCCTATCAAGGGAGTACTGATCTTCCCGCGCTTATTTTATTTTTTTGGCCCTTCGCTTCGGGAAAGGCTCAGGGTGTGTCCCCATACAACCATGTGTAATGTGTGACTTGTGTGTGAAAGTCGCAACCAAACAATGCCTTGCTTGAGTGTTTAATGAGTTATGAACAAGACACATTTCATGTCTCTGTAACTTCTCTGTAAGGATGTTTAACGGTTTAACGGAAATGCATATCGCTGATAGAAGACAAGTGAGAATCAGACAATTCAACCAATCATTGTTTAAATACTCAAAGGAAAAAGATTACTTATCATTATCATGTTGCTTATTATGAGTATGGTTGCTACGCCCAAGAGCTACGCCTCATTGGATATTATTTCACTTTTTTTATACGCCAATTGTATTTGTAAACACCACTTTAATCAATTTGCAGGCAATATTGTATTATTCGTTGCAGGCATCGTAATGATTGATACACATTCATACAATACTTTAGCGTAAAACAGAAAGTGACTCCGTTTACAGCTGTATAGTGTGTAGTCTGTCTTTAATCGGTTCCATCGGTTCGATCGAAAAACGGTGGAAAAACGCTTCAATCTGTGGCACGACCTCGTTTCCGGCTTTTGACGTTTGTAGAATCGAAGTTGACTGAAAATCTTTATTGATTGCGCTGAAAAGTAATTTATGATACAAAACGAGTGGCGAGTTCGCGCGAACTTCGGGAATGGTTTTCGAGTAGCACCAGTGAGGCGAATCTCGGCGTGCGTGCCCGCGACGAGGTCGGAGTCGCTCGTGCCGTTGCGGCGGGGCTGGGCGCGGGCTCTGCGGCGGCTCGCGGCGCGGGCGGGATGCGCGGCCAGTGAGCCGGCGCGGCAGGCTGTCGGCCATGGCGGCGGACACGGGCGGCGCGGCGGGCAGCGCGGGCGCGGGCGCGGGCGGCGCCAGCCCTGAGGAGACGCTCGAGTCGCTGCTCCGCGAGGCGGAGGCGCTCAAGCAGAAGCTCGAGGAGGAGCGCCAGAAGCTCAACGATGTCACGCGTGAGTGTCCGACCCCACTGGGACTCCACTCGGGGGCTTTGTTTCACTGGTAGCACTTAGCTATCCGCAACGAACTATGCGCAACCCAGCATTGAGCTGTGACACCGAGCCCACTTCTAGGTTTATTTGTCAGCTAATCTAATGAAACAACATGAAAAGTGGAGTTGTTGGTAAGACATGCTCAGAATCATTGGAGTACTAACAAGAATTCTAAAGAAAGTATTATGAATTGTTCTAAATATTTCTAAAAAACAAATACCAATAAAAACAGCCACTGATTTCAACAAGCAATTCACACACGCTATGGCGTGGCTGAGAGATTGTGGAAAAGTAATAAAGTATTGAGTATCATGTCAGCATTCTGATTTCATACATTCTATTGCTATTTTAGATCTTTTTTGAACATGTACAATTCACTCGTTAACATCAGGTTTAATCAGTTGGGTACCTATGTTAGAAACTCTGAATCTCTATTGATACTCGAGGGATCCAACATCAGACTACACTTAAAACATCTCCAGGCAAAAAAAACAAGGTGTCCAGCTAATCTTGTTTGTATGAAAAATGTCCTTTGTGTAGCTGCATAAATGAATACATGTTGGTATGTGTAAAATAATATTGTACCTAGTAAGGTACTTAGCAGATTAATAGGAGAAAAAACATTGAGATTTTTAATGCTTTAAATTGCCTGTTTTCCCACCAATCAAAATGGTTTTCTGAAGCCTGTTTAAGACTAAGCTAGAATTTCTGTTCAAATATTTTGTGCTACCATTGATACTTCCCATAAGGTAAAAACATTTTTCTCTCTCGGTATGCCCATGTTTTCCCATGTTCAATAGTGCCCCATTACAGTTATGAAATCACCCGGTGATCAGTTGGTCGGTCGAAATAATGTTGAGTGTAAGCATGTGTGTGCCGCAGTGGCGAGCGTGGCAGAGCGGCTGGAGGCCATCAACTTCCCCAACCTGAAGCCGCGGCGCGTGCTCAAGGGCCACCAGGCCAAGGTGCTGTGCTGCGACTGGGCGCAGGACAAGCGCCGCATCGTGTCCTCCTCGCAGGTGAGCGGCCCCCGCAGCGCGCCCGCTCCGGCGGCCGGGCGGCGCCGGGCCGGCCCGCGCTCACGCGCGACTGTCGTGTTTCAGGACGGGAAGGTGATCGTGTGGGACGCGTTCTCGGCGACCAAGGAGCTGACCATCGCCATGCCGAGCACCTGGGTCATGGCCTGCGCCTACGCGCCGTCCGGCAACATGGTGGCCGCCGGGTGAGTGCCGCCGGCGCCCCGCGAGCGCGCGCCGCCGCTGCGCGTCTGACCGTTCGTTGTGTTGCAGCGGGCTGGACAACAAGGTGACCGTGTTCCCGCTGGGCGCGGGCGCGGGCGCGGGCGCGGGCGCGGCCGAGGAGGAGGGCTGCGCGCGCAAGCGCACCGTGGCCACGCACACGTCGTACGTGTCGGCGTGCGCCTTCCCGCGCACGGACCGCCAGCTGCTGACGGGCTCGGGCGACGGCTCGGCCGCGCTGTGGGACGTGGAGTCGGGGCAGCTGCTGCAGACGTTCCAGGGCCACGCGGCCGACGTGCTGGCGCTGGACCTGGCGCCGGCCGACTCGGGCGACACGTTCGCGTCGGGCGGCGCCGACCGCGCCGTGCTGGTGTGGGACATGCGCTCGGGCGCCGCCGTGCAGGCCTTCGACGCGCACCGCAGCGACGTGACGGCCGTGCGCTTCCACCCGGGCGGCGACGCGCTGGCCTCGGGCTGCGACGACGCCGCCTGCCGCCTGTTCGACCTGCGCGCGGACCGCGAGGTGGCGCGCTACGCCAAGGACTCCATCATCTTCGGCGTCAGCAGCGTGGAGTGGTCGCTGAGCGGGCGCCTGCTGTTCGCCGGCTACGGCGACTACACGGCCAGCGCCTGGGACGCGCTGCGCGCCGCGCGCGTGTGCGTGCTGTGCGGCCACGAGCACCGCGTGTCGCGCGTGCAGCTGGCGCCCGACGGCGCCGCGCTGGCCACCGCGTCGTGGGACGCCACGCTGCGGGTGAGTGCCGCCCGAGCGCCCGGCCCGGGCCCCAGGCCGTCCGCTCACCGCCGCGCTTTCTGTTCCAGATCTGGGCGTGAGCGTCGCCGGGCCGGCGGCCGCGCGTTCTCTTTCTCTTCCCCGGTCTCACATGTTTATTCGAATACGTAGCTAGCGAGCGAGTGGCGCCCCGCGGCGTGGTCGTGCGATGCGCCGTACCCGAATATATTTATGCGCAGCGCCAGGGCGGGCGGGCGCCGCCGGCGGAGCCCCGCCCCGCCGCGCCGACGGGCGGGATGCCGTGTGTAATGCCACCCTTATTTTCGAATATATTGTTTTTGTCCGTAGCGGTGATGTACAGACCCGATGGAGATCTGTATCGCGATCTGGAAGACGGGTGGGAGTGTGTATCGTTTGTATATTAGCAATATTAGTTAGATCAAGTAAATCTGCGCGAAAGAAGACTGTGCATGCGTTTTAGAAACCAAAGAACGAGAAGTTTTAAATTGAAGTTAGAAGTAATGAGACGACGCCAAACGAGCAGCCGCGCGCGTCGACATGCTCGAGTATTACGTAGCCGTGTATATTAAGGGATAAGTTTAGTACCGGAATCTGTCCGCGCCCGCCGCGCTCAGCGCTGCGTGTCTCGTCGCGCCCGCCGAGGGGACTCGCGGGCTCTGGGCGCGGGAGGGTTTGTCACGTGTAAATATATAAGTGAGCGGCCTCGTTGAATGTGAGACGCTCGGTTCCGGTGTTAGCGCGGCGCCGCCGCCGCTGTAGTTGCAGCCTCCTCTGTGTCATCTTAAACAGTCAAATAAACAAACTTACGTGTTCACCTCTTGTTTCATTCCGTTTGACCTGCTGCCCCGCTGCCGACCCAGGCTGCAGTGCACGGCGTAACGTCTGCCACGTCTGGGACGATGGCGAATGAACAATGTAAAACTGAAAGTTTGCCCTATGAATTATTTTCTTTTTGACAGCGGCTTGCTACTTCCACCATAGTAGTCTATCGCGGTGTAGGCTTTACGGCGTAAGCAACGAGGAAATGACATGACCAGTATTCACCAGTCAAAGAGAAAATTAATCCTTGGAAAAATGTATAGTTTACAAGTTTTATGTACCTACCTACCTATGTGGTGTTACCATCGCATGCTCCGTATAAGCTGGTTCCATAAAGTCGGCAATGAGAAAGTGCTACAGCGTGCGGGTACGACCCGGAAACTATTGCACACCGTCAAAAAGCGCAAGGTAGAATATTTGGGGCACGTGTTGCAACACGACAGATATCAGCTGCTTCAACTTATATTGATGGGGTAAATTGAAGGAAGGCGGAAGAAATCTTGGCTGCGTAATATTAGGGATGTGGACTGGTATTACCAGTGCAGAGCAACTGTTCCGAGTGGCTCAAAACAGGGAAAAGTTTGCAGAGCTAACGGCCAACATCAAGTAATGGAAAGGCACTATAAGAAGAAGAAGATGTACCTACCTACACTGTTTTTAAAACTTCAATGTGCCTTTCCGTGCCCTCTGTGCGCTCTTAGCTTAAAATCTCAGTAGGTATCAACCTGTTTTAAAAGTCTTAAAGTTGGTAATTTTGCATTTTAGGCAGTCCTTGTTACGAGATAGAACCAAGATAGCACATTACGAATCACCAATAGGTGTCGTAGTACCAAATTTATAGAAGTCTACAAATAGGCTGGTACATATATGTATAAAATAGGAAGGCAAACGCGAGCAAGCGGTTCATCTGATGGTAAGTGATCTCTACCGCCCATGTCCATTAACGGGAGTCTACCCGCTTTACCAAGGAGTTTACAGATGCGTTGTCAACCCAGAGGGTTAATAAGATGGTACCTATCCCTCTGTGCCAGTAATTTCACCGGCTGTCTTGCTCTCCACGTCGGAACAACAGTGCAAGTATTGTTGATTAGCGAGCAGGATAGTGGTAGCGATCCGGACGGACCTATGGTACTAATGTACTCAGGTTGCTAAGCAATAAGCAAACGGGGCGTATGAAACCTAAGCTGACATTCGGTTTTTTGTTGGGTTTTTATATAGATATATATAAGTCTTGGTCTAGGTCTTTGTCTGTCCCTGCTATGATACTCTTTTCATCCACTCAAAGGTGAACTGGAAGAGTTAAAGGGATAAGTTCGCCTTTGTACATCACTTTATCTCTTTTTGTCATTTATGTTTTTTTTGTACAATAAAGAATTTACATACATACTGTACATACATACAAGTCACTGCTTCTACATTGGACCAACACCTGCCCCTCTAGCACACTAGCGTTTATCGCTGACATAAAGCATTCGTCCCTTTCGTACACGCAAACTGGTTAGAACGGGATAAATGCTTTATGTCATCGAAAAAAGCTAGCGTGCTAGGCCCCCTGCAACATTGTAGGCCACTAAGGGCATGTTCCACCGCTCTCTGAAAAGTTCCTGGTATTATATCCAACAGATTTCTGTGTTTGTTCTATAGATATTTGTTAGATACGTTATCAGGAACTTATCAGAGACAGGTAAAGTAAAGTCTTGATATAAAGAACCATACGTTAGTATTAACAGTTTTATTATTAAGTATTTTATCATGCACCACCACTGCATAATATCATTGTGCACCACCCACAATATGAGATATGGCTGTATGAGTACAGATCTCTTTGACTTTCTGATAAACTCAAAAAAGTTAACTGCATGGCATTGACATTGACATGACAACTGACTCGTAGCCTACTTCAAGGCATGCGCCATCTTAAACCCATCCATTGTTCGGTTGTCATTCGGTTGGGGCAGTAAGTACTGTCCCCGAGTCTGATCCGCTCTCGAGCCTCCATCGATTGACCGAGTCCCACCGCCAGCTCTTCCGCCCAACCAAGCCCTGCGCACCGCGAGAGACGGCCCAACCATGCGCCGAGCACTCGCTTGTTTGCCGTTGGCTCTGCTATTAATAGCCAATGTAGTTCCTTCAAAGGCACAAAGTAAGTGAATCTAGTAAATTTTCATATAATTAGTTTTATTTATATCATTGATTGGCCTTGGATAGTCGTGTCGTTTTCCAATATTTATGGAATGAGCGGCAGCTCTCCGCTAGACGACCGCTTGTCGGGAACGCATATTGGCGTAGACGAATGTCTGGAGAACGTTATCGGTCGTATTGGCTGCGCCGAGCGCTCGTCCTCCATTAGGCAGCCCTAGTTAGTAGGTCGCCGCGGCCGATACGCGGGCGGCGGCCTGGGCGCGTGATGTCACCCCTGTAGCTCCTGTCCTTTATATTTGTTTAATTGTTATGTCTGATTCATACCTGCTGCAGCCTGTACTCTAATTAGCTCGTAACTATTAATTCGTTATTTTGACTCATGTAATAAGTGCATGTTTTCGTTTGATAATTCATAATAACCCAGCACATTTTATATGAAATTAAAATTCTATGTAATAACAACACAAAGAAAAATTAGGGTAACGGCAGGACTCGAACCTGCAACATCAGCATTACGTGCCTTGCGTTTGCCAATTTCGCACATTTTATATGGCCATTTGATATATCCCAGTGCAAATTATTGGGACCCTGTTAGGGAGAACAACAATTGTGTTGGGCTTTTCAACAGTTGTTTTCCCCAGTTTCTGGAGTGTGTTGTCCATGCACCATTGCTGGAGCCTGCATGCATTCTGACGGCCAGCAAGCAGGGCTTCCTGGTCCATTCACAGCGGGCCTTGCTCACTGGAGCAGTGTTGACAGTCACTCAACTGTACATTGCCGTGTTATCTGAGCAAATAAGTAAATGTCTTTATCATTTCATTAACTTGTTTGTTAGCCCATCTCTGTGATAACCTGGAATGATGAAAACGGTTGGTTAAAGACGTTAATGTCTACTCACAGATACAGTTTGCACTGTTTAGTAATAATTATATTTGAGCATGATGTATTTCACTTGGTTTTGATTTCGTTTAAAGACCTCACAGAAAGTATAGTGTGAAGAAATCTGGTGGATTTAATTTAATTAGGAATCAATTTTTCTAACATAGTAAGTGATGGCAATCATTGTAATAATATGCAGCACACCTTATCCTGAATATTTTGAAATTGGAAAATAGCTTTTCTTTCAAATTTAAAAAATTACCCTGTTTATGGGTTCTTATCTGAGCTTAAAACTTTTTTGAAAATCAGTTTCTTAAACAAACCTAACAAGCAGGGGGAGTAGTTTTTGAGGTAAGAGCTATCAAATTCTGCCAAAATGATGATGCCAGTCTACAAGTCTAACACTTGAGGCACCTGTCTACTTTACTTGGAAAACTGTAGGATGAACATACATCAGTGAATGACTAACTAACCAGAGAGTGAGCTAATTGCTTAGAAACACATTTAATTCCATGTTGGCTGGTTACATACAAATAATTTTCCACTCCTGATCACCAGTTAAGATCATTACATATGTCACCTGTTTGAGTGCATATACAGGATGTTTGGTAATCAGTAGATAATCTGTGAACACTGGTAATAAATAGGTGGCATTTATTTCGGTTTTCCAAAAATTGCTAATTGATTTAGTAGAAGTGTCTCCATTTTCTGTGAAAAAATACCCTTAGGTCTCAAAATTTATACTCTTACTAAGTTTTTTGGCTCTGGCAACTGCTAATAATCCATCTCAATGTTTTATATATCCTTTTTGCATAAACATTTGAATGATTGTGTTATAGTATATATTGGTGGGCTATTGGCTGGGGGTAGACTCTCTGTTCGTGTACCAAATGAGTTTTTCTGACTCATGTACATCACCTAAAAGTACTCTAGTATCAATGCTTTTACGGTGACGGATAACCATTGGTGGAAACCTGCATATTTACGTTATGTGTAACATGATCCTGTCGGTCTGGTTGCCCTGCCACAGGGATTATGGCAGATCAGATGGCAGTCACTCGAGTTGTCACATGAGTTGGCAAATCTGGGATTCTGGTCAAAAGCATACCATGAATTATCAAAATAGAAAAAGCGCTTGGAGGAATATTCCTTGTAGATTATTATTAGTATATTATTGAAAACTATTCATAAAGTATCCCTTTAGTTATCACACGAAATCACAGTTGTTTTTTTTTTTTTTCATTCTAATCTGGTCACTTTAATTTTTTTTTTCCATGAAGTAATGTGAATTAAATGTTTTCTTTATGAAAATGCTCTGATCCTTTTTTTTTTTTTTCTATGCTTTCCTTGCGGTATTCTTTAATGAAGTAGTGTACCTAAAGTCAAAACCACAGGTACTAAGTATGATTATAATCGAGGCAAGTAGACTGAACATTTCACCAGTTTCTGATTTTGTCAAAACATGGTATTTTGTTTGTTGAGATCTTTACTTTACTCTCAGACGAATAATTATTTGGATATCTCGACGTGGCATCGGAGCTATAGTCCACGGTCATTATGTACTGTACAGTCCCTGGCCGTTCACCGGAACAGAAGCCTTCGGTCCGACCCACGATGCGGACAGTAGAGTCACTAAGAGTCTCCGGTCGCGAGTGGTGGTGGCGGCGGCGATTGTGCTACAGGCGGCAGTGTGTGCGTAGAGTCCTCGGCGCCGCAGCCGGGCGCGCAGGGCGAGCCGGCGGGCGCGGAGCAGGTGGTGCTGGTGCGCGAGGGCGCGCCGCTGGAGCTGGCGTGCGCGCTGCGCGTGGAGCAGCGCGCCGAGTGGCGGCGCGAGGGCGGCGCGCTGCCGCCGGAGCTGCGGCCCGCGGGCGAGGCGCCGGCGCCGCGCGGCGGGCTGGTGGCGCGCCTGCGGGCCGAGCGCGCGCGCGCGCAGCTGGCCGGCGTGTACACGTGCGCGCGCGGCCCGGACGCGCAGCGGCTGCGCGTGCTGGTGCAGCCGGCCGCCGCCGCCGCCGACGCCGCGCCCGGTACCGCTCGCCGCAGGCCGCATGCCGCCGCCGAACGCGCTCGCTCCGGCTGCACTTGATCACCTTCTCTTTGCTAATTCGCTTCGCTGCTCGTATTTGTCCGTAGTTTGAATTACTTCATTAATACTCGATTGTTGTAAAGTACCTATATCTAGATATTCTTTGTAGGTGTTGATAGATTTATATGAATAAAAATATATTATTTTGTCAGCACATTATTTTTATTTCATCCGGCGACCTCACCTGCGTTAGTTCTCTTTGCGCCTGAGGCCGCGAGTACCACTGAAGGTCGGCCGCGCCGTCGCTCACGAAAAGCCGATCGCGCGCCGGAATATTTGCCATCTCGTCGAGAGTCGGGACCGCCACTCGATCGATTTATATTTTTCGTAAATTTGTTTAGAAGTCTTAATTAACAATTCAGTTTGTGCGCCTGTGCCCCGGCCCGGCTCAGCTCGCGGGCACTCTTCAGAGTCCGTGGTCCGCTCCGCCGGCCGCCGTTCGAAGGAGTGACGATAAATCAATCAGTAATGACATTGAAAACAATACAGAACTTGCTCCGTTTTTGCTTAGTATTGTCTTTTTAACTTTCCGTGCTACTCAGGCGAATGTGAAGGCGACACTTAATCGACTATTAATTATTTATGTTATGCACCGCGGAGATGGCCGCGCGGCACCAGCGTCCTTGCCGGCCGTTTCTTTATTTTTGTCGTAATCAAGTATCCTATGCAATGTTGTCGTGATCCAAATAGTACATAGATGCATTGGTCTCCCTAATATGTTTAGTAAGTAGATAAGCGCATATAATTGGCTTGGAGTAGAGCACCCGGCGGGGGCTGCTGCAGCCTCGCGGCAGCGCCCGGCCCGCCTCCCGTAGCCACTAGAACAGCATTAGTATTTCCTTGCGTAATGGTAGCTTGGTTGGATTACAAGTATAATAGAGTAGAAGACCGACCCGGGGCGCCACGAGCAGCTCCCCGCCACCGGGCCGTGCATCTCAGGAAGGCTACCTCTCGAACGAATGCCCACTTCGCACCGGCCGGCCGTAAAGTTAAACGCGACGTTTCATTCACTAGTGCTCTCGATACTCTTTCCCGTGTTCAGGACGATTTTTAGATCAAGGTAGCTTTCCTGAGAAACAATCATTTCTGTCCCTTAACCGATTAAAGCGTTAGCAATTATCACCATCATCATCGCCGGCGCCCGCGTGTGCGTGTGTGCGTGTTCGTGTCCATGTTCGTGTGGTTTACTAGATCCCGAAACTAACAGCTAATTAAATAATACATTAAAGAATAATGCCACAGCTACTCGTACTTTTCATTCGTCGTACTGGTTTTGAAGTTGTTTTGTGACTCGTCAGAGGTAGGAGTAGCGCGGAGAGTGACTTGCGGCGTGTTGCAGGCGCGGAGCCGGCGGCGGCGGGCGCGGCCGACGCGCCGGAGGCCACGCTGCAGTACTACGACCTGCTGCGCAACACGTCGCTGCGCTGCTCGCTCGACAACCCCTCCAAGCAGCCCTACGTCTGGTGCGTGTGCTGGCCCGCGCGACCTCATGTCGCTGTGCCGTTCTTTATCACTCACGTCAAACGAGTGTTACCACGTATACTGTATTTATAGCCTTACTACAGTAGGCCAAGAAAAATATCCCGAGGAAGCCTGCTCATGCGAGTACATTGATGTGTATCCGTGATCTTATCGGTCTGGTTTCCCTGTCGCGGGGATCGAGTCGGACGGCAGTCGCTCCCACTGTGATATGACCTGTCCTGCCAAATCTGGGATTATGATCAAAAGAGTTTCCTGAATGAAGAAACTGGAAAAGCGCAATTATTTATTATATTACTTTAGTTTAGTGGGAGTCCTCTTCAGTTTGGGATACAGCTTGTCATGTCGTGACACATCCGAAGTCCGTTGTGTGGCGGAATCATTAATCAATCACAGCCGCTCCGTGCGGACCGACTGTGAGGACCGGCATCGCTCGGAACTCGATACCATGCCGATGGATGCAATTACTAGTCATTAATTGTTGTCTGCTTCTTCAAGTTCATCGGCCGCTTGCTAACGAACGGCTGTACGAGGACGCGGGTGGTAACAATTGAACCGCTCGCTCGAAGCCAGTCGTACTAACTCGCTATCTCCATCTGCATTGTAATCATATCTTCTAGATTCGCCCGCGCGGCTATTACGCAGCGCGGCCGATAGCGCACCCCCCCCCCCCCCGCGCCGCCGCCGCGTTATCGCGCGTGTGACGCGCGGGGCTCTTCCTCGAGTCTGTTTGCACGTTCTACAGTTTTACAGCCTCTTCTTAACAAACGTGCTAATTCGAATAGCGAGGAGGTTTAAATTTTAAACTTTGACAAACACCAATCAAGCAATGACGCCAATATAATCTTATCTACATTTTGCGATTATTAATTATCTTATTGACAATTGACATACATATTTACTGTTATTCTATTATGTAGGGCTGAAAATGTTCGTTGGTGTCCATTAATGCTCGGCGATCTTATTGGACGGATGTTGACACGCTTATACCCGGATTAAATGCGAGTACAGTCTGCCGAGAATCAAGTCGGAAATATGCCAAGTACCAAATTCAAAGACCACTTTTGAAATAAGGCTCAAGTTTCCCATTCGCGTATTTTAAATTCAACTTTAATACTCAGGTACCTCACCTGTACCTTATACCTATAATATAAACTAAACATTGCCTCAGATTGCAAGAATTTTCGATTCAACACTTTGTAATAGATCCGTTCCGTCTTGAAAGCGGCGAGTTCAGACTCGAAATTGCAACCAGGAAACTCGAGTTAGTTGACGGGATCGCAGCTCGCGGCGCCGCGTCGCTCGCTACACCGCGCCACCCCGGCGCTGCGTCCCTCGACCGACGCCGGCACTGAGAGCACCGACAGAACGGCTCGGAATGTATCAGATAGAGCAAACACCTTAATAAAGCTGTCATAGTTTTTGAGATATTGGCACTTTTATCAAACTCGTGACTTTTCATACCCCGAACTAGTCTTTTGGATGCTGTATACACTAAAATGGCACAAGACGTAAAAAAATGCAGGTTGATTGATATTTTCAAAATGGTACAACATTCAATAACTAACGCAGCACCTCACGAGATGATCTTATTTTACTCCAAAGGGAGCTAACACTGCAGTGTAGCCGAGGTCGGGCAACGCGTATCTGATATATCTCACGAGCCGCTCTATCAGCCCTCTCAGTCGTGGCGTCGGTTCGAGGGACAGCCTGCCTGCGTGACGCGATCACCGCTACCAACAGTCTTGTGCGTGGGCGTGTGCGCAGGGAGAAGAACGGCACCAAGCTGGAGGAGCTGGAGGAGCTGAAGGGGCGCTACAAGCTGAGCGAGGACGGCGCGCTGCTGGCGCTGCCGCGCGCGCTCGAGGACGACTGGGGCAACTACTCGTGCGCGGTGGACGGCGCGCGCCAGGCCTGGCGCCTGCACGGCCGCGTGCACACGCGCCTGCCGGCCGCCAACACCAACGTGGTGGAGGGCCAGAAGCTCAAGCTGGTCTGCAAGGTGGTCGGCCGGCCCGCGCCGCCCGTGGAGTGGCGCTACAACGCCACCGTGGGCGCCGACGCCGAGCCGGGCGCCGACGCGGCCGCCGCGCTGGGCGCCGAGCGCGTGGCGCTGCGCGACAGCGAGGCCGGCGTGCTGGGCGGCGAGCTGCTGCTGGACGCGGCGCGCCGCTCCGACGCCGGCCGCTACGCCTGCGTGCCGCTGGCGCCGCCCGAGGCGCTGGCCGCCGTGCCGTTCGGCCACACCACGCTGCGCGTCAAGGACATGTACGCGGCGCTGTGGCCGTTCCTCGGCATCTGCGCCGAGGTGCTGGTGCTGTGCGCCGTCATCCTGGTGTACGAGAAGCGCCGCACCAAGCCCGAGCTGGACGACTCCGACACCGACAACCACGACCAGTGAGTACCGCCGCCCGCCCGCCGGCCCGCCGGCCCGCCCGCCCGCGCCGCTACAGCCGTCTCCTTTGTGTTGCAGGAAGAAGTCGTAAGCGGCCAGCGGGAGCGAGCAGCGAGGAGCGACCGGAGCCGCAGTTGTTGTGTTTTTAGTACTACGAGTTTTTTATTTTCGCAATCTAACCCAAAGTTACTTGTTATTTGATTAAGGATAATTGAAGCTGAATAATGTCGAGTCGTATCGAGTTAGGCGTGAAACGAAGCGGGTCCGGGGCATCGCGGCCCGCGCGCGGCGCCCCGGGCAGGCTCGGACTGCGGCCACCAGGAATCTCGCGGAACCACCGCTCGCCGTGACGTATGTGACCGTATGACGTTCACTACGCACATTAATAAATCAATCGTTTATTTGTCAAAAGTAGGTTTAATGAAGCAGGCTTTGCTGGTGGGCGGACGCGCATCATGTATTAAAATGTTTCAATTTCATGCAAAAGGTACCGCAACTGGGTGTGAGTATCCTTCAATTCAAACTCACCGCGTGTAGTCTACAACTAGCACCCCAAATCGGATTTCCGAAGGTTCCAGATGCTCGTAGTCCGAGCCTTGACATACGTACCTATGTAAGAAGCGAACTAGCTTGTAAATTAATGCGATGTCACTTTTTATTTGTTTCGCGTATAGTACTTATGTTTGTTACTGGTTTCATCTCGCTTGATGTTGCTGACCCCGACGCGTCGCCCCGCGTGACGCGCCCGTGTTACCGCGTACTAATATTATTACACTATTACTTAGAGATCGATACATTAAATAAATTATGTTAACATTGTCGTTTTATTTCTATCGCAACCCCGCTACGTTCCGACACTGGCACAGATAGTCACTGCACGTTTGAGCATTGTCAGCTATATGTACCTACTAACTACCATGAACCTACTACCTTGTTCGTTCCAAAGTGGAATTACTAAATTGTGTAATTTGTTGTGGTAAGAACGAGGCACAGAGGTGCCATTTATCCTTTGTTCCCAACGAGTGACAGTGTGACAGTGGAGGGTGAGACTCTACGGGAACAAACACCATTTTTGAACCTCACCAGGTGACTAAAGCTCACCAAAATGGCCGAATTTCTGTGAAAAATGGCTATTTCGATGAGCTTTAGTCACCCGGTGAGATTCAAAACCACACTGCAGGACTATATATAGCGCGAGCCTCTCGCTTTGACCAGTTTTAGGGAAAAGAAAACTGAACCCTTTGAGGATCACTTTGTTGTCCGTCTGTCTGTCTGTCAAGACCATTTTTCTCAAGAACGCGTGGAAGTATCGAGTTGAAATTAATATCAAACTGAGTTAGCTCACTGAAAGCCATTTGATGCTAGCTTTGGATGCGGACCGATCGTGAGCAAGCTAAAATCGCTATATCTTCAAACCCATCGACCTTTAACCGCCGAAAGTTAACTGACTGTCAGCATGCTAAGCATCTTTAGAATAAATAGTTTCTAAAAACCTTAGCCCTATCACCAAAGTTCTAGGACTTGGAAATAAAAACTTTAACGATAACTATCTCAAGTACTGTGGTTTAAAAAAAGATTTGGCCTCTGCCCGCCGTCTCCACCACTCCCTTGCAACCAGCCTCAACCACCGGAAGGATGAATCTACTCCACAACATATCCTAAGGAAAGTAAGTATACATTTAAAATTCTTAGTTAATTAGCCAATTATTCATATTTTTAATAACACTGGCCTAACTTAATTCTGTAAAAGTACAGAAAGCAGAAATAAAACGTATATCTCTATAGGTATTTATAAACACAAAGCAAACATACAAAAGCACTTCAATATCAAAAATATTTCAAATTATTGATCTTAATAATAATTATTCAAGTCGACTTAAAAATTATTAACAAAATCAGATTTCTATTTTACGTAGCTCCGAACAGGACAAAAATTTTGGCTAACCATACGGGTAACCTAAGCAAAAGAATGTAAGAAAATTAACCTAACCTATCCTAACTCATAGAGAACCTAACTCATAAAGAACCTAACCTAACCAGAGCTAACCTGAACAGTTCACTAAACCCTAAAATTTCTCTAAGTATTTGTCCAATTTCGCTAGTTTTTGTTGAAAACCATCTGAATATCATAGCTAATCACTAACCTATCCTGTGCCCAGTGCCGTTTTGACGCATTTTTGTAGTTCTACTCGTTGATAAAAATCAAATGGTAAAAAAAAAAACAAGTTTCTGCAAAAAAACGTGCGTTTGGCTCGTTCTTTAAGTCTGATAATATTTAATTAGTTGCCCCTGTCGTCTCCGTAAGTTTCATCCCTGTAACTGTTCTAGTTTTACTGTTCTGCTTGTTTTTATTATATTTTTAAATTCAAACGAATATCAGTTTTTTTTTTTTTTAAATAACTCTGTCGGTACCCTTCCGATTCGACAAAATTTAGTTTCTTGTAGCTAAGCTTTGTTGTGGGCTGCTGTCTGCGGTTAAAAAAGGGCCCACCACTCCCACCCCTCAGTGGCAGGTTTTGGTAAGTAACCTCGGTCTGTAGGTATTTAAGCACTACATTTTGAAATATTTATCGATTTGTCCAATTTTTTTCTGCGATTTATATGAGATCGCGTGCTTTAGTCAATTGGCATGAACCAAACTGCCCTATCTGACCCCAAAGTTAAGATCTAAACTATTGAAGCCTACATTCCTCGCTAAACGCTCCAAAAACCGGGAAAATCCTCATTTTGGCAACTTTCTTTGATCCCGGAGACAGTGGGAGGTGAGTTTTACCTGCAGATTCTTCTGGCGCATCTATTCATGTCTAAAGTGTTCTTTTGGCGCCATTGCTTCAATCCAGACAGCCTGTTAAACCTTTAAAATTTGTTAAAGTTTTACAAGCTCGACCGCAGTACAAAGGGCAAAGTGCCCAAACTTGTAAAATTTGTAGTGGCTAATCTAGTGAAGCTAGAAGAAAAGATAAAAGACCAGAATTTAGACAACAAAACCTATTTTACCAAAAAATTAAAACGCAATTCCCTCTCGAGATAGAAAAATGGTCAAGCGTGATCAGTTAAAGTTTTTACAAACTTAAAAAGTCTATAAAACACACCCGAAAAACGCCTGAAAGTTCAACCCTCAAAGTCGGGCAAAAGACTGTTAAGCAGTACTTTTGGCCCCCTATTAGCCCCCCAGTGAATTTACCCCAAAACCCTCGGCGTTTCGGCAACACGATCTTTAAAGTGTTTTACCACTTTAAAAGTAGTCGTGATCGCCCCTGTGAGAAGTCTACGAGCAACTCACAAGTTTTTTTTTTTTTTTTTTTTTTTTTTAATAACTCCCGAATGGAGCGTCCGAATGACGTGAAACCTTCACAGAAAGCTAGGGTTTGTTGAAACGTGATGTTTCAATGCAAGAAACTGAAGCTAAATTAAAAAACAGAGAAGTTATTAAACTTGTAAAAGCAAAAGTTAGCAAAATATAAGCAAAAACTTTATAAGTTCGACCGCAATACCAGACGGTAAAGTGACCAAAACTTATAAAATTAGTTTTGGCTAAACTAGAGAAGCTACTAAAGCCGAACAAACACTAAAAAAAATTTAAGGAATTTAAAGACAAACAAGAAATAAGAAACCAAGATGTACAAACGCAACTCCCTTTGCGGAAAAGTTGAGAAAAACCAAATGTAAACATGCTAACCTAACTGATAGATAACCTAACCAAGGTAAACCTAACTACGGCAAACCTAACACAGAGATAACCAAACGCAAGATAAACTTACTAAGGCAAACCTAACTAGACTACAACTAACCTAACTGAGAAATAACCTATCTGGAAAATCTAACACAATATAACGTAATTGAGGCTAACCTAACTAATAGATAACCTTACTGAGCTAAACCTAACTGGGGAAAACCTACTTGACAGATAAAGTAAGTCAGAGGTAACTAAACGCAAGATAATCTAACTGAGGTAAACCTAACTGAACTGAAACTAACCTAACGCAAGATAACTTAACTGAAGCCAATAAAATCCCATAAAAAAAAAAAAATAAAAAATAAAAAAAAAAAAAAAAATGTACCGTAAAAAGTTGTGAGATCCATGTAATACCAAGACCCCAATTCTCGGGTCATGCGAGCCGCTATCTCGCATGCCATTTTGGTACGCCAAAAATAACAGATTTCCTTGGGATTTGACTCGTGCGAGATGAATCTGTCATGAACCCAGAATAGGGACCCAAGGCGTTTTTTTTTTTTTTTTTTTTTTTTTTTTTTTTTTTTTTTTTTTTTTTTTATGGGATTTTATTGGCTTCAGTTAAGTTATCTTGCGTTAGGTTAGTTTCAGTTCAGTTAGGTTTACCTCAGTTAGATTATCTTGCGTTTAGTTACCTCTGACTTACTTTATCTGTCAAGTAGGTTTTCCCCAGTTAGGTTTAGCTCAGTAAGGTTATCTATTAGTTAGGTTAGGTTAGGTTAGGTTAGGTTAGGTTAGGTTAGGTTAGGTTTCGATAGAGGGCATGGGGTGCTCTCCTTCCGGCTTGTGCAGGTGCTAACGGGACATGGCTGTTTCGGCCACTACCTGCACAGAGTCGCAAGGAGAGAGCCGACCCCGTCGTGCCACGAGTGCGGCGCTGCGGATGATACGGCGCAGCACACCTTAGAGGTGTGCAGTGCCTGGAGTCCTCAGCGTCGCACTCTGGTGGCGGCAATCGGAGGGGATCTCTCGCTGCCCAGCGTCGTAGCAACGATACTGGACACCGAGAGATCTTGGGAGGCCCTGGCCGACTTCTGCGAAGAGGTGATGTCGCAGAAGGAGGCCGCGGAGCGGGTGCGCGAGGAGTCCCCCGACGCTCACCTGCTCCGGCGCAGACGAGTGGGAAGAAGGCGTGCGCAGTACGCTAGCCGGATTCCCCAGTGAGGCCTGCAGGTAGGGGGTGGAGCACCCCTGCCTGCCATAGGCTAGGCCTCACAGTCTGGGGGGGAGGTCACGCGTTCCCGACCTCCCCCTCCTTTGGTGCGGGAGCCCCAGCTGGGGCGGCCGGTCAGGCGTCGCGGTGACGTACACCGGGATCCCACGACGCCTGGTTGCAAACCGGTGTGAGGGAATCGCTCAGGGTGGTTTTAGTTTGGGTAGGCCCCCCAATTTTCCCCCCATCCGCTAGGGATGGGGTGAAGGGGGGAGAGTCCCACATACCCCCCGCGCTGCTCCAAGCCGGGGGGAGCTATAAAGCTTTCCCCCTGAATAAAAAAAAAAAAAAAAAAAAAAAAAAAAAAAAAGGTTAGGTTAGGTTAGGTTAGGTTAGGTTAGGTTCAGGGTGGGCAGATCGACCCTGGACGCACTGGGTGCTCTCAAAACGTTCACAGAGAACGCAGCGGAAAGAAGGGAGGGGGTCATAGCGGTGTCGTTAGACATCGCTAACGCATTTGGCACCCTCCCTTTTGGCGTGATAGGGGAGGCGCTCAGGTACCACGGGGTGCCCCCCTATCTCCGCCGCATGATGGGGCACTACCTGGAGGACAGGGTAGTGCTCTATCATGAAAGAGACGGAAGCAGAGTGGCCAGAAGCATGGCTTGCGGCGTTCCACAGGGGTCAGTGCTGGGACCCCTGTTATGGAACGTCGGCTACGACTGGGCCATCCGTCTGACGATGCTCCCCCGGATGGCCATCATGTGTTACGCGGACGATACCATGGTGGCCGTCCGTGGCGGCACATATGCGGACACGGCCAGGATAGCCACGGTTGCAACCGAGATGGTGGTGGACCGTATAACGGCGCTGGGGCTAAAAGTGGCCCTTACAAAGACAGAAGCCATTGTCTTTGGGGGGCCGGGATGGCGGCCACCAGCCGGAGCCACAATCTCCGTAGGCGGGGAGAGTGTCCAGGTCAAGGCCCACGTTAAATACTTGGGTCTCGTCCTGGACAGAAGATGGACATTCGAGGAGCATTTCCGTCGACTCGCTCCTCGGATAGTGGGGGTCGCATCGGCGCTTGGCCGACTGCTTCCAAATGTGGGAGGTCCTGGTGCCCCATGCCGGCGCCTATTCGCCGGCGTCACCAAAAGCATGGCGCTCTATGGGGCACCCATTTGGAGCGACGCCCTGAGGACCCCAACCAAGGCCCTCTTGCGTAGGCCCCAAAAGATTGTCGCAAACAGAATGTGTAGGGCCTACGCGACAGTGGCCTTTGCGGCAGCCTGCGTTCTTGCCGGAACACCCCCGTGGGAGCTGGAGGCTGGGGTGTTGACGGAAATGTACCGCAGGAAGAAGGAGAGCCAGGCCAGAGACGAGCGCCTGGCCCCGGAAGAGGTCGCGCATGTTCGACGCCTGGCCGCGACGAGGATGCGCGACAGGTGGAAAGCGGGGCTATTGGGTGTCGCCTTTGGAGTCCGCACCATAGGCGCCATCCAACCCGTCTTAGAGCTCTGGCTTGATAGAGGGCATGGGGTGCTCTCCTTCCGGCTTGTGCAGGTGCTAACGGGACATGGCTGCTTTGGCCACTACCTGCACAGAGTCGCAAGGAGAGAGCCGACCCCGTCGTGCCACGGGTGCGGCGCTGTGGACGATACGGCGCAGCACACCCTAGAGGTGTGCAGTGCCTGGAGTCCTCAGCGTCGCACTCTGCTCTGGTGGCGGCAATCGGAGGGGATCTCTCGCTGCCCAGCGTCGTAGCAGCGATACTGGACACCGAGAGATCTTGGGAGGCCCTGGCCGACTTCTGCGAAGAGGTCATGTCGCAGAAGGAGGCCGCGGAGCGGGTGCGCGAGGAGTCCCCCGACGCTCACCCGCTCCGGCGCAGACGAGTGGGAAGAAGGCGTGCGCAGTATGCTAGCCGGATTCCCCAGTGAGGCCTGCAGGTAGGGGGTGGAGCACCCCTGCCTGCCACAGGCTAGGCCTCACAGTCTGGGGGGGAGGTCACGCGTTCCCGACCTCCCCCTCCTTTGGTGCGGGAGCCCCAGCTGGGGCGGCCGGTCAGGCGTCGTGGTGACGTACAACGGGATCCCACGACGCCTGGTTGCAAACCGGTGTGAGGGAATCGCTCAGGGTGGTTTTAGTTTGGGTAGGCCCCCCAATTTTCCCCCCGTCCACTAGGGATGGGGTGAAGAGGGGAGAGTCCCACATACCCCCCGCGCTGCTCCAAGCCGGGGGGAGCTATAAAGCTTTCCCCCTGAAAAAAAAAAAAAAAAAAAAAAAAAAAAAAAAAAAAAAAAGGTTAGGTTAGGTTAGGTTAGGTTAGGTTAGGTTAGGTTAGGTTAGGTTAGGTTAGGTTAGGTTAGGTTAGGTTAGGTTAGGTTAGGTTAGGTTAGGTTAGGTTAGGTTAGGTTAGGTTAGGTTAGGTTAGGTTAGGTTAGGTTAGGTTAGGTTAGGTTAGGTTAGGTTAGGTTAGGTTAGGTTAGGTTAGGTTAGGTTAGGTTAGGTTAGGTTAGGTTAGGTTAGGTTAGGTTAGGTTAGGTTAGGTTAGGTTAGGTTAGGTTAGGTTAGGTTAGGTTAGGTTAGGTTAGGTTAGGTTAGGTTAGGTTAGGTTAGGTTAGGTTAGGTTAGGTTAGGTTAGGTTAGGTTAGGTTAGGTTAGGTTAGGTTAGGTTAGGTTAGGTTAGGTTAGGTTAGGTTAGGTTAGGTTAGGTTAGGTTAGGTTAGGTTAGGTTAGGTTAGGTTAGGTTAGGTTAGGTTAGGTTAGGTTAGGTTAGGTTAGGTTAGGTTAGGTTAGGTTAGGTTAGGTTAGGTTAGGTTAGGTTAGGTTAGGTTAGGTTAGGTTAGGTTAGGTTAGGTTAGGTTAGGTTAGGTTAGGTTAGGTTAGGTTAGGTTAGGTTAGGTTAGGTTAGGTTAGGTTAGGTTAGGTTAGGTTAGGTTAGGTTAGGTTAGGTTAGGTTAGGTTAGGTTAGGTTAGGTTAGGTTAGGTTAGGTTAGGTTAGGTTAGGTTAGGTTAGGTTAGGTTAGGTTAGGTTAGGTTAGGTTAGGTTAGGTTAGGTTAGGTTAGGTTAGGTTAGGTTAGGTTAGGTTAGGTTAGGTTAGGTTAGGTTAGGTTAGGTTAGGTTAGGTTAGGTTAGGTTAGGTTAGGTTAGGTTAGGTTAGGTTAGGTTAGGTTAGGTTAGGTTAGGTTAGGTTAGGTTAGGTTAGGTTAGGTTAGGTTAGGTTAGGTTAGGTTAGGTTAGGTTAGGTTAGGTTAGGTTAGGTTAGGTTAGGTTAGGTTAGGTTAGGTTAGGTTAGGTTAGGTTAGGTTAGGTTAGGTTAGGTTAGGTTAGGTTAGGTTAGGTTAGGTTAGGTTAGGTTAGGTTAGGTTAGGTTAGGTTAGGTTAGGTTAGGTTAGGTTAGGTTAGGTTAGGTTAGGTTAGGTTAGGTTAGGTTAGGTTAGGTTAGGTTAGGTTAGGTTAGGTTAGGTTAGGTTAGGTTAGGTTAGGTTAGGTTAGGTTAGGTTAGGTTAGGTTAGGTTAGGTTAGGTTAGGTTAGGTTAGGTTAGGTTAGGTTAGGTTAGGTTAGGTTAGGTTAGGTTAGGTTAGGTTAGGTTAGGTTAGGTTAGGTTAGGTTAGGTTAGGTTAGGTTAGGTTAGGTTAGGTTAGGTTAGGTTAGGTTAGGTTAGGTTAGGTTAGGTTAGGTTAGGTTAGGTTAGGTTAGGTTAGGTTAGGTTAGGTTAGGTTAGGTTAGGTTAGGTTAGGTTAGGTTAGGTTAGGTTAGGTTAGGTTAGGTTAGGTTAGGTTAGGTTAGGTTAGGTTAGGTTAGGTTAGGTTAGGTTAGGTTAGGTTAGGTTAGGTTAGGTTAGGTTAGGTTAGGTTAGGTTAGGTTAGGTTAGGTTAGGTTAGGTTAGGTTAGGTTAGGTTAGGTTAGGTTAGGTTAGGTTAGGTTAGGTTAGGTTAGGTTAGGTTAGGTTAGGTTAGGTTAGGTTAGGTTAGGTTAGGTTAGGTTAGGTTAGGTTAGGTTAGGTTAGGTTAGGTTAGGTTAGGTTAGGTTAGGTTAGGTTAGGTTAGGTTAGGTTAGGTTAGGTTAGGTTAGGTTAGGTTAGGTTAGGTTAGGTTAGGTTAGGTTAGGTTAGGTTAGGTTAGGTTAGGTTAGGTTAGGTTAGGTTAGGTTAGGTTAGGTTAGGTTAGGTTAGGTTAGGTTAGGTTAGGTTAGGTTAGGTTAGGTTAGGTTAGGTTAGGTTAGGTTAGGTTAGGTTAGGTTAGGTTAGGTTAGGTTAGGTTAGGTTAGGTTAGGTTAGGTTAGGTTAGGTTAGGTTAGGTTAGGTTAGGTTAGGTTAGGTTAGGTTAGGTTAGGTTAGGTTAGGTTAGGTTAGGTTAGGTTAGGTTAGGTTAGGTTAGGTTAGGTTAGGTTAGGTTAGGTTAGGTTAGGTTAGGTTAGGTTAGGTTAGGTTAGGTTAGGTTAGGTTAGGTTAGGTTAGGTTAGGTTAGGTTAGGTTAGGTTAGGTTAGGTTAGGTTAGGTTAGGTTAGGTTAGGTTAGGTTAGGTTAGGTTAGGTTAGGTTAGGTTAGGTTAGGTTAGGTTAGGTTAGGTTAGGTTAGGTTAGGTTAGGTTAGGTTAGGTTAGGTTAGGT